>OY720634.1:48392067-48951923 GCA_963169105.1 Ceriagrion tenellum
CTCAAAAGACGGTTCAAGAGAACCGGAGGGGCGAGGTGACTATCTATCAACTTGGGTACCATTTAAGTAGTAATGAGTCTGCGTGGCCCATTCCTTGGGTTTCCCGTGCATGAAAGAGGACCGACAGTCTCTCATCTCTCCGTGCACCTGGAAAACGGTCAGCGTGTCTACTACATTGAACACAATGTACAAGATATGGTACGAACTCCTCAAATGTCCACGCTGGAAGTATTCTTCAGTCTTTGTGGTTTTTTAATAAGTTCACTGCTTTTCACCCCCTTTGATTTTCAACGTGTACCTTCCGCTAGTACTTTTTCAAAATATTCTGTCATATTTTTAAGATACTGTGGATGTATTCTAAAGGAATGGAATGCATGAAATCTAGTGTAATGATTGTGAGAGGGGTCTACGTTGGATAGACATAGAGAAGTTTCGTGACAAGAACAAATGAGCACTACAGTGCATTGAACAACGGTTATGACGAGAAGAGTAACTTCGCAAAATATCTGGTAAACTGTGACCTCAGTAGTAGTTTCATAGTGAATGTACAGCGTTTTAAAGATAACCCACGTGAGATAAATGCTTTAGAAGAGCTAAAAATTTTAAAACGATGTCGTTACCCTGGTTTTAATTCTATTTACGAATGTTTGCTTCCCGCCAATGCGTTTTCCCATCCGCCATAGTATAGACATTCCTCTTATCCCAATTTTGTCCTCCCTCTACCCCTTCCTTCCACTCACTGGTGATATTTAGGGGTGTGTGATACTGCCTTTAATCACTTGTTAATGGTTCTTAAACATCGAGACTCGGATCGTGTTGGAGTATGAATTATCTGCAGTCTGTACAAGTAACAAAAATGAAATATTGAGTTGGAGTATCACAAAGTTAGCGAAGATCGCGTATTGTTCTCATAATCCACGCCTCTGTTTTTCCTGGGAACGTCTTTAATTATTTTTCTATCGCTCGGATTATGCTTTCTTTATTCTAAAAGCCACTCATTATTCCCGATTGTTTCGTTAGGCTTCTATTTTCCCAAAATACTTCTGACTCTGCATCAACAATAATTTTGGTCGTTATCTGGGAAGAATAGCCGAAAACGTGTGATTTACAGCAATTTTATGCATACCTTTTCAATTATTTCACGAATTAGAGAGGAAAACGAAATTCGGTTAGGTGAGTAAAATTTTTTATTATACGTTCTTTTGTTTGGCGTTCGTCTTGACTTCTTCGCACAACCACTATTTCTAATTTTAAATATGCAAAAGAAAAGACGATCGTAAGGCGTTAAGTGTGGGTACTAATGTGTATGGGACCAACGCATCCCAAATGCTATCCGGAGTTTCTACTGTCTTCTTTGTGCCAAAATTGTTTGGTCAGGCCCCGCTAAAGAAATTCTCATGTCAAAAGTTAGACGACTCAACTGGTTACCTCAAACATAGTGAAACGATTTGCGTGACTAATGGAGGATGTTATCATGCATTTTCATAACTGGCATTACGCCGGTAGAGAGCTGCCGTTGTGAGAACGTCAGCAATGGAAACTTCGGGCGTCACTGATTGCCAATTGACTGACCGACCAGATGAGCACGGGATCTTAGGTCCCGGTCATTATGCCCAGGAATGAATTTTTTTAGCGACCACGTAAGGGAACAAATTTAACGGCTTACACCAGATGGACTCGGTCGTCTGCGTGCGTTGATGCGCTATATCTATATAACAGAGTGGGAGGTTAGAGAGAGGAAGGGAAGGAGGATGAGAAGGGAAGGGAGAATAGAGGCGTGGAATTAAGGGGGTAGAGGGAATGTTGGTCGGAGGAGGAGATATCAGAGAGGTTCGAAAAAGGGGGAGGGTCAGGGTACGTAAGGTGTCCCTTCCCCCTTTCCCATCCTTGCCACTCAGCAGGGGTATTACTCACCCCCTCTACATCTCCTCCCACCCCTTTAAGAGAGGCAGAAGAGTGGGATGAGGAGTTTTTGAGAGGGGAAAAGGCGTTAACTGGAGCGGTAGAGAGAGAGAGAGAGACTTGTGTTTATGGCCTTTAATATGCATCGCAGAGAGAATTAGTTTTTGGCTGGCGGGGAGAGGGGAGGAGGAGGCTCTTCATAGGAAGCTCGGGAAACGATGAGGCTGTTGTTGTTGTTGTCATGGCAGCGGGATGGCCGATGGGTGGAGGTGGGCGGGGTTAAGCTCTTGTTTGGGTGGGAGGGAGGATGCGGAGGCAGATACGCTGGGGAAGGGATGTCAAGTTGTTTGGGAGTGGTTTGAGATAGGGCTGCCAACTCTTTGCGAAGAATTTTGAGGTCCCCGCAAACTAGCAACCTTGTTATCTTTACAGCTTTAACCACACGTGCAAGTTAACTCTCTTGCAGCTACATTTGCAAATATCCAAAATTAATTCTTTCATCTGCTGGCTGTGGAGTCAGAAATTACAGAAGGAGCTCAAAAAATATTTGCCCCTACATCTAAATCTACGTATTACACTGCAATCCACCTCAAGGGTCTTAGGCAGTGGCAGCATCTACCTCCAACATACACCATAGTGTCAAATTAAACTTTCACCAACATGCACCCCATGGTAGGTGTGCTACCAATGCCACAGAAACTGTTGAGTTAATCTATAAAGCAACTAATAAACGTGATTCAGGGGGCATGCAGGAAACATGCAAAACATGATGTTAGCGTCATGCGGCAAATTTGGAAACAAGTATTCAAGAGCACATCAATTAATCGGGTACAATACCTGTCAACTAACAAAATTCAAAGTCTTAACACAACCATTATGGTCTCTCTTCGATCGCGGGAAAAACGACATTCTTAACTTGTCTTTTCTACAATTTGTTTCCCTAATTGTATTCTCATGATCTGATCTATGATAGTATGTTGGATTTCATAAGTTATAATAACTTGGTCGGAAAATAAACTATTTTTAACTTGACATAAGAGATTGAGTCTAATTTTCAATCAATGGCTCGGAAGCGTTTCCCATCCAGAAAAAAATTCCACCTACTGTAGAGATAGATTATACTCCCAAGGTGTGGCATATACAGTGGTAGAATATAGACCATGCAGCCACGGCTTAAAAATAAATTTTCAATATCTACGTAAGAGAATTCAAATAGTCACCACTTTCTATTTACTTATACCTGACGTGTATAATGAACGAATCGGGTTACTATTACACGCAGTAAATGAACTAATAACTGTGGTGTCGGCATCTTCGGACCTCGTATAGCACAAAATAGGCTTTCAGGATGTCCAAATGTTCCTTCATTTTGACTGAGTAGGAAGATTTCCGATCTTGAGTCCATTTGACGTAATTCATCTTTATTTCTTCTCCTGACATGTCCTTTACCCCGCTTCCACGTGTCTTGGACGATTTTTATCCTGAAAATTTGCTTGAGGGGCTCCGGGACGGTCATCAGTATTTACCCTTAGAATATTACATTCCCAAGGCATGGAATTGTGAGATATTCTGGCGTTGGCATTCTGGAGATGTGGTCTTAAAACATGAGCCGATATTTGCCGTCATCAACTCCTCCTTATTGCTGAATGATTCCTATGCTAGTGATCTGCCTTCTAATGTTTTGACTACGACCCCATTTTCCTCCTGCGCACCAAATTTTATCAACATTATTGTGTTAGCAATATCAATGTGAAAATGGAGTCCACTGGCGGAAAAAATCATTCCCCATGATCGAGACACAAACGTGGGTTCCTCAAAAGAGATATTGAAGTCACTGCCCAAACAAATGATATGTTTCCTCAGAGGGACAAACATTCTGTTAACTCCCGGAGAAGTAAATCGGGGGTGAGATATCATAGCAGAACAAGTTAAAAGCGTGAGTATAACTGCAGTTTAATGATTTATTTCGTTTATTAGCAGCATACATTCTGCCATTCAATTAGGTACGCTAAAACTGCGACAATCAAACAAACGAACAAATGTTTTATGCCTTGTCGATTGTTTTGGAAGAAAAGTCTCCGTATACAGGAAAAATATATAGTGTCTCTGGCTCGCCATTTCGAAGACGTCAATTGGATGATTTCTAACTCTTTGGCTTCATATCAAACCTTTTAGAGCGTTTTTGAAAGCGGAATAGTCAGTTGTCGAATATTTCCAAAATCTCTGGTTATCCTCACCGTGAGACGTCCATGTTTTGGAAATAAACTACGACCTAACTAAAATCAGCTAAGCAAATAATTTGATCGTTGGACAGAGGATTTCAGATGAATTGCGGGACGAGACTTGTGCATTAGAATCGTTTTCTTAAATATTCGAGTGCCTTTGCATATGGATGTCGAATGGTTTATTAGTATGTGCCAACATACATGGCGTCGTTTGAAAGAGACACTGGAAACCTTTTCTCATTCTCAGATGGTCCGGCACTAGCCCCTCCCGTGGCTGGTGCCGGACCATAGCTAATAGAACCTGTGCGAGGAATACTTTGGGCTGCGGCGTCCTTCGTATCAATCGCTGCAAGGCTTACATAAGTAGGGACGAGTTAGTAGTGAACTCTCGTATTTATCCCACCCCTTACAGGCGGACGAGGGAGAATCAGATCCTCAAGAAGCTCTTATAATTATAAACTGCGCGGATTAGATGTCGCTTTGCGTTTACTCTTGTTCTTCTTGATCGTAGCCAGTCTCTCTCTGGCGACGCACTGAGAGTCTTATGGATTTTATTGTGTGAAAAACAAGCTAACATAGCTAAGTATGAGGTTAGGAAGTGCACCAAAATGTATCATTAATCTAAGATGCTACAATTCAGAATCTGTTAATCACACTATTGGCCTTGAAAATGAACGTAAAATCATCGGAATCGGGAATCGAAAGTAGTTGATGTGGATATATTTTAAAACCGTAAAAGTGGTATATTTTTTCCTCAAGGCATTGAAAATCACCGCTAAATCAACAATAGACCAAATGAATATTTTATGGTATTTATGTACCACTTAAGATTATGTAAATGTCGAAAAAACCTACCTCCGGTACAATTAGCAGAACGAAGTTCACAAATTAAAAATTTTAATTCTGCTCATTTGAATTGATTGTGAATAAGGAATTACATCTTTAAAAACAATACACTATCCATAGAAATATGTAGATTTATAATTTAACTCAAAATTAAACAAAAATATTAGAGAACGTCAAAAATCCACTCAAAAATTTTAAATTTTGTATAAATATTGGAGTAGTTTTTATAAAATTGTTTTTATAAAATTGTTTTTACAATTTTTAGAAAAACATTTTTGTAACGATTTTTTCTAATGTTTTGGTTAGGGAGTCCAGAATAGTAAAATTTATAAAAAAATGTTTGTTATGTTTATCATACACTCTTCTTTAAGGCACGGTTGTTTCACAGAAATGTTGTCACTCCATCTGTCCAAATTTGCAATTTTAGAATAGAAAATAACAATGTGGTACCTGAAAATTAGAGAGAAATATTTATTAATAAATACAAGGGAGATGAGGGATTCTATGAAAAACTATAGGTCGTATGTTACATAGTAATTGGGCCCGGAAAGGTAGTTGTCTTAAATGGTGATATAATTAGTTAAAGAGCGGTCAAATTGGTTAAGTAAAGGACGATGATTGGATATGGGAACTCCAAAGCAGGAGGGAGGAAAGTACAAGGAGTGTTTGTTAAGGTGCTAAGCATGAAATGTAAAAAGGTTTTGGGTGTCTAGAAGAGATGAAAAGACGGATATGAATTACACTTAAACTGTTTGTAATTTGTTGGTAACACCCTGTTTTTGTAATATTCAAAATCATATTACGAAAAAAATCAGAAATTTATACGTTCCTTAGATTTTGACAGCGCCTCACTTATATATATTTTAATATATCAGCTCTTGAGATATCGCACGGGTTCAAAATGTCATCACCCGTGAAGAAATGGAGTGAATTTGTAGAATGCTGGGTACGAAAATTTTAATTCAAATGTATTGGGATACTAAGAACACTATTAGTCTTTAGAGAAGTATCATCGATAAAAGTTAAGATCACATGATTCTACATGGTGAAATAGGATACTGTAATATCTAGGGAGGGATCACTTAAAATTTTCGAACTAAAACGCCAAAACAAATGCTGTAAGCGAATTTGGTGGTGGAAAGCATTCGTTCATAGGTTCTGCTATTTCCAGTTGTGATAAAAAATTGGGCGTTTCAAAGATGATGTTTCTAATGGAATTGAATACAAAGAAAGATATTTATTTCTGGCAGCTTCCCATACTAACAGCGATAAGAGATTTCCCTGACTCTGTTGGTGAAAGTTTCTCGGGTTTCCCTCCGGGTAAGATTATCTAATCCTCTCAACGTTTCGATGTCTGACTCAGCCATCGTCGTCAGGATAATGGTCCACGTGGGGATGCTGGCGGTTATATATATCCGATACCCCATTGTTGTGGGAGCCATTACGATTCCTTTGTATCTCGTTTATAACCGGTCTCCAGGTCTTACTTAAATTGAAGCCGTTGTCTCTATTGATGTTATTTTCCTCAATTTGAATTAGTATGGCTTCTTTATATATTCTTTCCCAAAATTTTGAGGTCCGGGAAAGTAGCGAGGTATTAGGGAAATCGATACGGTGACCCAGGGCAAGGCTATATTCTGCTACTGCAGACTTTTCCGGATGGAAAAGCCTAATGCTTCTTTCATGCTCTTTTATCCTTTTCTCCATGGTCCTTACTGTATCGCCTATATACATTCTACCACACTCACATGGTATGCGGTATACTCAGTTGTTTTCAGGCCTAGGTTGTCCTTACAGGTGATAAGGTAATTCTTGAGTTTGGCATGAGGTTTATGTATCGTTTCCACTTTATGTCTTCTTAATATCCTCTATATATCATTTATACGGAAGGTAAGCCTTAGCGATGGGTTTCTCCTTCTCTTCCAACACCTCCGCTCCATTGGCAGAGAAAGTTCTTTTTAAAGCGATATTTATTTCTCGCCGGCTATAGCCATTCGCGTGGAAGGTGTCTTAATTCCGTTTCTAGGCTGTTGGAGTCCACAATGGTTTTCGCTCGATGGAAGAGCGTAGAGAGAACACTCCTTTTCTGTGCGGGATGATGATGGCTCTCATAGCTGAGGTATAGGTCTGTGTGAGTTGGTTTACGATACACAGCGTGGCCTAACCTTTGATTTCCTTTTCTTTCCACCAATATATCCAGAAAGGGTAAACGTTTATTGGCCTCCAACTCCATGGTAAACTGAATACTAGGATGTATGTTATTCATGTAACTGAGGAATCCATCAAGGCTGTCATGTCCATGTGGCCACACGATGAATGTGTCATCCACGTACCTAAAGAAATGTTTAGGCTTCAATGGGGCCGAAGTCAGGGCTCGATGCTCAAAATCTTCCATGTAAAAATTGGCAATGGCTGGTGATAACGGGGAACCCATTGGGATCTCTTCGGTCTGTTCGTATTATTTCCCACCGTATAGGAAATAGGTCGACGTGAGAACGTGGTGAAATAACTCGATGGTGTTCTGGTCGAAACTCTTCCGAAGAAGTTGAATTGTATCCCCGATTGGTATTCTGGTAAATGACGACACGACGTCAAAACTCACCAGTATATCTCCCTCCTCAAGGTGGATTTCATCTTGAATTTGGACAAAATGTGCCGAATTTTTTATGTGGTGGTCACTTAATCCCACAGAAGGCGTCAGGATGCTGGTCAGATGCTTCGCCAGAAGGTACGTGGGTGACTTAATGGCACTGACAATGGGTCTTAGTGGGACATCCTTTTTATAGATTTTTGGCAATCTATATAACTTCGGAGGAATTGGGGCTTGGGGTATCAAGTTTTTCCTTTCTTCTGGTGTTGGAATGAATTTCTTGGCCAGAACGATTGTCTCCGTGGGATCTCGGGATATCAATCGGGATTTCCGTGACTCTGTATTCGATACATGTATTTCTTTAATTAAATTACTAACACTTGCCATACATTTTGACGTGTGGATCATTCTCTGGGGCTGCACAGATGAAATTTTGATCAGAAGTATCCACTGAAATGAAAATAGAGCCATGTCAGTACATTGTATTAAACCAATCTCTTGAATTTATACATGTCGTGTCTTTCATTGAAATGGGCTCTCATTAACACTACCTTTAGATATTCTCTGTAGTTAGAATATTAGTAATTAAGGGCTCTAGTCAGCATTTTGACACACTATTTGTGATACAAATAGATGGAAAATTGATGTTGAAAATGTATTACTACTGAAAGGTTTTCGCACGCACACTAAATTATTTTTGTTCGGACTTAACTTGTTATGAAGTATAATCTTGATGAAATAATACAAAACAATTTTATGAATTATTATGTTTGAATACGTTTTATGGCGATTTTACTAAAATATCTTTCGGAGAGGAAGTAATATGTAGATTGTTGTGTTAATAGGAAGAAACAAAAGCTTCTTCTTCTTCGCTGACGAGCTCCATGCAGACATGTGGAACTATGGTTTAGAAAACGAGTGAATATGCGTACAATAGCACGTCATTCTGAGTTGTAGAAGTCGGAGGGATACTGAGAAATGTGTCCTGGAGTCTTAACACTACGGTATAGTAGTGATAATAATTAGAATAAGTATGAGATAGTAAGTGCCACAGTAAATATGATAGTCCTTAAATTTCGTTAGGAAAATTACCGGTGAATTTAGGGGCAGAAATCAAATCCAGCATTTGTAGTGTCCGTTTTTTTCTACGTATATCATGGTTTGCTGGTACGAACTAATAATTTTGTAGGGGTTCCAGAACGGGGAAATGCGAAGGCTAGAAGGTGGACGTAGTGGAGGTGGTGAGGGGGGGGTGTAGTGTTTGGGAGGGAGGGAGACGATGGGATGTTAGCGGGTGTGGGAGGGCGTGAAGGGGGAGGGGTTGTTGAAGGGCTGGTGTGAGTCAGGGGAGGAGTAGGGATTAGTTGAACGGTTGAAGTGTTGTTCGTATATTGTTTCTTGTCCTTTTGTTTTCTTGTCATTTTCAACCAACTTCTCTTACGGCTTGTACTTTCCGTCTTCTCCTCATCCGCCTTAGATTCTTTTTCGCCTTTTAGGCAAGTAACTGAAACGTAAGATTGAGTGATTCGTTTGCTGTGAATGAAAGATAAGTGTTTTCTAAAAGCTGTCGATTAGCGTGGAACACCCCCAAATCCTTTTAAATACTGATCTTGGATTACAATGCAGATATGTATGGCTCAATACCTACTTTTGGTTAGGGAGTCCAGAAACGTCAAAAATAAAGAAAACCCTAACTGTTAATAATTTAAAAAGAAAAAATCGTCTCCTGTGCATGCATTTTGATCAAGTTACTTGGGGAACAGTTTTTTAACTGTGGCCTTTAAATTTTTTCCGGTGGACTAAACACCATGTGCCCGAAAAGTCTATCGATCATTGAAGGGAGGATCAATTTGCACGCATAGGAACGTATTTTTCTTTGATTCATTGGACAATTTGTATTTCTCTATAAACAATTTAAATTATTTAAATTCTTCATGGCCGTTTCTTGCAATTTTATGATGAGAATGCCGTGTATTTAAATAGGTTGCTCGTTTAAGCGCTCTTAATGTTCTAACGGAGCTATCGAAAGAATTGACGCGGGATCAGAATGAGAATCAAAAGCTAAAGAAAGAAGTACCAAAATATGGGATTATAATTAAATGAAAATTGACAATTTTGTGAAATTCACAGCGGAAAAATCATTCGCCCAAACTGCGAATCGAACCCAGGTTCGTCGATTTCACGCAAAATGCTCAAAATAATTAAGCTACCCAGGCGTTCTCTTCCTCTGTAAGTATCATGGTGGCCCTAAAGAACAAGTTGTACCTACAAGTACCGTGCATGTAATGCTGGAGTTACCCGTATGCGAGTACTAAGCGCTACAGTCCACGTGTGATCACTAGCTGGTGACTCCGTTAAAGTTACTTTTTCAAGGAACTAGTTCTGTAATTCTTTGAAAAAGTAATCAAGTTGAGGATAAAATGAAATAGTTTAACAAATTCATTTATACTCGTCGTGAAGAAAACGTGATAGAAGCATAGAAATGATCTATAGGTTTCAATTAACCGTCGACATTCATGAGATGATTCCCCATTCATGATGTTAATATAAAAAATACATTTTCTATATTTCCGAAGGCCTTGCGTAACAAGATAATGGAGAATTATATCACGCCTTTCTTATATAAATGCTATCAACCATATATCACATTTATTTACCACTATCAAATATGAGGAATACTGATGGAAACACAACGTTGATGGAAATACAAAGTGAGAGGCACATGTATAATTTCAGAGTGCACTCTTGCATGATTGTGCCCGTGCGCACACGAAATATTTCCGCTCTCCCATTATAGACTTTGCCCAATCCGAAGACAAAATAATTAAGAAAATATTCTGACACGCCTCTCTGTTTTACATCCATTTATACGTTAATTCTCATCCTCAAAAGTCATCATAAAAAGTACGCTTTTTCCTATTTTTTCCGTCGTAGACACCAGTCTATCCTTGAGATCATTCCTCATTTAAATTTCTCAACATTATTTTTTTTCCACCTCTCATTCTAATTATTTTTACACCACGAAGCCACCACAATTATCCATCAAGGTTTGGAGGACTGAGAGCCTTTGCTGTCTACGCATTATTCCGGCAAGATAAAGCATCGTGACTCAGATGTCGGTACATTCAAAAATTTCCGATGGCAAAATTGAGAGATATTCTGTGCAATCAATCGTTATGATTTGGGTTTTAACAATTTTTTTACAGTAGAAAATATGTTTAAGAGAACACAAGAGGGATAAAAAAGTTTTTAGAATTATTGGCTCATGTTAGTATCAATAAAGATGATGACACTAATTAAATGCGCCCATTTTCTTGTATCTTGTTTCCTCTCTCTCAACTTCTTTTTCGAGGCAGTTCTTCTCGGAAAAGTCAAAATTGCTCCTTAAATTCAATTGTCAACTGACTCCAACTGACTTCAATACGAAGTTTAGCTCTTCTTTCAACTTCTTTTTCAAGGCAATCCTTTTCAGGTAAATTCAAAATTGCATTTTGAATTCAATTCACAACTGCCTCCAATTGACTTCTCTACGAAGTTTAGCTCTCCTTTCAAAGGCTTAACTCTTACAAGTTAATATCTTCCTGGTAACGATTATCACAGGTTCTCACGGGCGGCTCTATATTGTTGGGCTTTGACGGCACTGATTTGTATGGCGAAAATGTGCTAGGCGAACATTATTTAGGATTACTTGCGTGCACCAAGTTGTCTGCCTTATAAATTTCAATGAGTTCCTTTTTAAGAATGAGATCATATTATTTTTTCCTGTTGCTAGTGTAGATAAATTTGATCCAAATTTAGAACTACATTGAGCATTCAATTTTTTTGCCACAAAATGCTAAATCGTGCCACAAATTTCATGTGGGGTGAGCTCTTAGTAATGATGATAAGATGTTAAGCACTAGTGCAAAATCTACTCTACCTAGTGAGGGTCCAATTTTATAGAATTGATCTTTCGGTAATATTATGGTCCCTAATTGATCTTTCAGTAACATTATGGTCCCTAATTGATCTTTCGGTAATATTATGGTCCCTAATTGATCTTTCAGTAAAATTATGGTCTCTAATTGATCTTTCAGTAACATTATGGTCCCTAATTGATCTTTCGGTAATATTATGGTCCCTAATTGACCTTTCGGTAATATTATGGTCCCTAATTGATCTTTCAGTGACATTATGGTCCCTAATTGATCTTTCGGTAATATTATGGTCCCTAATTGATCTTTCAGTAACATTATGGTCCCTAATTGATCTTTCGGTAATATTATGGTCCCTAATTGATCTTTCAGTAACATTATGGTCTCTAATTGATCTTTCAGTAACATTATGGTCCCTAATTGATCTTTCGGTAATATTATGGTCCCTAATTGACCTTTCGGTAATATTATGGTCCCTAATTGATCTTTCAGTGACATTATGGTCCCTAATTGATATTTCGGTAATATTATGGTCCCTAATTGATCTTTCAGTAACATTATGGTCCCTAATTTATCTTTCGGTAATATTATGGTCCCTTTTTGATCTTTCAGTAACATTATGGTCTCTAATTGATCTTTCAGTAACATTATGGTCCCTAATTGATCTTTCGGTAATATTATGGTCCCTAATTGACCTTTCGGTAATATTATGGTCCCTAATTGATCTTTCAGTGACATTATGGTCCCTAATTGATCTTTCGGTAATATTATGGTCCCTAATTGATCTTTCAGTAACATTATGGTCCCTAAATGATCTTTCGGTAATATTATGGTCCCTAATTGATCTTTCAGTAACATTATGGTCTCTAATTGATCTTTCAGTAACATTATGGTCCCTAATTGATCTTTCGGTAATATTATGGTCCCTAATTGACCTTTCGGTAATATTATGGTCCCTAATTGATCTTTCAGTGACATTATGGTCCCTAATTGATCTTTCGGTAATATTATGGTCCCTAATTGATCTTTCAGTAACATTATGGTCCCTAATTGATCTTTCGGTAATATTATGGTCCCTAATTGATCTTTCAGTAACATTATGGTCTCTAATTGATCTTTCAGTAACATTATGGTCCCTAATTGATCTTTCGGTAATATTATGGTCCCTAATTGACCTTTCGGTAATATTATGGTCCCTAATTGATCTTTCGGTAATATTATGGTCCCTAATTGACCTTTCGGTAATATTATGGTCCCTAATTAATCTTTCAGTGACATTATGGTCCCTAATTGATCTTTCGGTAATATTATGGTCCCTAATTGATCTTTCAGTAACATTATGGTCCCTAATTGATCTTTCGGTAATATTATGGTCCCTAATTGATCTTTCAGTAACATTATGGTCTCTAATTGATCTTTCAGTAACATTATGGTCCCTAATTGATCTTTCGGTAATATTATGGTCCCTAATTGACCTTTCGGTAATATTATGGTCCCTAATTGATCTTTCAGTGACATTATGGTCCCTAATTGATCTTTCGGTAATATTATGGTCCCTAATTGATCTTTCAGTAACATTATGGTCTCTAATTGATCTATCGGTAATATTATGGTCCCTAATTGATCTTTCAGTAACATTATGGTCTCTAATTGATCTTTCAGTAACATTATGGTCCCTAATTGATCTTTCGGTAATATTATGGTCCCTAATTGATCTTTCGGTAATATTATGGTCCCTAATTGATCTTTCGGTAATATTATGGTCCCTAATTGATCTTTCAGTAACATTATTGTCCCTAATTGATCTTTCGGTAATATTATGGTCCCTAATTGATCTTTCAGTAACATTATGGTCCCTAATTGATCTTTCGGTAATATTATGGTCCCTAATTGATCTTTCAGTAACATTATGGTCCCTAATTGATCTTTCGGTAATATTATGGTCCCTAATTGACCTTTCGGTAATATTATGGTCCCTAATTGATCTTTCAGTGACATTATGGTCCCTAATTGATCTTTCGGTAATATTATGGTCCCTAATTGATCTTTCAGTAACATTATGGTCCCTAATTGATCTTTCGGTAATATTATGGTCCCTAATTGATCTTTCGGTAATATTATGGTCCCTAATTGATCTTTCAGTGACATTATGGTCCCTAATTGATCTTTCGGTAATATTATGGTCCCTAATTGATCTTTCAGTGACATTATGGTCCCTAATTGATCTTTCGGTAATATTATGGTCCCTAATTGATCTTTCAGTAACATTATGGTCCCTAATTGATCTTTCGGTAATATTATGGTCCCTAATTGATCTTTCAGTAACATTATGGTCCCTAATTGATCTTTCGGTAATATTATGGTCCCTAATTGATCTTTCAGTAACATTATGGTCCCTAATTGATCTTTCGGTAATATTATGGTCCCTAATTGACCTTTCGGTAATATTATGGTCCCTAATTGATCTTTCAGTGACATTATGGTCCCTAATCTGCATTCGGTAATATTATGGTCCCTAATTGATCTTTCAGTAACATTATGGTCCCTAATTGATCTTTCAGTGACATTATGGTCCCTAATTGATCTTTCGGTAATATTATGGTCCCTAATTGATCTTTCAGTAACATTATGGTCCCTAATTGATCTTTCGGTAATATTATGGTCCCTAATTGATCTTTCAGTAACATTATGGTCTCTAATTGATCTTTCAGTAACATTATGGTCCCTAATTGATCTTTCGGTAATATTATGGTCCCTAATTGATCTTTCGGTAATATTATGGTCCCTAATTGATCTTTCGGTAATATTATGGTCCCTAATTGATCTTTCAGTAACATTATTGTCCCTAATTGATCTTTCGGTAATATTATGGTCCCTAATTGATCTTTCAGTAACATTATGGTCCCTAATTGATCTTTCGGTAATATTATGGTCCCTAATTGATCTTTCAGTAACATTATGGTCCCTAATTGATCTTTCGGTAATATTATGGTCCCTAATTGACCTTTCGGTAATATTATGGTCCCTAATTGATCTTTCAGTGACATTATGGTCCCTAATTGATCTTTCGGTAATATTATGGTCCCTAATTGATCTTTCAGGTACATTATGGTCCCTAATTGATCTTTCGGTAATATTATGGTCCCTAATTGATCTATCGGTAATATTATGGTCCCTAATTGATCTTTCAGTGACATTATGGTCCCTAATTGATCTTTCGGTAATATTATGGTCCCTAATTGATCTTTCAGTGACATTATGGTCCCTAATTGATCTTTCGGTAATATTATGGTCCCTAATTGATCTTTCAGTAACATTATGGTCCCTAATTGATCTTTCGGTAATATTATGGTCCCTAATTGATCTTTCAGTAACATTATGGTCCCTAATTGATCTTTCGGTAATATTATGGTCCCTAATTGATCTTTCAGTAACATTATGGTCCCTAATTGATCTTTCGGTAATATTATGGTCCCTAATTGACCTTTCGGTAATATTATGGTCCCTAATTGATCTTTCAGTGACATTATGGTCCCTAATTGATCTTTCGGTAATATTATGGTCCCTAATTGATCTTTCAGTAACATTATGGTCTCTAATTGATCTTTCGGTAATATTATGGTCCCTAATTGATCTTTCAGTAACATTATGGTCTCTAATTGATCTTTCAGTAACATTATGGTCCCTAATTGATCTTTCGGTAATATTATGGTCCCTAATTGATCTTTCAGTAACATTATGGTCCCTAATTGATCTTTCGGTAATATTATGGTCCCTAATTGACCTTTCGGTACAATTATGGTCCCTAATTGATCTTTCAGTGACATTATGGTCCCTAATTGATCTTTCGGTAATATTATGGTCCCTAATTGATCTTTCAGTGACATTATGGTCCCTAATTGATCTTTCGGTAATATTATGGTCCCTAATTGATCTTTCGGTAATATTATGGTCCCTAATTGATCTTTCAGTAACATTATTGTCCCTAATTGATCTTTCGGTAATATTATGGTCTCTAATTGATCTTTCGGTGACATTATGGTCCCTAATTGATCTTTCGGTAATATTATGGTCCCTAATTGATCTTTCAGTAACATTATGGTCCCTAATTGATCTTTCGGTAATATTATGGTCCCTAATTGATCTTTCAGTAACATTATGGTCCCTAATTGATCTTTCGGTAATATTATGGTCCCTAATTGATCTTTCAGTAACATTATGGTCCCTAATTGATCTTTCGGTAATATTATCGTCCCTAATTGATCTTTCAGTAACATTATGGTCTCTAATTGATCTTTCAGTAACATTATGGTCCCTAATTGATCTTTCGGTAATATTATGGTCCCTAATTGATCTTTCGGTAATATTATGGTCCCTTATTGATCTTTCGGTAATATTATGGTCCCTAATTGATCTTTCAGTGACATTATGGTCCCTAATTGATCTTTCGGTAATATTATGGTCCCTAATTGATCTTTCAGTAACATTATGGTCCCTAATTGATCTTTCGGTAATATTATGGTCCCTAATTGACCTTTCGGTAATATTATGGTCCCTAATTGATCTTTCAGTGACATTATGGTCCCTAATTGATCTTTCGGTAATATTATGGTCCCTAATTGATCTTTCAGTGACATTATGGTCCCTAATTGATCTTTCGGTAATATTATGGTCCCTAATTGACCTTTCGGTAATATTATGGTCCCTAATTGATCTTTCAGTGACATTATGGTCCCTAATTGATCTTTCGGTAATATTATGGTCCCTAATTGATCTTTCAGTAACATTATGGTCCCTAATTGATCTTTCGGTAATATTATGGTCCCTAATTGATCTTTCAGTAACATTATGGTCCCTAATTGATCTTTCGGTAATATTATGGTCCCTAATTGACCTTTCGGTAATATTATGGTCCCTAATTGATCTTTCAGTGACATTATGGTCCCTAATTGATCTTTCGGTAATATTATGGTCCCTAATTGATCTTTCAGTAACATTATGGTCTCTAATTGATCTTTCGGTAATATTATGGTCCCTAATTGAACTTTCAGTAACATTATGGTCTCTAATTGATCTTTCAGTAACATTATGGTCCCTAATTGATCTTTCGGTAATATTATGGTCCCTAATTGATCTTTCGGTAATATTATGGTCCCTAATTGATCTTTCGGTAATATTATGGTCCCTAATTGATCTTTCAGTAACATTATGGACCCTAATTGATCTTTCGGTAATATTATGGTCCCTAATTGATCTTTCAGTAACATTATGGTCCCTTATTGATCTTTCGGTAATATTATGGTCCCTAATTGACCTTTCGGTAATATTATGGTCCCTAATTGATCTTTCAGTGACATTATGGTCCCTAATTGATCTTTCGGTAATATTATGGTCCCTAATTGATCTTTCAGTGACATTATGGTCCCTAATTGATCTTTCGGTAATATTATGGTCCCTAATTGATCTTTCAGTAACATTATGGTCCCTAATTGATCTTTCGGTAATATTATGGTCCCTAATTGATCTTTCAGTAACATTATGGTCCCTAATTGATCTTTCGGTAATATTATGGTCCCTAATTGACCTTTCGGTAATATTATGGTCCCTAATTGATCTTTCAGTGACATTATGGTCCCTAATTGATCTTTCGGTAATATTATGGTCCCTAATTGATCTTTCAGTAACATTATGGTCTCTAATTGATCTTTCGGTAATATTATGGTCCCTAATTGATCTTTCAGTAACATTATGGTCTCTAATTGATCTTTCAGTAACATTATGGTCCCTAATTGATCTTTCGGTAATATTATGGTCCCTAATTGATCTTTCGGTAATATTATGGTCCCTAATTGATCTTTCGGTAATATTATGGTCCCTAATTGATCTTTCAGTAACATTATGGTCCCTAATTGATCTTTCGGTAATATTATGGTCCCTAATTGATCTTTCAGTAACATTATGGTCCCTAATTGATCTTTCGGTAATATTATGGTCCCTAATTGACCTTTCGGTAATATTATGGTCCCTAATTGATCTTTCAGTGACATTATGGTCCCTAATTGATCTTTCGGTAATATTATGGTCCCTAATTGATCTTTCAGTGACATTATGGTCCCTAATTGATCTTTCGTTAATATTATGGTCCCTAATTGATCTTTCAGTAACATTATGGTCCCTAATTGATCTTTCGGTAATATTATGGTCCCTAATTGATCTTTCAGTAACATTATGGTCCCTAATTGATCTTTCGGTAATATTATGGTCCCTAATTGACCTTTCGGTAATATTATGGTCCCTAATTGATCTTTCAGTGACATTATGGTCCCTAATTGATCTTTCGGTAATATTATGGTCCCTAATTGATCTTTCAGTAACATTATGGTCTCTAATTGATCTTTCGGTAATATTATGGTCCCTAATTGATCTTTCAGTAACATTATGGTCTCTAATTGATCTTTCAGTAACATTATGGTCCCTAATTGATCTTTCGGTAATATTATGGTCCCTAATTGATCTTTCGGTAATATTATGGTCCCTAATTGATCTTTCGGTAATATTATGGTCCCTAATTGATCTTTCAGTAACATTATGGTCCCTAATAGATCTTTCGGTAATATTATGGTCCCTAATTGATCTTTCAGTAACATTATGGTCCCTAATTGATCTTTCGGTAATATTATGGTCCCTAATTGATCTTTCAGTAACATTATGGTCTCTAATTGATCTTTCGGTAATATTATGGTCCCTAATTGATCTTTCAGTAACATTATGGTCTCTAATTGATCTTTCAGTAACATTATGGTCCCTAATTGATCTTTCGGTAATATTATGGTCCCTAATTGATCTTTCGGTAATATTATGGTCCCTAATTGATCTTTCGGTAATATTATGGTCCCTAATTGATCTTTCAGTAACATTATGGTCCCTAATTGATCTTTCGGTAATATTATGGTCCCTAATTGATCTTTCAGTAACATTATGGTCCCTAATTGATCTTTCGGTAATATTATGGTCCCTAATTGACCTTTCGGTAATATTATGTTCCCTAATTGATCTTTCAGTGACATTATGGTCCCTAATTGATCTTTCGGTAATATTATGGTCCCTAATTGATCTTTCAGTGACATTATGGTCCCTAATTGATCTTTCGGTAATATTATGGTCCCTAATTGATCTTTCAGTAACATTATGGTCCCTAATTGATCTTTCGGTAATATTATGGTCCCTAATTGATCTTTCAGTAACATTATGGTCCCTAATTGATCTTTCGGTAATATTATGGTCCCTAATTGACCTTTCGGTAATATTATGGTCCCTAATTGATCTTTCAGTGACATTATGGTCCCTAATTGATCTTTCGGTAATGTTATGGTCCCTAATTGATCTTTCAATAACATTATGGTCTCTAATTGATCTTTCGGTAATATTATGGTCCCTAATTGATCTTTCAGTAACATTATGGTCTCTAATTGATCTTTCAGTAACATTATGGTCCCTAATTGATCTTTCGGTAATATTATGGTCCCTAATTGATCTTTCGGTAATATTATGGTCCCTAATTGATCTTTCGGTAATATTATGGTCCCTAATTGATCTTTCAGTAACATTATGGTCCCTAATTGATCTTTCGGTAATATTATGGTCCCTAATTGATCTTTCGGTAATATTATGGTCCCTAATTGACCTTTCGGTAATATTATGGTCCCTAATTGATCTTTCAGTGACATTATGGTCCCTAATTGATCTTTCGGTAATATTATGGTCCCTAATTGATCTTTCAGTGACATTATGGTCCCTAATTGATCTTTCGGTAATATTATGGTCCCTAATTGATCTTTCAGTAACATTATGGTCTCTAATTGATCTTTCGGTAATATTATGGTCCCTAATTGATCTTTCAGTAACATTATGGTCTCTAATTGATCTTTCAGTAACATTATGGTCCCTAATTGATCTTTCGGTAATATTATGGTCCCTAATTGATCTTTCGGTAATATTATGGTCCCTAATTGATCTTTCGGTAATATTATGGTCCCTAATTGATCTTTCAGTAACATTATGGTCCCTAATTGATCTTTCGGTAATATTATGGTCCCTAATTGATCTTTCAGTAACATTATGGTCCCTAATTGATCTTTCGGCAATATTATGGTCCCTAATTGACCTTTCGGTAATATTATGGTCCCTAATTGATCTTTCAGTGACATTATGGTCCCTAATTGATCTTTCGGTAATATTATGGTCCCTAATTGATCTTTCGGTAATATTATGGTCCCTAATTGATCTTTCAGTAACATTATGGTCCCTAATTGATCTTTCGGTAATATTATGGTCCCTAATTGATCTTTCAGTAACATTATGGTCCCTAATTGATCTTTCGGTAATATTATGGTCCCTAATTGATCTTTCAGTAACATTATGGTCTCTAATTGATCTTTCGGTAATATTATGGTCCCTAATTGATCTTTCAGTATTATTATGGTCTCTAATTGATCTTTCAGTAACATTATGGTCCCTAATTGATCTTTCGGTAATATTATGGTCCCTAATTGATCTTTCGGTAATATTATGGTCCCTAATTGATCTTTCGGTAATATTATGGTCCCTAATTGATCTTTCAGTAACATTATGGTCCCTAATTGATCTTTCGGTAATATTATGGTCCCTAATTGATCTTTCAGTAACATTATGGTCCCTAATTGATCTTTCGGTAATATTATGGTCCCTAATTGACCTTTCGGTAATATTATGGTCCCTAATTGATCTTTCAGTGACATTATGGTCCCTAATTGATCTTTCGGTAATATTATGGTCCCTAATTGATCTTTCAGTGACATTATGGTCCCTAATTGATCTTTCGGTAATATTATGGTCCCTAATTGATCTTTCAGTAACATTATGGTCCCTAATTGATCTTTCGGTAATATTATGGTCCCTAATTGATCTTTCAGTAACATTATGGTCCCTAATTGATCTTTCGGTAATATTATGGTCCCTAATTGACCTTTCGGTAATATTATGGTCCCTAATTGATCTTTCAGTGACATTATGGTCCCTAATTGATCTTTCGGTAATGTTATGGTCCCTAATTGATCTTTCAGTAACATTATGGTCTCTAATTGATCTTTCGGTAATATTATGGTCCCTAATTGATCTTTCAGTAACATTATGGTCTCTAATTGATCTTTCAGTAACATTATGGTCCCTAATTGATCTTTCGGTAATATTATGGTCCCTAATTGATCTTTCGGTAATATTATGGTCCCTAATTGATCTTTCGGTAATATTATGGTCCCTAATTGATCTTTCAGTAACATTATGGTCCCTAATTGATCTTTCGGTAATATTATGGTCCCTAATTGATCTTTCGGTAATATTATGGTCCCTAATTGACCTTTCGGTAATATTATGGTCCCTAATTGATCTTTCAGTGACATTATGGTCCCTAATTGATCTTTCGGTAATATTATGGTCCCTAATTGATCTTTCAGTGACATTATGGTCCCTAATTGATCTTTCGGTAATATTATGGTCCCTAATTGATCTTTCAGTAACATTATGGTCTCTAATTGATCTTTCGGTAATATTATGGTCCCTAATTGATCTTTCAGTAACATTATGGTCTCTAATTGATCTTTCAGTAACATTATGGTCCCTAATTGATCTTTCGGTAATATTATGGTCCCTAATTGATCTTTCGGTAATATTATGGTCCCTAATTGATCTTTCGGTAATATTATGGTCCCTAATTGATCTTTCAGTAACATTATGGTCCCTAATTGATCTTTCGGTAATATTATGGTCCCTAATTGATCTTTCAGTAACATTATGGTCCCTAATTGATCTTTCGGTAATATTATGGTCCCTAATTGACCTTTCGGTAATATTATGGTCCCTAATTGATCTTTCAGTGACATTATGGTCCCTAATTGATCTTTCGGTAATATTATGGTCCCTAATTGATCTTTCAGTGACATTATGGTCCCTAATTGATCTTTCGGTAATATTATGGTCCCTAATTGATCTTTCAGTAACATTATGGTCCCTAATTGATCTTTCGGTAATATTATGGTCCCTAATTGATCTTTCAGTAACATTATGGTCCCTAATTGATCTTTCGGTAATATTATGGTCCCTAATTGACCTTTCGGTAATATTATGGTCCCTAATTGATCTTTCAGTGACATTATGGTCCCTAATTGATCTTTCGGTAATGTTATGGTCCCTAATTGATCTTTCAGTAACATTATGGTCCCTAATTGATCTTTCGGTAATATTATGGTCCCTAATTGACCTTTCGGTAATATTATGGTCCCTAATTGATCTTTCAGTGACATTATGGTCCCTAATTGATCTTTCGGTAATATTATGGTCCCTAATTGATCTTTCAGTGACATTATGGTCCCTAATTGATCTTTCGGTAATATTATGGTCCCTAATTGATCTTTCAGTAACATTATGGTCCCTAATTGATCTTTCGGTAATATTATGGTCCCTAATTGATCTTTCAGTAACATTATGGTCCCTAATTGATCTTTCGGTATTATGGTCCCTAATTGACCTTTCGGTAATATTATGGTCCCTAATTGATCTTTCAGTGACATTATGGTCCCTAATTGATCTTTCGGTAATGTTATGGTCCCTAATTGATCTTTCAGTAACATTATGGTCTCTAATTGATCTTTCGGTAATATTATGGTCCCTAATTGATCTTTCAGTAACATTATGGTCTCTAATTGATCTTTCAGTAACATTATGGTCCCTAATTGATCTTTCGGTAATATTATGGTCCCTAATTGATCTTTCGGTAATATTATGGTCCCTAATTGACCTTTCGGTAATATTATGGTCCCTAATTGATCTTTCAGTGACATTATGGTCCCTAATTGATCTTTCGGTAATATTATGGTCCCTAATTGATCTTTCAGTGACATTATGGTCCCTAATTGATCTTTCGGTAATATTATGGTCCCTAATTGATCTTTCAGTAACATTATGGTCTCTAATTGATCTTTCGGTAATATTATGGTCCCTAATTGATCTTTCAGTAACATTATGGTCTCTAATTGATCTTTCAGTAACATTATGGTCCCTAATTGATCTTTCGGTAATATTATGGTCCCTAATTGATCTTTCGGTAATATTATGGTCCCTAATTGATCTTTCGGTAATATTATGGTCCCTAATTGATCTTTCAGTAACATTATGGTCCCTAATTGATCTTTCGGTAATATTATGGTCCCTAATTGATCTTTCAGTAACATTATGGTCCCTAATTGATCTTTCGGTAATATTATGGTCCCTAATTGACCTTTCGGTAATATTATGGTCCCTAATTGATCTTTCAGTGACATTATGGTCCCTAATTGATCTTTCGGTAATATTATGGTCCCTAATTGATCTTTCAGTGACATTATGGTCCCTAATTGATCTTTCGGTAATATTATGGTCCCTAATTGATCTTTCAGTAACATTATGGTCCCTAATTGATCTTTCGGTAATATTATGGTCCCTAATTGATCTTTCAGTAACATTATGGTCCCTAATTGATCTTTCGGTAATATTATGGTCCCTAATTGACCTTTCGGTAATATTATGGTCCCTAATTGATCTTTCAGTGACATTATGGTCCCTAATTGATCTTTCGGTAATGTTATGGTCCCTAATTGATCTTTCAGTAACATTATGGTCTCTAATTGATCTTTCGGTAATATTATGGTCCCTAATTGATCTTTCAGTAACATTATGGTCTCTAATTGATCTTTCAGTAACATTATGGTCCCTAATTGATCTTTCGGTAATATTATGGTCCCTAATTGATCTTTCGGTAATATTATGGTCCCTAATTGATCTTTCGGTAATATTATGGTCCCTAATTGATCTTTCAGTAACATTATGGTCCCTAATTGATCTTTCGGTAATATTATGGTCCCTAATTGATCTTTCGGTAATATTATGGTCCCTAATTGACCTTTCGGTAATATTATGGTCCCTAATTGATCTTTCAGTGACATTATGGTCCCTAATTGATCTTTCGGTAATATTATGGTCCCTAATTGTACGTGGAAAAAATGGTATACTGAATCTTTCGGCTCCGTAGTATATTTGTTTAATTTTATGCATATGATCATTTTTTCCATAACTGATTGGCTATAGCAAAATATGTTGAACTTCCGGCAAAAAATAGTCTGCATTTGAATTTCGTAAGTGATTTAATCAGTATTTTTCCCTTCGATAAAATAGGGGTTCCAACTCCTCGGCTTTGTGTGTCTCATCGGAGAATTGAGTCGATAGAGTTGGGTTACTTTTGGGTTGTCCTCCATATCTTTCTCGTCTTCCCTTGCCTCTGAACCTCTTAGAAATAGGGGCGGATATTACCTCCGCTCCATCTTCCTCAGAGGGAAGGGGTAAGTGAGGAAGTTTTGGGAAGAGGAAGGAACGAGGGGGCTTAGTGTTCGTGGAATGTCCTGGAAGCGCGTGCAGGTGGGGTGGAGGGTGTGATGGGTAAGGCCAATGGAAGTGGCTGTTTCGCTCGTAGTTTATCGCCGCTCATTTTACGGATATGATGGAGTGATGCAGGCTTCCCCTTTACTCACCCTACTTCACTCTAGCTACGCTCTCTTGTAACTATTATAATTTATATGTTGAGCAATCCAATTTCCACCCGAGTATTGGCATACAAGTTACAAAGTAATCACAAATTCGTCAAAAAATATATATTTTTATTTATTTTCATCTCCCAAAGACTTACATCTTTACACGGCTGGTGACCTATCACCCCCTGCCACACGTTCATGCGGCGGCTCGCAGGGTGTTATATAGATGTATCCTACAGTTGACCATCTCATATGGCTTTTGATTGGTCGGCGTTGGGGTTACGTTTACGAGCACAAAATCTCGACCAATTGGAAGCCATCGAAACTGGTTAACTGTGGTATAAATACTCGGCCTCAGCTTTTCCTGCGAAAGGTGAGCGCGTTTTTTGTCGAAGCGTTAGCTATGGTTAGCCTAACCTAACCCAGTTTTACACTTGAGAAGACTTCATCTGGAAGGTTATGTGCAACGAAAAGCTTTAAAAATTTTATATGTAGGTCTGATAGTACTCTCAAACCGTAGTTACTCCATCCATGATCTGAGAGATCACATCAGTTAATAGAGACACAGTGGCGTCAGAGACAAAGCGGTCATAATTTTCACCTTATTCCAACTCAAAGCAAAAATTGATACTCCTATTAATTACGTTGCCAATTAATACTGAACTATGCTGTGAATTCGACTTGACTCTGTTTGATGTTGCCTAGGATAATTCATTTGTAATGATAGCAGATGGTGTCCTCATAATGCATCATTTAACTGCTGGAATCCATAAGGAAAATTCACTGAAATGTGGTTATTTTATTCTTGAGTATAATGCCGTCATGGAATACCTCCAACACGGAAGTCACAGAACAATCGCGCAATATGAATGGCTCGTAATCCACCGACTCAAAACTCCAAGGCATCACACACAGGGCAAGTAGGTCATCCTCGAGGCATTATGTAACAGGAAATATTTATCATCATTTAAAATTATCGCCTTTCATTTCAGGCTTAGAATTAGCTCATATGTTTTCTCAAATACCTAAGGTAAATATCTCAACCTTTCTGTGAGGGCTTAGTGAAACATCTTCGACGCAAACTTAATTTTTTGGGAAATGGAGGCAAATAATTACCCTGCTAAGAGTACTTAGTTGAGGAACAAGATGTCTGGATTCTTTTCAACTCCTTCTTTCTTCTTTTCCTCCATTGCCTTGTTGCTTCTTAACTAGTATATGTAGCACTAGTTACACTCATTCTTGCTGCTGCTGTTCTTTAGTCATACCTATCTGTGAGTATTGTGCTGTTGTGCTCCAGCATAAAATATTTCTAAATCGAAAAAATATGTTTTTGTGTCTTTGTTTGTGTCATTGCTAATAATAGTGTATTTAAATTGTCTGAATATGTATTGCAGCTATTGAACAATATTGCACAAAATCAATATATTATATTTCATTTGAGTAATCTACCAGATGATTGTTAGGTGTTTGGACAGTACTTATTCCGGCGTCCTTATTTCTGGCGTTTCGTTCTATTTTTCCTCCCATGGGTGACACGCCATTCGGTCCCTCTTAAATCCCTCATATCGTCTTCCCCTTCATATTTCGTTCAGAATTCCTATTCTCTTCCCTCGATTCCCTCAGGGTTCTCCCCATTATTACCCTCTTCAGCATTTCATCCCTTTTCAAATCGTCCTCCATCCATCTATTCTACCTCCTCCGAACTTCCGCGTTTCGGAGCGTGGTAATAGACAGATGGTAAGAATCATGGCCTGGGATTATTAGTAACAAGCTCCGTTCTGTGAAACCGGTAGTATTAGCGTGGCCCTCTTCCGTCCGGAGTACCCGGAGGGAAGAAGTCGCAGTCACTCGCCTGAGGATTGGGCACACTGCCCTGACCCACTCATACCTCTTCACAGAAGAGAAGACACCACCTTTGTGTGATAATTGCGACTCCCCTCTGAGTGTGCGACACATCCTGACGGAATGTGATAAATACCGGTCTTCTTAAGACAAATACAAGGTCAACGGTACCTTAGGAAATATCCTAGGCGACTCTCTCAGTTATCTGACCCAAGTAATTTATTTTTTAAAAGAAGTAAACGTTTTTAATAAATTATTAATTCGACGTCTTTTAGACAACGTCCTATTCATTTTACCTCATGTAAGTTACCGGAGCGATTTTGCTTGAATCACTTAAATTTTGTTTTACTTTAGGACGAGAGTGGTGCAAAATGACCGCTGTAGTCGACGCACCCAGAATGCATAATTCTACTACTACTACCCGAACCTCCGCCATAAGCTTTCTCTCTATCCAACCACGCCCAATGCCTCCTCGTTTGCAATTTCTGATTAGGCTTCAAATTTTAGCCTCCAATTCGCAATAGGTCAGATGGCTTTCCTTGCCTTTATTTTTTTCATTCTGGCAGTTTTACATGCTTTACCTAATTATTTCCAAGTTAATTATCGTGTTACAAAAGATTAATTTCACTAAAAAATTTCAGTGGCAAGTGGGAAATTTATGTGCCAGAGATTTCTCCACTTTTGGCTCGCGCTCTCAAGAAGGTTGCCAAATGAATCAGAAAAACAGAATGGTGGCTCCATTCTCGCATATCTCTCATCAGTACTCGGCACGGCCGAGTTCATTCAGTGAGGGTTTTTGCGAGCATTTCTGCTCAAATCTCCAATTTGTGGACTGACTTATTTAGTAAGGCTTTTCTATAAGTCCCGCGCATTTTCGCTCACCGCGACATTCGCTTGGCGAGGTTTTTTACGCGAGAAGGAACAGAGAGCGTTATCGGATGGCGGCGGCGTGGCCGGGGGATCAAATTGAAATGGACGACGTCGAAGAATGGCTAAATAAAAGCGGGGGAGAACGGAATATTATACACAAAAAAATATCGCGGGGGTGGACAAGCGAGAGGGAGGGATAAAAAAAAGACTCGCGGTGAGCGTCACAACAGGGAAGCGAGGGTGAGAAAAAAAACAAAACACGCGCGAGACGCACGCGAAAACTTCGAAGCTCAGCAAGAGGACGACGGGGGAGGGACTTTTTCCGTCGATCAAATATTCTAAAAATATAGCCCGGGAATAAGTGGTCAGTTACTTTTCGACGCGGCGAACCTGATCAAATTTTCAAAAACGAACCCAAAAAGCGTTTATTTTTATTTTTTTTAACTCTCCCGCCCGCTTGAGCCCAACCGTTAAACGCATTTCAAGAACATTGGGGACGGTGGCTTTAGGCTGATGAATGATTCAGCCGATTCGCGGAGCCAACGTGTGCGCCGCCCCGAAACACGGATTCCATGGGATGAGGTTTTTGGAGGATATGAGAAGAGAGTGTAGGGGTCTTGAGGTTCCTCGGGTGTCCTCCAGAGGGGGTGAGTGAAGGCCGGGCCACAAATACCAGAGGTGGCGCCACCTATACTTGGCCGTATGCAAGAAATTAAATGTGGATCCGTGTCAATTTGTGTATCTCGCTGGTGTCGAATTGGAGACCTCCTATCGGAAATCCAAAAATATTCACATGTTTTATGGCATTGATTTGAAACTCAGAAATTTAAAGTGTTTTAGTCTGGGAAACATTTATTATGATTTCACTTTGCAATATTCCACTAACGTGGAATATTACAATTACAAAGTGAAATAAATCCAAATTATCGCAAAATGGTTCCACCAAGTTAAGCCTGAAAATTTTATATAAAAACATTTGTTGGTCATTGCGCGAATGTTTCCTATGTGCCCGAGTTAAAAGTCGGAGGTAAATTGACCATTATCCAGGAGTCTAACGGAAGACTTCAGGCTAGAAGTTCAGAGGTGTTATTTAGTATCATGCAAATTTTTATTCAATCCGAAAATATTATTTCTTTATCTCGCTGGTTGACGTAAATATTCATAGTTCATTTAGCCTGTGTAGCCCATTCATATTCTTACAAACTTTGAATTTCCGTTGTAAATACGATCCAAAATGGCGGATTACATTAAACAGGTACTTGTCAAGACGTAGGTAAAACGACTTCGGCCTTGAACAAAGGTGAGGCCACTTACGCCATATTGATTGTCCGTGATATACCATGAGGTTAATTGGCCTAAATATATTTGTGAACGCATTACTAGATAGCATGAGATTATATCAGTTAAGTAGATGAGACACTCTATTTTAATTTTCCATTCAATTTCAGAGTACCTATCTCAAGGAGGCATAGGCAAATCGGAATGGTGAAAAACATATCATCTGCTCATTGGTCTCGAAGTAATACGTCGCTTTTTCAACATAAACAAAAAACAAACATTTTCATGTTCAAAAAAAGTAAAAATATCCGCCCCGTTTCGCGATGTTTTAACGGCAAGCACTCTATTCAAAGGACTCTTAATGCAGTGGAAATGGTTTCACCCAAAGTCAGTAAAGGGTCATTGGCAGCAAGCATTTGCATTATTAAATAAAACCAAATAATGACCAATAAACAACTAAAAAAACACCAATGCTATATCAATTGTCTTGCCTCACATTAGCGCGGTCTAGTGGGTGGTTTCCATTTGTCTCTTTGGCAATTTTCAACCATACAACCCAATCATTTAGGGATCAGAGAGAAAGAGACAACAGACTCCTGTTTCGTAGAGTTAGAGCAGCATGAAAATTTGCAGCAAAACGTTAAGCGACATTCTTTCACTCGCCATACGTAAACACAACTTTAAATCTGGCAATAAGGAACCAACCTGCGCAAATCGTAGTGCATCATGGGAGCGTGTCATGACACGGACTTAAGATTCACCTGAAGTTTGTCACGCCACCACTGTTGAAATATATAAAATTAGAGGAAAATGAAAGGCGAATCACGAGACATTAAGTGTTCATTTTCACCAATTATTTCTCATTCTCATTGGCGCAAAATGAAATGTTATTATGTAAATTGGTTTATTATATATGCTCTGCATAAAAGTTGTTTTTTTTAGCAGCAACCTATTCTGTATATTGAAGGTAGCCTCCCCACAGGTTTGTGACCTTTGAGGCTGCCTAAAGCTTTATTAAAAAAGTTAAGTACATTATACTAAATTCAATTATGGAGTAATAAATATTATTATATTACATATTACTATAAGTAAACGTATGCAAAGTTTAACACAAATCTGTATGTGAACGAAAATAGTTGCAGCCGTCTTGAGGGGCCATCGCTATTGGAAATGCGCCAGCTGACATGTGAGCGAGCACGTAACCCGACAACAATAAACGAATTGCCTCCAGATAATTCTCGTCGCCTCAGATGAAAAGAAAATGAAGAGAGGCGTATTGAACAAACATATCAACCGCATGGAGTTAGAGCTCCTCAGACGACCTTGAGAGTCTAATTTCTGCTTCACTGGGAGGAGCCATGAAATCGTCTCCAAGCGGGTCCACGAAAAGTTTCGTTTGTTTTTTGTATTAACACGGGATCAGCCGATTCCCCGAGGCACCTATAGGCCAGGGAATGAAACCATCCACGCGATAACATTCATCTGTTTTAATACCCAAGGAGAGCGAGCGAAATTTTTTAAAAATTAATGCATTCCATCACTCGTTCGAAAACTGGCAGAAATTTCGTTATGTCTCAGGAAGAGAAATGTCAAAAGTTGTCATTCAGCCCCACTCCCTGTTTTTTTGTTCCGAGGACTAGACAAAACAATTTCCTGAAAGTTATTTTTTTAATTATTTGATCTTCCTTAAGATATTGCTTATTCTGCTACCGATTAGTAAAAACATCAAATAGTTTTTGTTTCAATGATATTATAATGTTGAGTTTTCTAATCTATGTAACTTGAGTTCAAAATAATATTTCAGAAATGATATAGTAAAAAAAAAACGATTTATGTTGGTATTTTTCAAGTTATAAAATATCAGCATTATTTACCTAGTCATCTAATCGTTCTTAGTTATTTGCTCATAACTTTTACTGTTCCCGTCAAAATCCTCCAATTCAATGGAATTGACGTTGCAAACTGTGCCCACTGGAGGAATATATAGTCACCAAAGTATATTCCTGGAATTGCCTGAATGATGTGTGTTTTATATTTGTCATTTTTTATAGATTAGTAATGTTATTAGTGAATGCTGGTATTTTTAATAAAACAAATATAGAATTCAGTACTTTTTTTATATACGTAGTCACAGTGGATCCTCCTTCAACGATCAGGTGATAATAGTGTGGTATGGAGAACTGTCGCAAGCCTGTTTTTGGTTAAATTGTGAAATTCATTTATTGCTAGAAATAGATAATAGAGTGGTAAAGTTAGGTGATGAAAGTCAAAAGAGGCCTTCAGCCAGAAGAAAAACTTGCTATGAAATAAAATTCTGGAGCTGAGAAAGAGACTAGCTAAATGTTATTCATGGAGCGTTTTCATGTATGGATTTGAAGCGTGGACATTAGGTAAGAGGGAAAGGAATAGAATAGAAACTTATGAAATGTGGGTGTGGAGAAGGATGGAAAAAGTAAGATGGGTAGATAAGATGAGAAATGAAGAAGTTTTGAGCAAAGTAAAAGAAGAAAATCGCTCCTAAAGGAAATAAGGAAAAGGAAAGGAAACTGGTTGGGCCATGTGATGAGAGGGAAAAGTGTAATAACTGTGGCTTTTGAGGGTTCAATTGAAGGAAAGAAAAAGAGAGGAAGGAGAAGAATTAAATTGGTGGATCAGGTGAAGAACACCAGCTATGATGAAGCAAAGAAGGAAGCTCGGGACAGAAGCGGATGGAGACAGCAGTGGTGTACGGGACCTGCCAGCAGGCAGAACACCAGATGATGATGATGAGAAATGAAGGTTATTAGAACTTCAAGAATTGCATTTACTGGAAACAGGTGAAGAGGAGTACTTAAGGGTTTTTTTCAACCAGAGTAACAGTTTTTGAATAAGAGGGCGTTCATTTGTAAAAGATCAATTGGTATAGTGATACTTAAATGATACTTATAATATATAATACTTAAAATATATATACCTACACAATATTCTTATTTGAATCTCAACCTACCTTTAGCACTCTATTATCTATAATAATGGTTGGCTCGTGTTGTACGTCTTCTCATGGGCCCCTGACAGTGTAAGACACTGTCTGTCTGTAAATAAACTTTGCCTAAGTCTGTAAATAAACTTTCTCGGGGATAAATTTGAAAGTCTTGGCTACAAGTTTACTAAAATGCCTATTTCTAAACATTCAAGCAATTGATATTACTCAGTACCTCGGTAGTGATGAAGACAAACAAATCTATATTCTTCAATACAGAAGGGATAGATGGAATGGGCAACAATTCCAAATATCGGGGAGAATGTACTCCCAAATAAACACTAGTTTGGATTAAATTTTAACCATGATAATTTTAATTACCATGCAAAGATTTTCACTGGCTTAAATAAATATGTAGAAAATATTGGCCTGGTTGACTATACACGGTGGAAATCAGAAAACTAAGGGGTCATTTCTACAATGTTGATTTAAACGTAAAAGGTGAATCATATGAAATTAGGAGGTTGAGGCATGGTTAAATATCTCTTAAGTCCTTCCCAAAACCTTTTTAGCTCTTCGAATATCAAGATAACTAATCTGTATTTCAGCTATTTTTGTTTAGGAGAAATCAGGTTGCATGTAGAAACTTGTTGCACAGTTATCAAGCAAAAACTCTCTCTCGCAGAATGGAATTTATGATAATCCTACTCCCAGTCCTTAATATGGTGCGAGCAAGATAGTTCCTTAATCATAATAGAGACCATATTCGAATTGAACGCTTTAATTTCACCAGCTGGGAGACACACGAATAAAATATTGCATTACTAATGGTTCAATCAAATAGCTTTACATGGTAGAAATAGTAAGTAATTAAATGAAAATATATGAATAAGTCTTTAACATGACTCACTTTTTTACGCGGTACGTTTGATACCCCATCAAAACGGAAGGTTTATTGTGAACCCGAAGAATTTACTACGGTGACAATATGATTAATTTTTAAAAATAGTTGAGAAAACACACAAACTACACACTGCTGATTTTTTGACGAGATCTATTTGTGGTAAATGCCTTATTTTTAATATTAGGTCTCTCCGGAGTGCATTAACGTACCACTTCCCATATAAAAGGGCTGATGTTTTTCGGCGAATATCTGGTAAAGTAATGTGGTACGGGGTTGAATGTTTATTTTTAATGGAAGGTTGACATATTTTTCTTTAAAATGAGATCAAATTCATTGATTTCTAGGTAAAATGATATTTCGCTCAAACTACCTTAAGGTAGTCCGAGTGAGATAGTTCCGTAGTCATAATAGAGACAATATTCCAATTATACGTTTTAATTTCACCGGCTGTAGGACACATAAATTAAATTTTGCATTATTTATGGTGCAATAATATAGTTTTATATGACGAAATTGTATGTTATTAAATGAAAATATCAAAGTTAGTCCTTAACTTGACTCATTTATTTCGCGCAGTGCGTTTGAAACTCCTTCGAAACGGAAGGTTTTTTGCGATACCCAAGAACCTACTGCGGTGACAATATGATTAATTTTCAAAAATAGTTGAGAAATCATACAATCTACACGTTGTTAGTTTTTTTACGACATCTGATGTTATAATTGCCTCATTTTGCAAATAATGTCTTTCTGGAGTGCATATACGTACCATTTCCCATGTGAAAGGGCTGGTATTTTTTGGCAAATGTCTCGGAAAGTAATGTAGTAAGGGGTTGAATTGTTGATGTCATTAGAGGGTAAGACAGTTTTCTTTAAAATGAGACCAAATTCATTGATTTCTTGGTAAAATGATATTTCGCTCGGACTACCTTAAGCGAAGAAGTTTTCAGAACTAAATATTGTTTATGGAATTATACAAATAATTTCAATATATAATGAGGTGAATCGCACAGAACAGAGTTCATATTAGCAAATATTGTGAGCATGCGTGATCATTCTTTTCGCTGTAATGAAACCTTGTATAAACTGCAATAAGATGACTTGACAACTTTCCCCGTCAATTCTTCATCGGCTTATGAAATCAAAAGGTTATATCATAAAAATTTAAAACGCTGTACGAATTTATTTATCAATTTTTAATTCAATTGATGTGATTTAGTTAACACATTGGTGCAAAATTTACACGCATTGAATATTCATGTTATGTAAACATAGCACCAGTGAGTTTATGGAATCGCAAATATTTGATTAAAATCAGAAAAATAATATTTACAAAGTATTTGGGATTCCCTCGCCTTTCAACGATAGCCGATTCCAGTACCCTATAATCTCCATGCACAATCATTTCCACTGCAGAGATAGGCACGAAAAGCGCTTGGATAGGAAACCATCTCAATTTCCGTCACCACTTACCGACATAATAGAGCGTTCGCCCTTGCCTCAGCATTTAACTTCGAATGTGCTCTCAAACTGATAGTTACGTATGCGACCGACTGGTGTAATACCTTTATCCTTGGACCAGCGCAGAATCCGTGCATCCGTGGACAGACCAGAATCCGAACCAGTGGCCTTTATTTTTCCGCCACATGTCATTATCTTGATATCAGAAGCTTCCGCGGAGATGTTGAGATGGCAATGAAGGTTTATCCGGCTCTCTTCTGCATACTTCCATTGATGTAGACGACAATTTCGAAAGCATTGTAGTGGCAATATTTCCACAGAGAAAAAAATCATCCGCATTGACCGGGATTCGAACCCGGATCCCTCGATTTCCGGCCGAGCGTTTTAGCCAGTTTTACCGAGGCGTCCTCTTCCCCTGTGGATTTTTGTGACCTTTACGGGACTAGATGTTCTCGACTGCCGGACGTACAATGTAACAATCAGTCGCTACTGAGCGCTATTTGCCTCTGCTCACGAGGAAAGATCGCACTTTGAACACAGAGAGGCGTTTACTCTTATTTGACAAATTTTAAGCTATCCGGAACTAGCCACGGAGTCACCCGCAATGCACAAATGTGCGAATTTCCACAGAGAAAAAATCCTCGGCAGCTTAACTGGCCAAAGCACTCGGCCGGAAATCGAGGGATCCGGTTTCGAATCCCGGTCAAGGCGGATGATTTTTTTCTCTGTGGAAATTCGCACATTTGTGCATTTCGGGTGACTCCGTAAACGTGGACTCCGTGGCTAGTCCCGGATAGCTTAAAATTTGTCAGCATTGTAGCTATCTTCTTCGGGTCAGCTTCCCTACAATGCAAGTATGAAAGGCAATGGCTATGCCACTGCGTTATCAATTTCAAAAATGAAGAAGTAACCTTTAAGAGTCATTAAAATGCTGAATAGTATAATATTTGACCTAATATTACTAAATAGCCTTGTTTATGGAAGAGAAAGTCCATCATCATCATTAATCATTCAATTCTTAGAAGGGCTGACTGCAGCCCTCCATCCTACACTATCAAATGCTAATTCCCATGATTCACGCTAGTTTTTCTTATGCATTATTTATTAATAATTAATTGGTCTATGTATTTATCTCTTGGCCTTCTCCTTCGGACATCTACCTCTTACAGGACATTTTTGGATAATTTTCCCTCTCTTGTATTCATCACAAACCAATTGTGCCTGAGGATGTGTCCAATCTTCTTTTCTGTATCGCGTTCCAAATCGTTTTCCCCTCTAGTATTCCTATCCTAACTTATTCCTGTCCTATTTAATTCGTCTATTTGATCTTCAGCATCCTCATCCAACAACATGTTTCGAATGCCACTAATTTTTTATGGTTTGCTTTTGTTCTAGCTTATGCTTCCAATTCGTCGAGTACCACGCTTCGCATGAATGCTTTTACACAATTTCCTTTTTCTCAGTCTGATAGATATAAATCGTATGAATATACCGTCTTTTCGTACCAGATGCTGAAGCTATCCATCCCAGTGCTTCAAATCCACCAAAGTCTCGAACCGTTAATAGTCGTACCACGTGACTCAGCTCCGGCGGTTGTGTTTGAACCGTTTGAGACAATTCCGATCGCGTAACAAAGGACTCACGTGGTACAGCAACGAAAGCTCCGAGGATTTGGTGACTGTCAACCCACACAGGTGGATAACTTCGTCTGTTAATTCGTCTCTTGCGCCTGTAGTTGCAATATTTAGCGCCATCAATAATGTTTCCCGTGAGAAAAACTCGATCTAAGGGCTACTTGATATTTTTACGAGTGTTCTGAATACTCCGAAATATCAGACTCGTCGTGATTGTACCACGTGACACCTTAGTTGCCCAATAGGAATTATTTAGAATGATTCAAACGCACACCCCCAGGGGGGGTTGATTTTGAATTGCTGGAGATGATCCCGATCGCGTAACTAAGGAGTCACGTGGTACAACAACGAACGATTGGAAATTCTGGTGAGTCAGGTGGATAGTCACGTAGTACAATCTACCTGATCGGAATTAATTTGAAACGCACTCCCATTAGTGAATGATTTTTTTCACTGTAAATTTCGCACAATATCTGCATACAACCCTGTTCACCGCCGCATGGACGTGTGGCAGTGGGTGTTAGAACACCAGCCCCGTAAAGATTTAAGGTTTTGGAAGGTGATATGGTGACGTGTATTATGGGAGTGTATTCGGTGGAGCTCAGTTTTTTTGTGGTCGCTTATTTTGCTCGGAAAGAATGAGTTTTAGTGCCTATCTGTCCGGCAATGTATCTCTCTTAATTTATCGCTTCTGTCAGACCTAGAGTTGTAGTGAGGCTTCATGCTAATATTCTCTGTGTCGCTCTGAAACACACTGTACTGAATTTCTCATGCAAGCTAAGCCTAGCATGTAGCCTTCGAGTCTCTAGTGGCTCCCACCTTAATCCCTCTAAAAGTTTTGAGACACTGTGTTCGCTCGTAGCAGTTTTTAACGAAGCGTACAGCTTTTCTTTGTGTTCTATTAATTTTTTTGGTTAAACCGTTGTGACCAGGGTCCCAAATTTTTATTGTGGTCGCTTGTTGTGCTCGGAAAGAACAAGTTTTAATGCTTATTTGTCCGGCAATATATCTCTCTTATTTTATCGCTTCTGTCAGTCCTAGAGATGTAGTGAGGCGTCATGATTATATTCTCTGTGTCGCTCTGAAAACATAGCTAACTAACAAGTGGGTATCCGAACCCGTGCCCTAACGATAGGGAGCCAAGTGTACCTACTCTAAAGGAACTAACTACGCCTCGCCCCGAACACCCAACTCCCCCAATCCCCTCCGTCTCTCTTTTGCCCCCCATCATTTCTCGACTCCATCATTTCCTTCGCACTCTTTCCCTTCCCGCCCGCTCGGCGGCGTTACGCCAAGGTTTATAATCCAGCAGACTAGAGAGCGAGAGAGAGAGAGAGAGAGAGAGTTGCTGCCCCTCTTTAAATATTAACTTGACTATCATCATCATCATCGGACGGGTCTCACTCCCCGTTCCACTCTTCACCCCTTCTTCTCCCCCACCCCCCTACTCTTACGCATCATACTCCCTTCCCCCTCCCCACCCTCTTCTGTTTCCGACCATCCCACGCAAGAGTTCCTCCCCCTTCCCCTTCTCCACTTCTCATGACCTGCCACTCCTTTCTTCCCACCCTTCTACTCATTACCTCCCCAAACCAACCACACCGTCGTGTGCTATATATATATATATATCTCCACAACAACACCATTTTCCCGTGGTCGTCCCAACTGAGCCCCATTCCCCCCCCCCCCCGTTATGTGTGAGTGTGTGAGAAAGATATAACTTTGGCTGTCGCCAAGCAGCGCTCGTCAATGTGGAGCGCTTTGTTCTCCCAGGACCGGCTTGACGAAGTCGCCTGATTGCTTGGGCGGGCGTTGATGCTGCTTAAGCCAAGCGCGGTGGTCGCGTTTGATTGCGTGTCGGCAGGGAACTCGATTCAACTGCTAATGCTACTGCCTCGCACGTGTAGCCGGGGCTTGGATTTGACTATCTAGGAAGGTGCAATTATAGTACATACCTGTCCCAGAGATTCTAGGTATTTGTAAAGAGGTGATGAAATTCTTCGAGGAAAATGGACGGAATTTGAATACCCTGGTGATCAAATTTCGGTCGGTTTGCAAGCAACGAGATTTCAGACAGCTCATTTTTCTTAGTTCTGTTTAAGGTCTCCGCGGTGGCCAGGTATTCTTTTCTTTTCTTCTTTCTGGATTTGGTCGCGTCGTTGTTTCCCCGACAACGTTTCACCTCCTCTTATGGACTTATGTTTTTAAGCTGATGGATAATGTTAGTGGTAGCCATGGCGTTGTAAAGGGGTGATGAAATTATTTTTGGAAAATGGGTAAAATTGGAAAGTCCTGGCGATTAGAATTCGGTGGGGTTGCCAGCAATTTCAGCCAATTTATTTTTCTTAGTTTTGTTTAAGGTTTCCACGGTGAGCAGGTATTTTTCCATTTCTTCTTGGAAAATGGGCAGAACTAGAAAATCCTGGCGATAAAAATTCTATCCAGTTAGCAAGAAACGTGATTTAAGCCGAATTTCTTAGGCAGATGATAATTTTAGTATTAGCCATGGCGGTGGAGGAATAACAGCTCTGGGAAGAATAGTAACATTCTCGATTGGTTACATTTCCGGACTACGGGTATGGGGTCTTCACACGGTGAATGTGTCTTTATCCCTTCTTAATTCTTGATCGATACATGATCCAGCAAAAGTTCTAGGATACTCGCTAGCGTGACAGTTTTCCACTGCAGTGTTGTAAAGAACCAGCACGTTGGCTAACACGGGCAGGCGCTATAATACTCATTGAGTCACAAGGTTTCTGATTTGATGCGGTACAGGCATACTTCTTGGTCAATCCCTAAAGGATCCCAGAAGTAGAAGATGCCAACCATTTATGTATATTTTTACTGTCGCCATGATATCTTCACTTTTCTCACCACGTATTCCTCCTTGCGCCTGTTAGTAATATTCTGTCCACGAAATAAACAAAAAATTCTAGTTGACCCACAAATTCTTTAATCGCCTGATGTCAGAGATTTCTTGATTTTGAATTAAGGTAGCTATGTGGCAGGAATGATACTATTGCCTCATAGAATATTAAAGTTAATTAGTCATCTTTAAGGGCGGTCCAGCTCTAAATCGATTCGTTATTCATATCAAATTACAGACTAGTGCACCAGGTCTTGCGTTGGATCACGTGTCGCTTGCCGCGAACTTTCGATAATTATGCATCGGCAAATTAGCGTACTTGAGGGTATTTGCAGCCCACGACCAGACTGGTTTCTCGGCTGGCGTCCGTACCAACCCGTCAAGATAATAAAAAAAAGTTATTTTTATTTACCACGCACATAAAAGCAAAATATTATCCGCGGAAGAAATCGATATTGAATTGGAGGCTGAAATATCTAAATTTAAATTTGTATAAGATGGAGGAGTTGATGCACTTGCTTTGTGTTATCACCATAAATCGGCAATGTTAGATGCATTCAGAAAAAAGCTATGCTGAAGTGGAATATTTCCGGAAAATAATCTACCGGCAGTCCAAAAATGTATGTTTAAAGACAAAGTGAGGCATTCGTTGAAGACAAGAGTAGTATTTCTGAACGTGATTGGCAGCAGAGGACTCGATAGAGGGAAAATAGGAATGTAATCATAATTCTTTTTTGAGCTATTTCTTGGGTTTCATGAGTTCTCTTGAATGACGATGAAAACCCGATCCCTTCTTGAGAGTCTTGTGGAGGGGACTTCAAGTGCAGTATCCCTCTGTCGGATGAGACGTGAAACCATAGTTCCCTTGTCGCCTTTAGTTAAGAGCAGGCTAATGTCGACACAGGGTGTCTTTCCACCCTTCCTTCTTTACCTAACCCCTTTGGTGCAAATGACCTTAGCTGTCGGTCACCTCCCCAAATATCCAATCCATTTATAGAATTACGATAACGGTAGGAGGAGAGTATTTGATTCCGCAAAAAAAAACATTTTCTATTATCTGATTGTGCTCATTGTTTGGTCGTCTTCGACGGGAAAACACCGCATTTTCTGGTGAAGTGTTATTTTTTAAAGAGTAAGTTGCTATCAATTACCATTCAACTATCAATTGCAAGGTAAGCCCAGTAAGACAAGCGCTGGGCTATCTGCCGTAGGTCGTGAGCTCAAATCTTGGACAGTCCTTCGGAACCGACCACATTTTTTTAGGGGGATTCTTTCCTAGGAAAGTTATATAAAAATTATTTTTAGATCACATGGGCTAAGTATTGCACGAAGTTAATTTAAGTTGCGATTGGGTAAGTTTTTTGGGATAATTATCAGACAACTTCACTAGTCGAAACATTTTTTCCTTGTTACAATTTAACAGAATGTGAGCTAAATTTAGTATTTTATCTGTGCAAACTATTATGCTATTAGTGGGAAAGGGGATGGAAGAGAATGGCTATTGTGGAAGGGGGTGTATAAAATTGATAAAACGTAAGGTGAGATGAAATTGGGATTTGCGTAAGAAGATGTACCCTGCGCATATAATACATACATGGGTACCAATCACGCCGTTCCCTTCCGGGGTAGGCACAGTCACAAAGTTTCACTCATAAACACATTTTGTACGCCTAACTCTGCTTTAATAATTTCCTCCCTACTGACCTATCCTTGCAAACCTCTTTTGCTTCATTTATCCCCATCAACTGCTTCATACGCGCCCTCCTGTTTTTAAGACTACGAATATTCCTCCTCCTAAGAATTTCCTCAACCACATTCAACCACAACTTTCTCGGCCTACCACTACCTATCGCACCATTCATTTCACTATTATATATCTGTTTCGTTATTCGACTCTCATCCATTCTATCAACGTGTCCAATCCAACCAAGCGCACTCCTTCCATACATGTCCATTACTGAAACATCTAAACCAAGTTCATTTATTATCCACTCATTCCTGACCGTTTTCATCCTATTTTTGCCGCAAACACTCCTCAGATAACTCATACCCACGGCGTTTAGTCTACTCTTATGTCTATCCTGACATACACATGTTTCACTACCATACAACAAAAAGGGGAGAAGTATAGAAAAGTGAGGAGAATTATAACGGTCTGGAAAATTTTATTTCCTCAATACCAGTGGAACAATAATAACTTGTAAATTACACCAATAGCAATCAGTGTTTAGAGTTCATATTTTCTTACTCAATAAAAATTTAAAAAAATACAATCGGTTACGCATGGAATGTGACCGAAATATGCATTGTTACAATAGGTTTATTTGATTCTAATGGTTCTTATAATCCTAAAAATAATTAGCCAATGGTAGTTTTATTTCGGTGTTACAATAGCAATTGATTAGTGTCTCTGATATAATTTGCTGCATTTAAAACGTAGTTAAAATGGCGAATTTATCCGAAAGAAAAAGAAAAAAAAGAGAAATTGGGGGAAATAACAACGGGCCAAATGTAATTTTAAGTTTTCGGCGAAAATATGTTGAAGAAGGAATTAAAATTCATATTTCATACGCACTCCGAAATTATTAATTACGCAAAATACTTCTTGGAATTAATTTTTACCACAATATGTCGCTGATAGTATTATCACGAATTATTTCTTTCACATGCCTAATTAAAATTGATATAACCAGGTGCGTAGCTAATTATAACCGGCAGAATCTTTCCCCTAATTTAATTATTCACATCGTCCTGCCCTATGCTTTTATTTTCAAAGCGTTCCCCAAATCCTTGCAAGAAAGACGGCCTCACTGCGATGTTCCTTATGTTTTCCCCGAGTCCAGATTTTTGAAAAAAAAATAACTCCCCCGGCCCTTTTATCATCTTTCCTTTGGCTCCCTTTTCTTCTGTTTCTGGGAAGGTTCACTTCGCCCCTTCGCTCCTCTTCAATGCTTAATGAATGACTCTTATTACGTTTTCTCTTTGAAAAGATAAGTAGCGTCTTCAGTAATTTCAACGCTCGCATTTCCTCGCTCGGCGTTTCTCAACTCTTTTCTTCGCATCGCGCCGCCGCTCTTAATGTTGCCCTGCCCTCGTAAATCGGCCATCCTCGCACAGTTGCCTCGGATTTCTTTTTCACATCTAGTTGAACGCGGACCCTGACGCCCCTAAATTTCATCTTAATAAATAAATTAATGAATAATTCCTCTTTGCAAGAGATCGTCTGCCGTGGCACAGGGCCATTATGGTATGTTTTACAAGTAGCTCATCAGACAAATTTATGTATGGAGTGTTATATCTTAATGTATATATGTTAATTTTTACCCTGTGTATCCGTTCCCTAGATTGAAGTCTTTCTTCTGGCTGTCGTAACTAAGCCTCGTAAACCGTGTAAGTATGACTGGGCAGTCCAAATGGCCCCGACATGTCAACTCTTCGTAAAAACATGACAAACACGGGTGTTTTTCTCGTAACTCTGAGAAGTACAGCTAAATTGCTCACAAAAAAGAAATTTTACTGAAACTAAAAGCAAGCATCAGCCATAACATGCCTAGGAACAGCTACAGAGCAATTGTATCCTATACCATACAATTTTCTCACCTTTCAGTTACTTAAGGTGGTTGGATAACGAATCGTGAGTCATTGAGTTAACATTGCAGCGACTTTTTAAGTAAGTCAAGCAATTTTTCTTTGACCTCACTTCACTTAAGTGCAACTGTTTATGCGAAGGAAATAGCCATGCACGTTGGAATATAAATTATGCAAGAATTATATTATGAGCCTTTCCCCCCCCCATTCAAGGATTGCATTGACTTGCGTTCACAGCGTGGAATCCGATATTTAGGCAAAAATACATACCATTTATTCGGCATGACAACTTGATATATTTAAGGAACCATTTTGTATAACAATACGAAACGTATTTTTTTCGCGTTTTGGAGAAATTCTGTATGTCATCGAATTATTTTGAAAGATGTGTAAATTGCCACAAGGATGCATGTTAAAATAGCACTAGATTGACGAGAAACCATATCGGTAACATACATCGTTTTCGCTTTTACCTATACAAATAACTAAAAAGTTCGCGTATGAAAATTTTCATGCCAATCTTTAAACAAATGAAAATAAAATCCACTAAAAAATCATGCTCTCCTAATAACAGATAAGGGGGGAATAGATGGCGTCTGGACCATCCAATGTGTAGAGTCCTCTTCATTGCGCAACTACACTATAAACTTTGTATTGTAGTGGCGCTATATAGAGGACTCTGCAAAGGTGATGCAACTTCTTGATAGAGAATTAATCCCAAAACATGGCTACCACGCGAAAGCAAATCGTTGACATCATACAACGCTGTATTTTAAAAATTTATTTCCACGTTACATCGTTGTGGATGAATTATTCTGGGATAGCTACACCTTTTCCTCAATTTATTCAGTAATTCCGCTCTTTCCGAAAAAGTACGTATTAGCCGAATATCTCATCTGCTTGCACCATTATGGATTGGGCATTTAGTCTTCTACAATTTCCTTGTGCTCCCGGTCCGAATGGATTTTATTTATCATCTCCTCTAACTTTACTTTGAGTGTATCGTGTTTATAAAACCATTAGAAAATCCAGCATGGGCCTTTTTGGGGAAATGCGCAGGACAAAATTCTTGTTTAGGTAGCCTAGACCACTGACTACGAGTTGGTTCGGCAAGGCCAAGGTTCCGGATTCAATTCTCGGTCAATATAGATTTTTCTCTCGTAGAAATTACTAATATGTATTTCATTCTCGTACAGAAGCAAACAACTGCAATCCTGCGAGAAAAAAATTGTGCCGTAATTAAGGTGAATCTGTTCTCCAACTGTACTGTAAATGGACTGGAAGTGTGCTCAAGTCTGAGCTTTAATTGAAACCAACTGTACAGTTTGCCACATTACACATTCATTTACGTTATTGCAACACATTCATCACTGTAATACAGCTCAGTTTCAGTAATGCTTCAACTATAGTATAGGTCCTACTCTCTGATGCAGCACATTTTCAGTACAGCCCTCTCCGCAGTTCAGTCTCTACAGTACACTTCCATTACAGTTAGAATGACTGGAACTGCACTCACTGCTGTGTTTCGTTCAGTTTAAGCCTATGAACAGTTCACCCACAGTAAAGATTTTTTTCTCTGGGTTGTGATAATTCGATTGTTGATTATTGCTTTTAATTAGTATTAAAAAATGAAATTCAAAGAATTTACTGAACGAATGAATTGGCATTTTTCTCTTCCTTGTTTCCAGTGCCTTGGCATTGGGATGCCTGGCGATTTAGAGTTTGAAGACAACCTCTAAAAATTGAGAGCCCTGAAGGAAGGAAATAGAGTGGAATTTTGCAATTATCATCCCAAGATGTTCATACAAGCTCGCACGTGATGCTCTACAATGGTAAGAGAAAGTTTTATTTCTACTAGATTTTTAGTCGGCGTGAATAAAATTATCCTATTTTGATAGTGAATCATTTCTATCTCCAATAATCGTAAGGCGATCAAAATCATCGTCGATAAGAGCAATGTACAATATTTTTTAGGTGATTTTTATGAATTGATTAGTTTTTTGCCAAAGTGTAGTGAGAAAGGTAGAAAACTGAGATCAGCTGAGATACTTGCATGAAATAACGTGACTTGCAATTGGCAATTAATATTCATTTTATGTTCGAGCAAGGCCATAGACTAGAGCTTCGGTTCCGCTTGATCTAGTCTATGGCCTTACTCTAACACACAATGAATATTAATTGCTAATAGCAAGTCATGTGATTGCATGCAAATATTAATTAATTAGCAACTCAGTTTTCTAACATTCTTACTGAATTTAGGCCTAAAACACTTAATTACCTGGAAGAATTTCTATTCTAAGGGTATATGTTCTATTCTAATTCCCTTTTGATACTCATTGGCATTTTTAAGGTTTATTCAGTTCATCTCACCGTGATGTTCTGTATCGTTACGCGATTGAAAGAAACTGCGAAGTTACAGATGCGCTCTCTGTTGGCGGGTTCGTTACTAGGGCCAACACACAGAAATACGGACGGGTGAGAGACTGCCAGCACATCTTTGACCCCTTCATGTATCTCGATCATTCTCTGGTGTTACCGGGTCAAGTATACCTTGGGGAATTGGCTTTGACCACTTTGCCTGGTATTTGACTCGCGCTGGGAAGCCCGCTACATGCTCCACCATATCTTGCCAGACATCCTTGAAAACTATGAAGCGTTCAGTATGGTATAAGAGGAGATGAATCTTCAGGAGAAGATTCGGTGAAGGCAGAGTAGGTGGTTGAATCAGTTTAGGGGCTAAGGGATGCCGAAGGCTGTGATAGCGGAGCGGATGTTGGGAAACCGAGGAAAAGGGATAAGAGAATCTTTTTTAGGGATGTTGTGAAAAGAGATAGGATGTAGGCCAAGCTACAGAAAGATGTAGTGCAATGAGAAAAAGGCCTTCATCTGTTGATGATTAGTAGAATTATTCCTTCTAACATGTAAACCTACCTTTATCATTTCTTCTCTAGTTGTCAGTTGATCAGGATTAATATGCGACAGCCCTCCACCTCTCTGTTTATCCTCTGCCATCATCTTCATTTCTGAAAACCATCCACATCCCATGTCCTTTATTATCTGCTTCCAATATTCCAGTCTAGGTCTTTCTCTATACTTTTTGCCTTTTATCTTTCCTTCAAAAATCACCTTCACCAATCCCTCATATCACTGTACATGACCCACCATCCGTTCCGTCTCCTTTTTAGTGTTCTCCACCGGCTCCTTTCTTCCTTCACTTTTCTCAGAACCTCTTGGTTTGCCAGCTTATCACACACATTCTTCTATTACACCACATCTCAAAATTCTCTAGATGTTTCTTCTCCGTTTGTTTCATCTGTCCATATCTCGCGGCCATGCAAGAATACACTCCACACAAAGTTCTTGACCAGCTTTTTCCTCAGAAAAATATTGACATGAAGAGATTTTTCTTACAATTGAAGGCAATATTTGCTCCAGGGATCGATTTTCTGGGATGTTTCCAAGTTTTCTACTCCGCATTTCTTTTGTACTCCCTCCGTCAGAAGTTAACTTTGCTTCCCAAGTATTCAAACTCTCACATGTTTCACAATTCTTCCTACAACGCAATACTCGCATTCTGATCTCCTCCTCTCTTGGAGACATGAATTCTAGTCTCCTGCTGATTCATTCGCAGATTATATTAGCTGTTAAAAATATATAACATTTTTCCAAGGATGTAGATCGGGTCTTATTTGCTTTCTGCCAGAAGCACGATGTCATCAGCGAATTTTAGCTTTGGGATCCTTCTTCCTTGCTCTACCATTCCCCCTTGAATTCTTTCGAGGAGTCTGTCCATTACTCTCCGTATATATGCATTAAAGAGTTATTGTGACACTCCATGGGGCACCCCTAATAATTAAGGAGTTAGGGTACCCCAAAAATATTATGGGCTAGAACATTCCTATGATTGAAAATGTATAGCTCTGGGAATGTAGTGTTTCAAATGTGCTTCTCATGAACTTTCAATCGATGAGGATATATATCATGAGCTTTTATATATATCAGCGTTTTACCTCATTCCATGCCTAGGCAAGCACATCATTCGTCCCCAAGCATGAATTCAAACCTGTGAAATTTTCGTTACCACAGGAGCATGTTACTGGCTCGGCTTGTGTTCGGCACTGTTGGAACGCTTTCGGAGTGAAAACACCGTAAATGTGTTAGAGGAATCACAGTTTAATGTCGAATGCTTTTATATGCCGGTTTTAAAGGATTTTTTGGCTGTGGTTGGACAGTTGATGCAGCTTAGCGGTGAAACTTTGAGATCGGGCAGTCGGGAGATGGGGTTCGTATCCCGGAAAAATTAAATGATTCTAACTGGGTGAATTTCCGTCCCTAGGTTTAACTGATTTAGTGTAACATCTCCAGTGATCATAGTTTCTATGTCGACCGCAGGATGCGCCCAATATGGCCAATTAACCGCGTGCTAGCAGGAGGACATGCAAAATAAAGGAGAAAACCGGCGGAAATCGATCCCACGACCTGAAGGTAGGCAGTCGAGAATAATACCCCTGCCACCACCGAGGCCCGTCTCTTAATCATGAAAAATAATGATGCAAACATATATAATGGAGGAGAATGAAAGAATGGAGATTTTCTATTTTCTGTTATTAACCTTCAATAACCTGTAGTTACCATAATTATGAGGAACTCCTCCACCCAAAGTCGTTTTTTGCTTTGTAAATTATTATTCAATTGGTAAATACGCTTGTTTATTGTAATTCAATCAAATAAGAATTCAAGAGCTAACTTTATGTGATTATGGCAAGGATATGCCATGCCAATGTCTGCTATTATTGGTCATTATAATTTTAAGTTTGACAGAAATCATGTATTTTGTTTTAATGAAAATTTTTCTTGAGATTGTGTCTGATACAATTTTCGAAAGTGAATTAATCCTGAACGCAGCAATTTCACTTTTATTTAAGTTATATTAAAAGTTAATAAAAGAGAAATTAAGTGAAATAACATTCGGATTCGCCACCTTGACCTGCAAGATATTGTTGGGAGTTAATCGAGCGCCAACGAAGCCGGAGTGAAATGTCTCTTGACCAAAAATTTTTGATAATACATAGTTATGAAATTCATCAATTTGGGCAGTAATGCGTTGAATTTTTCCATGATGATTAAGTTGAAATGAGTACAATTTTTCACCGCCAGATAAACTTTATGGCACGACCCGGGTTTCGATCTGAACATGAAGTAAACAATGCGTAGTAAAAAACAATATTTTAAGGAAAAAGGTTTCGTCGTGTCATAACCTCTTAGTTTTCACTTACTTGGAAAGCCATCACAAAGATGGGGTGAGCATCTTACGGCTAGACATTTACAATAAAACAGAGAAAGTCTCCAAAAGCCGTAAACAATTGGCACCCTTCGTCAACAAACACCAAACTTTCTGTGTTGGTATGCTGGGAAACCACAGCAGCGACCAACCACATATAATAACTCGGATGTCTTGACCCTTCCTCACTTCAACCTTGCGTTGACGTGACGCGTTACCTTCGGTTCGCTGAAGAGGGCTACTTTGTAGCCTAAATACGCGTATTCGACCCTCACCCTCGTTCTTTTGTGTTGATTTGACCACGGTCTTTTTGAGCTGATTCTCCCAGAAGTTGGACCCATGTGTGTGTGTGAGTGAGTGATTTTGTGTGCTTGTGAGTGTGCTTGCGTAAATAACCGGTCATCCTTTGCGGGGTCTCATTAGTCCTGTGAAGGATCTCAGGTTATAACCCAAACATCCTTAACGGGGTCTCATTAGCCCTTGCAAAGGATCCGATTTGGGTTGTGTGTGTGCGTCTGTGTTTGGTCCCTAGCGGGGAAGTAACATTCCCGTAAACCATCACAGGGGGGTATTCTTGGTTGAGTGAGTGTTTTCTTTTAACAATATTTTTGTTCTTGTAAAGTCAATTCGTTTCTAAAAACATGGATTTTCGATTAGGTGCCGATATATACTACAGACTGTCAGATTTTATAAGTATTTAGACAGTATTTTTGTGAACTTGTCTTTTCACTGCTTGCTGTCCGGCATGTTGTTGGTTAACCTCTGCTATACAGGGCTCTCCGGCGACTCTTTTGATCGTTCTTCAGGAGAAATCCATGCCTCGTGATTGATGATAAGAGAACACGTATAAGAAAATTGGTTCAACATTTGACATCTATACAACTTTTTAAAACCCATTTTTAAATGTTTGGAGAGCAATGCTCTTAAAACCGGTAAAAATAATTTCACATTTAATTATAAAAGTTAGGTTTTTTTTTAGGTGTGAGTTGTGCGATTAGGCTTATATATCTGGGGAAAATTACGCTCAATCCGAGTCATTTATCATGCAAAATTATATCACGGATTGAAGACATGAGGAACAGGACAGACATTCAACCTCGAGCACTTTCCCTTCGGCGTGTCATGGAGAGATCCCTTGAGGGTTTAGATTTCGCGCGTGCCCGTCGACGGGATTCATTTTCGCTGTCTTCTCCACGTCCCCAAAATAGCTTGTCCACTACTAGTCGGGGATATTTCACCGCATCGCGTTTATCTCACCTTCACCCCTTCTTCCTTTTTCTCCCGCTAAGCCTTCTCCCTGCCCTCTGCAAATCCAACCTGACGACTCTCTTTCCCCTTCAGTGAGTCAGTGGTGACTGCATTGTCCCGAAACGCCCCTTTCACCGCTCGTTCGGAGTTTAGTGGCGTGGATGGGCAAGAGAAAGATTCCCGACATGCGGACTGCAAAATCCAGGTTTGGATGTGCCGTTTCAGCGGATATCCCTGGCGAGTTGATGTGAGGGAATCTGTTTCAGGAATAAAGTAGGGGGGTATTACGGCGTCGCATCGTTCACAAGAGGCGGGGAATGTAGAGCTGAGTAGTGTGGCATGGCATGTTTTAGGTATTTCCGGTGAATTATCACATCATGTAAAATTCAACTGATTGGGAATTTTGTAGACGCAAAAATCTCATCTTTCAAATGATACATAAAAATCATACTAATAAAACGTGTACTTTTTTCAGATAATTGCTAAAAATAAATAAACAGTTTGTAATTGGTAAGACTGTTCTCTCCTGTGAAACATTAATAAAAATTAGATGGACTTGTTACCCTTACATCGTGCTAAAAATGCAGCGGTGAGTAGTTTTTGAGTTTAATGAATCATCGGCATAGATAAATATATATTTAATACTCACGACTATTATTCAAAGATTGCAAAATTACTTTCCGGCTTTTGAGGCGTTTTCAAGGTACTATAAGATACAAATTAACCAAGCTAAATCCTCGGAAATATATTTTTCATTGTTCGCTGAGGTTTGATGTCAGCAGCATAGTTTCGACGCCTTTCAAATTACTCTATTTACTCGGGAATGTTCTCGATCGTTTGAATACAATAATGCATACGGGGTCGAAAGTGACTAGTGAAAAATCTCGCTCAGGAACGGTCAGTAATGGGTGGAAGACTTCCGGGTAAGCGCGTCAGTGGAATATTAGGAAATGAATATTAGGCGGCATGAAGGAAGGTTGAAATTATAACGTGGTTAGGGGTGAAAAGCAAATTATCTATTTTGCAGGAAATGCCTATAGATATCCCCCCATGGTGAGAGACTGTCCAAAGACTGCTTTCTTGGTAGAATTCCAAAGTTAATTCCAAAGTTAACACGGGCTACCAGGGTTCAAATCCCTGCAGAGGCGGATGTTTTTCAGAGGAACCCGATCCCTATTTGAGTGTCTTGTGGAGGGCACTTCAAGTTGAGTACTCCGTCTGTCGGATGAGACGTTAAGCCGTGGTCCCCTCGGCGCCTTTCGTTACATCTACATCTACATCTACGTACTACCCTGCGAGCCACCACGAGGGTGTGTGGCAGGGGGTGAAGATCACCAAACATGCACTATTGACATGCAACTAGGACTTTTAAGGGAGGCATGCTAGATAATAGGGTCACATGCAGCTAGACGGTTAGTATCTACATAATAAGAAAGGGATTATTGGTTGTTATAACATGCATCATGCACTACATCTACATCTACATCTACGTAATACCCTGCGAGCCACCACGAGGGTGTGTGCGTTAAGGTCAGGCTAATTCCGACGCCGGGTTTCTATCCACCCTTCCTCCCTTACCTATCCCCTATGGCGCAAATGACCTTAGCCGTCGGTCGCCTCCCCAAATATCCAATCCGATTGTGGGTTGATTTGATCATAATGCTGGTTTTAATCATGTATGGATTATAGAGATAGGTATATGAGAGTAGTCTGGAGAACTTTGAGATGAATAAGTGGAAAACAATGTGGTGGGTTACCTCCGTAGTGATAGGAGAAATGGTGGAAAGTTACCCCCTAAAATGACCAGCCGATCAACATTTATTTAGAGATGGCTGATGAGCACGGTTGATGGGAAAAAGCTTGGCAAGCGCACAGAGTGAAGGGGAGAGTAGGAATTATTGTAAATTAAACAAGTATTTATTACGTGATGAAACTTTGACTAAAACCACAGAATGAAATGCTTACTCCACCACGACCAGGACTGCGCGGTTTAAGCATAATCATTTAGTGATTAACAATGCTCCCACATGCTATTTATATTAACAGTAAGTTGAGGGAGGAATAAAATTTGTCCTTCCTCCTCCATTTACTGCATATACATAAGGATGTGTTGCCATTTTGATATCTGGGGGGATGATGATGCTTAGGCATCAAAACCCAGGTCGTGGTGGAGCGTGTTTTTGATTCTTTGGTTATTGTAAAAGTGTAATCACGTTAATACATATTTGTAGTGGGTCAAAACTAAGTTTGCAAAGATCGTGTTTAATAAAATACTGGCAAAGGGCACGAGATTCTCATGAGAAAGCCCGGGAAATTAAAGTGGCTCCGCCTTGGCCATGTGCGTCAAGACAGCTACTAAGATACACATTTTTTCAACTGAATAAATATAAAATACCGCTTTAGCTTATTAAATAGGTGACCTATTGAAAATTAAAATGATGTAACAAAATACGCATATTATCCTACGAATATGTTTGTAACGACCGCGTGTTTCCTGCCATCGGAGCCGACTGCAGCGCCATTTGCATGAAACTACCGAATTTTGACTTCAATTACGGCAGTAATTCGGTAATTTTTTTATTTTTATTCTATTTACTAGGACTTTCTGCTTAGTATAAAAAGCTTTATTTAAAAGCCTGAATATGCTCTTTCGTTCAAACTGACGTTTTTCCGCTGTAATATGAGCAATCTCCGTCAGAGCTAATGTTAAAATCTCCACTTTCAAGTCTTAAGTGCATTAAAATAGCCTAAAATTCTATTTTGTTTTAATCTCAGTTAATAAAACGCCCTTCAAGGATGCCGTATGTAAGTTTTTAAATATCTGGAATCAGTGACCCTGAAGCCAGAATCGTCTCAACATACATGCCGATCATTTTTTTTCTGTGGAGTACAAAAGGCAAAGAGGGGACTGTATTAAGAGTTACTAAATTTACTTCCACATGTATTTCGTGGTCGTTACACAGGTTTAATCAAAGTAAAAAGAAAAAAAGCGACAGTATGCGGGCGAGCGAGTAACAGCATGCAGCGAAGCGGGCGTGGTGCGGGCAAGCGTGATGTTTTCTTGAGCACTGCTGGAACCAGACAGTTTCGGTTTGGGAGAGACAGTGAAAATGGTCATGGTCATCAGCGCCCTCCTCTGGCCGACTCTGAGACTTAAAACAAATTGGCAAAAGAAAAGAATAAAAACAAAGGGGAGGCGCACTCTTCAAATGAATACGGAACAATTACCTTAAGCGGTTTGTATATCTCCTTTATTTATTCCCTCCATAACTCCATATTCTTGCAAACCTCTCTCGCTTCTCTCATATTCAATATATTGTTTTATATGCGCTCTCCTAATCTTAGCTCCTAATATTCATCCTATCCTGTGTCTGTTCCTCTACTGTCACAAAAATCTTTCTGCGGTCTATCTCTTCCTCTCACACCATTCATATATCTGTTTCGTTATTCAACTTTCTCCCATTCTCTAGACTTGTCCAAGCCTACGAAGTACGCTCCTTGTATATGTGACAATTTCTGGAGAATCAAGACCACATTTTTTCATCAGCTAGTCATCCATAACTCTATCCACCCTACTTTTGTCGCAAAACATTCTCAGATACCCCATTTCCCATTGCTCGTAATCTTGAATTGAAAAGCCGTAAACAATACAAGTTAGTAGTAAACTTAACACATTCAGGCGTCACTCAGTGGAAGTATTTTATATTCGAATCCATAAAAAAATAAGTTTTTTAACTGTGGAAAAGAATAAAAATTATTTCTATATAGATTCTAATACAAATTAGTGGTGATGATAGGTATAATATTGTCATCGGCTTATGAAGTCATTATCTTAGTTATATGAATTAATCCGTAAGAGCTCACTTCATTTTTTACTACCCACACGCTTATCCAGACATACACAGATTTTGCTGCCATACAGTTACGTCGAAAATAGGACATCTTCTTCTTCTAAGGTGAGTCTGTCCTCGGAGAGCTTTCAATTGAACTGATCCTTCCATGCTCGTCTATCCTGTGCTGCATCTCTCAGCTCTTCGTAACTCCTTCCATTCATAATATCAGTCGATATATTATTTCTTCGTCTTCCTTTCCCTCTCTTTCCCTCAATCTTTCCTTATAATTTTCTTTTCATCCGGCAATCTTTCCTCAGGACGTGTCCCATCCTGCTTGCATTCCTATTTCTTATTGAACTGAAAATGTTCCTTTTCCTCCTTCATCCTGGCTAGAACTTCCTCGTTTTTCACTTTATCACTCCATTATAATCTTTCAATTCTTTTACATAGCCTCGTTTCAAAATCTCTTAGATATTCTTCCTCTTTCCTATTAACTGTCCAAGTTTCTGCTTCATAAAGCTCTGCACTCCGAATAAATCGTTTAACAAATCTTTTTCTTTAGTCTATGTTCGTTGCTTTGGCTGAGGGTTGTTGGCTGATTTCATCGACGGCTGCTTTTCCCAGTGATATTCTACTTCTTATTTCCTCCGTGCAACTTGTATTCTATTTAACAACACTTCCGATGTATCTAAGTAATAATATTTGTTCTTGCCTTTTTCCACCAATGGTCCACCATTTCGAACTCCTTCCACTTTTCTTGACTTCAGTACTTTAGTTTTCCCGATGTTAACTTCATCCCTAAATGTTTTCCTACCCTCTTGATTTATTCCACAATTACCTGTTACTGTATCTTACTCTATGCTATTACTGCCTGATCATCTGCATATTTTATAATGTCCACTCTATCCCTTCCAACAAGGATACAAGGATGTTAGATAGAGCTGGATATATACCTGGTACGACCAACGCTAGAGTACGCATCTCTTGTATGGGACCCACACAAGAAAGGAGAGGTGATGAACTTGGAGAAGGTGCAAAGAAAAGTGGCTAGGTGTGTGCTAGGGAAACACAATAAAATAGAGAGCGTAACCGGAATGCTTAAGAGTACTGGGATGGGAGAGTTTACTGGTGAGGAGGAAAAGGAGGAAGCTAAGTGGGACGTACAAAATAGTGAGTGAGGATAAAGCATGGGATGAATTTGGGAAGGACATAATAAAGCCGAACTTTGTGGGAAAAAATGATCACCAGTTCAAGATAAAGTACCGATCACAAAGGACATATGTAAAACAGTTCTTTGTGAACAGGACCATACGGAACTGGAACGACCTACCAGCAAAAGTATATGAGCCCTTCCCAAAAAGTTAATGTATTTTAAAAAATAGGTTAAAGAAGTAGAAGGATTCAAGATTTATTCTTTTACTCGGCTGTTTTCAATGTTACCATCTTGGCCTACTCGTAACTGTTTAATTTGAATAATAATATACTACAGCCTTCTCCTACTCCCCTCCCTATGCTGATTTCCTCTATCTCTTATTTATTCACGTGTACCATTACTCGTGTAACATTACGTGTTTAAGGTTCTGAAACCTAAAAACCCCACCTATTTGTATGAAAATTTTATATGTAATGTAGATACAGGAAAAAGATCAACTCGTGTCACTGAGTTATTTTTAGTCCCTAAATTCCATACCTTATTATTTGAGCACTCTTTCCTAATTTCCTCCTGCACGTTATGGAATTGTTTACCTGTAAATGTTAGAACCTCTATGACAATTTCGATGTTCAAGAGAAACATGACTGATTACCTATGGAAAATTGCTTATTATTTTTTTTTTGTAATGTTTTGTAATATTTTATGTTATGGCATGCATTTATTTCTTTTCTATGTTCCAGGGGACTTAAAGTCCCAGAACAATAAAGACTATTTTCTATTCTGTTCTACTCTTTGCCCTTTGTTCAGCTCTTTAATAGGAAATCGTAGAAATTTCCTCAAAGAAGAGAAATTGATGTAGGGTCTGTCCAAAATCCTAACATTCAACCGATGGAATCGTGGTTGGTGAAGTATGATACCACCATAATTTACAGTATTACTAGTTGGTGACGTGAATGCGCTTGGAGGCGTTCTGGAGTTGGCAGTCGAGGATGTTGGGGACGAGGGATTTTGTGGCTTGCATGAGATTTGTCACCGGGCGCGTTCGCCGTGGCTTTTTGAGGTGTCCCGCGAAGTGACGCGTGGTGTCCGATGACGCTGTCCCAAAGCCGGCGGATTTTCCGTATCTCAGCCTGGCACCTTTGAATTTCTGAGATCGCTCTTCACTCATTTGATGCTCTGAGTTTGTGGATTCAGTTAAATTTGGAATATGATATGCATTCCCTGTGACTCGATGAGGTTGGCTAAGGTGAGTGCAATTACTGTTGCATTAAGTTACCCAAGGAGTTATTGGACGCTTGGCAAAATCATCGGGATATTATTCAAAAGGCCAGTGTTCCGAGGGTAAAGGTTCCCATTAGGACGGGTATCTTCCTATCATAATTCCTGTATATCACTTCAGTGTCTTTTTAAGCTTCCAGGACAACAGTGTGGGATCACATTGGTAGTACGATCTTTATCATTATTGGTCGTTCAATCTTAAGATTGGCTGCCTGAAGTCCTCCACCCTCCATATTTAATGCTAGTTCCCTTACTTTCTGGTACTCTGAGGCACATAGTGTCTCAGGGTGTGTCCAATCCATCTGGTGCTTCTTTTCTGTAGAGTCGTCTTCCATAGGTTCCTATCCTCTTCTAATCTTCCCTAAATTTCATCATTTCTTATTGTATTTTATATTTGTATATATTTATTTTATCGCACGATCTATAAGTGAAAAAATAACTTTATTTATAATGTCAAAGAAAAAAGTTAATAATTTAATCATCCACTGCGGCCGTTTTAGTCTAGGTTTTTGATACATCTACATCTACGTGATACCCTGCGAGCCACCACGAGGGTGTGTGGCAGAGGGTGAAGATCACCAAACATGCACTATTGACATGCAACTAGGATATTTAAGGGAGATATGCTAGATAAAAGGGTCACATGGAGCTAGATGGTTAGTATCTACACAATAAGGAAGGGATTATTGGTTGTTATTACATGCATCATGCACTACAGACTACTCTAACTATATTTCACCTACCTATCCCTTTGATACGCTGCCTATTGTTCTCTCTTATAGTACGAGGGAAAAATGACATTTTAAATCTATCGGTACGACAATCTATCTCTCTAATCTTGTTAATATGATCAAACCTAGCATAATACGCAGGGGTTATCAATATATATCTCACGTCATCTGTGAACAACTCTGTTTCGAATTTACTTAAAAGGTGTAATCTAAATTTTAACCTGCGTTCTGATAGTAATTCCCATCCTATCCGTTCTGATATTATGCTCGTAACACTTATACAATTATCATAACGGCAATTGATAAGTATGGATGAAAGAGTGGATGTCATTTGCTGTGCCGTATCGTACTCAATGCCTTTTTGATATTCCTCCACTCCGTATTTGCATTCAAATACCTCTTCTTAACCTTCTCACTTCTTTCCTTCGGTAATCTCTCTCTCAGTAGAATTTTTCCTCTCTTTCCGTTGTTTCGCGTCGTACTGAATACCTCGGGAGGTTGGTCTCAATCCTACTCGCCTCCTCCATTCTTTCCGCCCAAATGCCTACAGCCCATCCTCTTCGTCTACCAGTGATTTTCTAATTTTGGAGGAATGTGGAACCGTAAATACTACTAGCTAACCCGTGCGAATATCTCGCTTAGTATGTAGCTTCTTCCTGTTTCTTCCTTCTTTCTTCCCGTTCTTCTTCCTGTTTATTCCCAGGGAGAATTATATGTTATTTATGTTCGTGTTAAAGGTACATAACGTAAACGGTCACACTGATTGCATGTAGAATGTAAACAATCCAACTAAACGATGTGTTAATAGATGGCACCACCTACAGTCTTTTAAGCACGCAAACATAACGAGCATATTAGTTGATTATATTGTCAAAGATGACACTATCATTTTTTAACAAAAATTTAATTTTAAATTTTTTGTCAAAAACTTTAATTTTAAAACAGTTGTCTATTTTTCGTCAATAGCGGGGAACATAAGCTTTAAAACGAAGTTTGAATCATTAATTTTGATGAAGAATTAGGGGAGTTATGGCGTTGCGACAGAAAAACACCTTTGAGAAATAATATATGTGATTTCATTTTTTTCAGATTTTCATCTTTCTCTCAACTATAAAGACCTTTTTCACAACTGTCCTGACTTGAATATTTATGATTTTCTCCTGAAAATGAGATTACGTACCACTAGGTGGATATGAATACTCCTTTCACTGCCGGTATTCTTTATCCTCTTCCGTTATTGCTATCATGTGTTTCCGGGATCCATATCTATATTATGATGGTTTGGGCGAAATACAATTTCACCTAGATATCAATGAATTTGATCTCATTTCAAAGAAAATTACCTCACCCTTCCAAAGATACAAAAATATCAGCCCCTTACCGAACTACTTCTCGATATTATCGACGAAAAATACCCGCCCTTTCACATGGAAAATGGTACGTGTATGCCCAACAGAGAGGCCTTATTTACAAAATGAGGAAATTCTAACACCTAGATCTCGTCAAAAAATCAACAGTGAGTCGTCTATATGTTTTATCAACGATTTTAAAAAAATGAATCATGTAGTCACCGGAGTAATTTTTTTCAGAATTGCAAAAAAATCGCCCTTTGTTAAGGACTTTTAAAATAACAGTATGGAAAAAATGAGTCAAGTTGAAGACATAATGATATTTTTATTTTATTTGAGATAATTTCAATTATATAAAAGTATTTTATTGCACCATTTATATTCCAATATTTACTTCATGCTTCATACAGCGTCTGAATTTCAAAATAAATTTCGAATATGGTCTCCATTTTGACTAGGGAAATATCTCGTTCAAACTACGTCAACACGTCTAAATGTACGAATTTCAGGTGAAGAAATTTTCGGGAAACGGCGAGGAAAACTTTACATCGACTGAAATATAATATATGCAATTTTTTATTGATTTCTGGAAGGGTAAAGTCCTACTGCGTGTATTCTACTTTCGCCCGATCTGAGGCAGCTATTGGAAATCATCCACTGAGCTGTCTACATTTGGTTTCATGCATTTATTCATTTATTCCTCATATTGTCTCCCTCTCTTTATTTCGTCCATAATTCCTATCCTCTTCCTTCGTCTTCCACGCTTCTCCAGTGTTCTCCCCTCTATTACCCTCTTCAACATTTCCTCTCCTTTAAACACGTTCTCCATCCATCTCCTCCGCCTCCTGCGTACTTCGGGTACCGGCTTCCTTTCCTCCCTAACCATATTTAATACCTCCTCGTACGTCCTTCTCGCTACTCAGCTCATCTTTCCCATCCTTCACACACTTCCTTCCCATCCTTCACACACATCCTACCCACAACCACATCTCAGACGACTCAATTCTATGTACATTTCTTCCTTCGCAATGACCATGACTCCCATCCATACATCAGAACGGTAGATATTAGAGCTTAAGGCCGGGGCTGCCATAAAGTAACTTGCTATGGGAGGGGCCTCAGTTCCGTAGAAATGTTAACGAATGAGTCCCGGGGGAAGGACTTGCGCCTCCTGAAGGCGGCCAAGGCCACCGTCTTTGCTGCCCAGTGTTTTCGGGAAAGGGAATATACACCATAACCATTACATTACACGCGTTGGTAGTTCAAGACCTACATCAAGTGCGAGCGTAGAGCAGTAGGGTTATGGGAATACAACGGCGATCGTCGTATTTTGAGGAGTTGCACACTGAATTTGAGGTAATGTCGAGTTGATGTTAGTTGTATTTCACAAATAAATTAATAGTTTGTATGCTAAAAATAAATAATAAATCTTTGTAAAAATAAAATTCGGTTTCCTGTAAAATACTTCTCAAAAAGAAGCCAAGACAGAGTCGTGCGAAATCTTCGAGGAAGTATCTGGTGAGTTTGGGGTGGAAGGGAAATCATCCAATGACAATTACGTTAAAATATTGGTAGAGAGAGGTGGAGATAAACGAGTCACGTACAGCCTTTATAGGAAATCGTCAACAGAATTCCAAGGAAGGTGTTTTGTAGGGCAGTGGCAAGTGTTAGATCGAAAGGCTAGCCTGTCTACGGCTAGTACCTTGTTTTCACTTCACGGGTTAGACCTAATGTTGGGTTACCTGCCCGCTTTCCAGGAGGGAAGTGGTAATCTTCGTAAGAATTGGCCAGCAGGATACTAAGTCAATATGTAGTTGACAATCGAAAGTGGTATATTTTGCTTGAATGTCAAAAATAAAATAAACCCTTTCAGGAAATAAGGAAGGTGTAGTAGTAAACCAACGAAGCATTATTTTACGTTGGCATCCTAAAAATAATTGGTCTGTTGTGCCTAAAGGTCTGGGGAAAGTAAAGGATCTATCAATTTATTATGAGAGTAAACTTAAGAATAATAGGAAAGCACAAGGTGCCTCAATTTTTCACTTGAATAAAGGCTTAAGTATTGAGTATACATACGTAAACGATAGGCGTGAAAATTCCACAGGCGAAAAAATAATGAAATTCAAAGGATAAGTCACTCCAAAAATTGAATTATTAAAGAGTTTTCCAAACTGTTGAACTTCAGCGATGAAGTATGTGTAAGAAAGTATTTAAAAGCACCTCCAACGGACTTTTTGGAACAATTGTTGATAGCGCTGAATGCTTTTAAAAAGTATTCCATAAGATATCGCACCAAAAAAATGTGAAATAAGTACTAATTACTAAAGTGCAAAAAATAGTTGCGAAACTTCAAAGAAAAACTCGCTTCTCAGTGGTTTCAGAGAACATCAAAAAGATAGCACACACAATTACCGAAAACTTCGAACCGACATTCATCAAGTCAAATGCGATATAAATTTAGTAATAGTAAATTTCCGTAGCGTAAAGAACAAATGTGCCGAAGTTGAGCATATATTTGAAAATGGATAATGATAAAAATAATAAAATACTCTGTGGTTGAACTAATCTAAAGAATAAGTTTGGCCTTTGGGGGTGTTTCCATAATTACTTATAGCCGTGACTGACACCGGTAGTAGTAATCTGTCGCGCTCTTATTGGCTGATATTTCGCCTGTTGTAAATCATAAGCCGTAAAGATGGGACTTGACCATCTTCCTTACGGTAGCCCCTTACGGATTACGTCTAATCTAGAACGGGCATTATGCCCATTGACTTATTGACCACGAATGAATTATAAAAGAATTGTATAAATTCTTGAATCGCATCGAATATGTTTATACATAGAGGGCAGAAAACAGGGAAGCCACTACAAATCATAATCATAGATCATAGCCACAAAATAATAAAAATAAAACAATCATAGCTACTGCCACAGTCACTTTTGTCGCTATCGCCTCACGAATCACTTCACCAGATCCGGAGAGAAGCGAACGGGACGATAATGCAACGTATTCTTTGCCCCTTTTCTGTGTTCCGTGTTTTCACTTTCTCTCCACTGGGGGAGGGGGAGAAGGTCCCCTTTCATCAGTAACTTTCGCTGCTTTAAGGCTTTGATTCTCTCCCTCTGGCAACTCAATGGGAAATCATGGATTTAACATCCGCCGCGTTAAGGCCCTGGCGCCCGCGTGAAAGGTCGTCCGCGCCCTCTGACGGATGAAGGATATAGGAAGACATAAAGGGAGAGAGGAGGCGAAAGAGAAGCGGGATCGGGAAAGCCGGGTGTTTGTCTGTGTAGGTATGTGTGTATGCATGTAGGTATGTGGAGGCGGGTGGCGTCGGGTCGAGGGAGTGTGTGAGAAACAAAGGAGGCTTCTGACGCGAAGCAGAGGAGCTGGAAGGGGTGTGCGTGTGAGAGTACATACAAACGGGGGATGTTTGCATGTTGCGGGAGGGTGAAAGTGAGTGAGTGAGTATCGATGGTCCAAGGAAAGGGGATTTTCGGCAGGCATTTGGAGGGGGGGCGGCGTTGTTGTCTGTCAGTCTGTGTGTCGAAGGGACGGGGGGAGGAATGGGGGGGTTTGGCTCCGTAAAAAGCTTCGATAGGTCGGATCACAGCATTGGGGGAAAGGTAAAGGGGGAAGAGAGCTCTAAGAGATCAAACACCGCAAATGCAACGCCGAGTGAGAGAACGAACGCGTTCGCGTCGTGCTTTCGATGCGAAATCGCGAGCTCGTGTGTGAGAGATTACACCTACCGACCCCGCCCCCCTTACTCCCCCACACCAGCGGGGTGCGATCGTGTTTTTTTTATTCCGTTAGTTTTTTTTTCCTCCCGAAGCGTGGGGAGAGAGGGATATATGGCGGGAGTTAGAGGTGGGTGGGTAGGCGTGTGAGTGGAAGCGAACGGGATGGGATAGCATGTATGTATATCGGTTGGAGAGTGAGTGGCTGACTGGATGGATGGAAGAGGCTTCTCTCTCTGTGCTCTTGGGTGAGAGGGAGAGAGGGAGGCTGAGGGTTTTGGGAGAATGCGCGGAAAGGCTCGCTTCCGTACGTCTGAGTGTGTGTTCTGCGTGGGAGGGTGGCCGTGTTACAAGTGGCTGAAAGGGGATGAGCGTGGTTGGAGATCGGAGGGTTTGATGGGATTGGAGATGGAGTATGGGGTGCGGAGGAACACCTGCTGGACCGGGGAGTGGTGCGAGCATACGTCTGATTCGTATCAATGGCACCCTGCACGCTACTACAAAGTAGAGGAAGTATTCGTTTTTATTTGACCCATTTCCTCCGATTGTTCTCATATCTACATCTTCATAATACCCTACGAGCGGCCGCATTGGCGTGTGGCCGGGGGTGTTAGGTTCCCAGCCGTGTAAAGTTGTGAGTTTTTGGGAGATGAAATTGTGACAAGTATCATGGGAGTGTTTAGTGGAGCTCAATTTTAATGTAGCCGCTAACTGTGTGCGGAAAGAACGAGTTTTTGTACCTACCTGTTCGGCAGTGTATCTCTCTTATTTTATCGCATCTGTCAGACCTAGAGATGTAGTGAGGAGTCATGATAATATTCTTTGTGTCGCTCTAAAACACACCAGTTCTGAACTTCTCAAGCAAGCTAAGCCTAGTGTGTAGCCTCCCGAGTGTCTAGGGGCTCCCACATTAATCCCTCTGAAAGTTGTGAGACTCTATATATACGCTCGTAGCAGTTTTTAACGATACGCGCTGCTTTCCTTTGTATTTTACCATATTTTTGGTTAAATCTATTTGGCCGGGTTCCAAAATGCTAGCGGCGTATTCGAGGTGTGGCTTAACCAGAGCGAAGTAGTATCTCTCTTTGACTTTTTCATCTGAGAACCTTCCGTTTAACAAAAAACTAGTTTCTTTAGTGCTGTGACACAATGTTTTGTACGTGTAATTTCCACGATATATCAGAATTTAAGGTAATTCCAAGATATTTTACTCTATCTGAAGATTTTATGTTTACTCCACCCACAGTATAGGTATGGCATTTGTCTGATGACATTCACAGGAAGTGCACTGTGGTGCATTTTCTGATATTTAATTCTAATCCCAACTCCTGGCACCACGAATGATCGTTGTTAAGTTATGAAGACGGTAACATTTTAACCATCCTCAAATAGGGAACGGTGACGTCCGGACGTCTTCATTCCATTTTTTCCGAATGTTCAACATGTTTTGCTAGAGCCAAACTATTATATTAGTGACGATCAGAGGCATAAGATTAAGTTCGATAAAAAAATGACGTCATAAATCGATTGATTTAGATCGTCATTTTTGCAGTTTTCTTCTATGCTCAATTTTCAGAATTTTTAATTCATGTTAATACGGTGTAATATGCTCATTATATGCTACATTTCACGCATAACATTTTGCATATATACGAATTTTTGCTGATTGAATAACTGAGATTCTGAAATATTTGACATTACGTAAGAACAGGAATCGATATAAGGGATCAATGAGGTAAGACTTCTGATTAGTATCAGTATTGCTATTAATAAATAACACTTTAAAATACTAAATTATGCATAGAATAAAGTAATGCCGGGTTTTCTCTAATAAGTTAGCGTCGGAGTTTCATAGAATTAAACTATCGCAATTATCATGGTCGACTTTTATGCGTAAGAGAATGTCGCTTTAAACCTACCAGTTCGGCAGTCTATCTCCATTATCTTATGCCATTCATTGTTACTGCAGTAGTAAGTTGGCTTCAGCAAAATGTGTCGATCTTCCGGCAATAAAGTTATCTACTTACAGGAAAAAGTTTTAGCATGTCTTCATTGAGTTATCTTTTGTCGTATATTTGTTCAAGCTAATGCTGTGCAAGCACGGTCCCGTCCTGCCAGTGGATCTCGATGCTGCGTAGGTAGCAACAGAAAGTAGCATCTGCTAGAGTATTTTTTTTAATTAGTACGCTTCCTTTCGTCAAGAAATAACCTTTCGTTTTGTGTCATGATAGACTGAGTGGAGTTATTGAATCACATCGTCTACTATTTTTTAACACAAGCTAAGGTATTGCATTATTTATGTACATGAATTGTATTTACACATATATTTTTAACTACTTTTTGAATGAACGTATCCTATTTGAGGTTGGGTGCTTCACAGAATGGGCCATTTCTCACCAACAACATCATTTCAGACAGAGTGAAAATTGTCCATACTTATGATAAATAGCTATAAATCGGTGAAAGATTACGCAGCATTTTATGACTGTGATTTTGTCCCAGGAAAGATTGCGAGGGGTGTGGGTGACACCCCTTGTTCCTTTTTTTTATATTGTAAATAAGTCCTTGGCTCCACAATGTTGCACGTTTATGTACCTTCAAATCACTTTCATTCTCACAAATATAAGCTAGCAATCCATCAACATTTCATTTGATTTCGAGATAAGAACGAGTCAAATTGTTGTGTTAGGAATTGCTTCCATCCCTCGTGTCCATCCACATTCCTCGTAGGAATCGGTTGTATGGCTCTGCGCTGTAACCCTGCTTCTCCTTCCTGCTTTTGGCCATAATGGCCACTGTCAAATTCTCCTAATATACTCTACAGTTTCAGGCTTCACTTCGTGGAAGTTTATGGTACCCATATTTAGAGAATACGATTGAAGAGACAACAAGAAATTGTATTTTCTAAATATGGATCCTCCTAATATGTTTAAAATGTGCTTTTTATGCCATGCTCCTTGACTTTTTCGTCACCTTTTTCTTAGTCTTCCTTAAATACATCTCAATTTGCTATTGGCCTGAACGCAAATTTCCCATAAGTGCTTCCCCAAGGACGTCCTTGTCCTGAGTTGGAGTCACAGGTCACACAAGTATTAAACTAAGTCTACATTTGATGATTCGGTTTGATTAATTCGTTACATCATAGCAGCTACGCCTAAACAGTCGAATGAAAAATAAGAATGTTTCTAAATATTGCAAAGTATGTATGTGTATTATCTTCAATTCTATTGCGCAATCAGTTTTTAAAGGAGTGAACATTTTTCTTCAAATAACATTTCTTCCACGAAAAGTAATTATATCTGTCACTGACCTGTAAAATTTATAAAGGAAATGGTTGTAGGCTCTACTTTGTGGGAAAATAGCTATTAAGGAAAAATTAATAACTTTTATGACTAATATTACTTTCATATGAAGATGACGCAGTGTCAATACTCGGGTCGTGATAATAAATTCTCTGTAGCGGGGTTAAAAAAGTTTTTTATTCTTCCGTGCAATATTTATGTTTAACCGCCAAATTCTCTAGATCTATAAGTCGCTATTGTAAGTGATCTAAGCGACGCTATGTCGGCAACGCTGATTGAAACATATGGAATTATCATAGCGACCTTTTATGGATGATTGTGCTCAGCTGGTTTGCGAATATCAGAGTCATGGGCGATTGCTTAGGTGTACGTTGGATTGAGTGGAACGTATGGAGCGTTCGGTGAATTCACGAGAAATGGAAAATACTCGGAATCTTGTACACATATGTGACATGTATCGGAGGTTTCTCGGAGTCGCGTCGAAGCTGTATTTTAGGGAACTGAACCCACTTCTGTGCGTTTGCCATTGTTGGCTTTGGGGGTGGGATTTTCCAGAGCACGCATCAAGGGTGGAATAGAAGGAGGATTGAGGAGAAAGGATTTGTGGGAAAGGAACGCGACGAAGCAGGGAGGAAGAGGGTGAGAAGGGAAGAGAAAGGGACTGTTGTGGCAGATTTGGAAGCCTGTTGGTGAGTTGCTGCATCGAGACATATTTTACTCGTCTACTCAGTTACTCTCGTGCCCTTCGTGTCGCGGGCGACAGTCTTCGTGAGGGAAGGGGATTATGGGTAGCTAGGGGGAGGGTAGGAGGGAGACAGGGGTTTGGGGATGAACGAGGCTTTGTGAAGGCGTGATACACTGTTTGGGGCGGTGCCAACTCGTCTCTCGAGTCTCAGCGGGATTTATAATGATGAAGCTGAAGGGATGCGTTTAGATTATTGATGAGGAGATACCTAGCAAATCCCTTCCGCCAAAAATAATTAGTCGCGCGTGATTAAGAAATCACGCGTGCATCAGGTATACTAGATGCTCTAGACGTATTTTTATGAGCTATTGTCCGAAAAACAAATAAGGGAATCATTCCGCTTTAAGTTGATTGAAGCAATTTTCCTTTATGATAAGATTTGCGCATAACTTAACATACGCCTACTCATTAGTAATATGTACAGATACAAGTGAAAAAAATGTATCTTACCAATTATGTCTCTTGGAAATTTTATGTGAGGCATTTCAACATATGTTCCTGTGGTACTTGACGTAAAATTTGGCATAATTCAATGTAACATGTGCAGTTTTTCTCCTAAACGCAAAAACGTACGTTTCATGTGATTATAATGGTTCCTAATAAGTATCAAGGTATCATGCCGAATTAAAAATCATGGAGGGGTTCATGGCGCGGGTTCATTTCACTTAAATCGCCCAACAACCCACCCTGAAAGATATTGTTCACGGCGTTTTGAGTACTACCTTTATTATATAAACCAAGCCGTGAGAGCTCACTTCTTTATTAAACTGGTTGGGAGTGATTTTAGTTTATGTATACTCAGAACTGCGAGAAACTTTTCACACGCGTACTCATAAGTATGTAGAGTAAGTATGTGGAGATAAAAGCGAAAAAAATGCTGGTTACCGATTTCGTATCTTGGCACTTTAATATTATTTTAACACATAACCATATGGCACTTGATACATATTTCATAAATCTTCGGTGGTATGGGTACAAATTTTCTCCTAAATGCGAAAACATACCTCTTATATCATGGTTATGATTCCTATCAAGTATCAGTGTATATTACTGAATAAAAAACGTGTTAATGTACGGTTTTCGTGAACATTTCGGATTCCGCGCCATAAACCCGAGTCATAACAATGCTTTCATTGAGACGTAAATTTTAAACATGATTTTTGCATCGTTTATGTAACAAAATTTGCTGTTATATTTAATAATATAATTATTAGATGTTCTAAAGTGAATTGTGGCCCAAGAGTTTTTTCCGACTTACTTGAAAAGTCGTTAAATTTTCCACCCAATGATTCACGATTCGCGATCCAACCACCTTAAATCAAAGATTACTTAGTGCGTAATCTCTGCAGTGGGATACAATATGATATATTAGACTCAAAATGTTTACCTAGATTTATGACGACTGCATAAGTTGCGAATACTTCTTAGCAGAGTTTTTCGCAAGCTCACTGACCTACAATTATCTACCTGACCTACGTGTGTAGCTTGGGAACAAAAACGTTGATCGACGTTCATCTATACCGTATTTGTCCGGATTTGAGAGACGGGTTAAAATCAATTAGTTCGTTGGCGAATACGACTAGGGTCCGGGCTCGAATCCCGGTCGAGACGAATGATTTTCCCTCTGCAGAATTTTGCATGGCTGCTTTGTCAGTCACTATTCATCTACATTGCTGCTCGCGTTGTGAAGTAGTATGTGTTATTTTAGTTCTTGAGTAATAATGCTGTATACGTATGCTACAATTGTCTCAGATATTATTATAATGTAGCTCATAAATTCAGAGAATTTTTAATTTGTTAACAATGGTCAAGCATGGATGTCATTTAATGGTACATCAATTATCGTCCGAACTGAACAGTGTATTAAGCATAGGCATTGCTCAATATGGTCCAATACCATGACCAATACATAGCCGTAATTTTTACATTTCTAGCTCGGGTCAATGCTCAGGATGCCTTTGAAGGATCTGGTAGCCGAAAGTTCACGAAGACGAATGATGACGATGGCTCTGAATATGCAGTCGAAAACCGTCCACGGTTAATTAGACGTCATGCACGACCACCGGGCTTGCTCAGCATACCAACAGGATATGAGGTTGAAGCCCCAAATGGTACCAAAAAGGGTACCTAGTTAGCGTCACTGCGGCGGGGCGACGACGCGAATAAGGAGTTGCATTCAGTTGGACTTTGTCGAACACAAAGAACTTTCAGCCTAGCCATTGTAGATAGTTTAGTATTCTATTGCAGTATAATTACAAGTATGTGGTTCAGAAGGGCGTTTTCAAAGCGGAAAGACAGCCTCCTTCATGATGTCTAATAGGAACAGGCACTAAGTCAACTCTTTCACTAAATCATTTAAACGGGTTGGAGGAAGAAAGGGTAGTTATTTCTCCCCGTCTCTCATCTAAAAAAAGAGAGATTTTCCATCTCCTGTTTTTCGCAAAGCGCGAAATCACAAAGTTTTTGCGAAATTTTACTAATTTGGCTCAAAACGCGAAACTGTTTACCTTTCAGCATAATCGCGAAATAATCGACGATACTATGTGGAAAACACATAATTTGAAGTTAACGGCAGAAACTCGGGTCGCGTTATGGCAATAAAATCTGATAATCGATGACAATCGATTCTACACCACTTCGATACATATCAAAGTACGACGGTGTATTGCGCGTTGGAAATTGTTGCTGATCGGTGAATTCAGTCTTATATTTTGTGATTTATTTTTGTGCTGCAGTTTATTTATATGGACGTAACAGTAGATACGTGTTTTCATGAGATGTTTAAATTTCATGTTTCTTGTACTTACGTAAAAATAAATTATGACGTTTCACTGAAAATATGCTACCAACGACCTTTTGCTTTTTATTTTATTGCTGAAAAGAGGAAATAAAATTTGGCGAAATTATGGACGAAATTAAATAAAAATGACAAATAATATACTGAAACGACTCTTAAAAAATGACGAAACCAAGCCAAACTTTTCAGCGCAAACAGGCGTCTCTGTCCATCACATATTGAATAGAAAGTTTAGATGAAGGTATTTTGGAGCTCAGGATGGTGCACTGGACCTAACGGCTGATATGAAGGGCCGAGGATGGACACCGTGGTTAAGAAAATAATTTGCATTAGCGAACGTAATCCTGGTTGAAGAGCGAAAAGCGTAGATACAATGATGGAATGGCTCATTCTTTGCATTTGAAACACAGCGCAGTCCCTAGTGACATTTTTTATAGGAATGCGAGAAATAGTGGATGAAACACACGGATATAAGCATCTGCACATGAAACACGTTACGTCACATATGTTTGTAACATGTAACAGATTAACTTGCTACTCTAGGGAGGAATTTCCTGATAAATATTCCTTTCTAATCAATTGCATGTAGTTCATGGCATGTAACGCAGAAGTAAGTACGCATTCATCGTTATATTTTCGATTACAATGGAAAAGCTCAGTTATGAGATACATAACCGTGCTTCCAAGGATATGCAAACCGAGATAAACAAGCCTATAATCATAACATAAATGCAATATGGTTTGTCAAAAGTAATACAATTCAATAAATAAATGCTTAAAAGAGGAGGCATGTAAAAGAAAACGCGACAGTGCCACCGAATGTATAGAGTTCAAATGACTCCTTGCCATTTTTCCAGGTTTAACTTGTTGTAAAAAGTTTTGCAATGAAGATAATGTAATTGTATTTACTCTTCTCCAAAATATATGCTAAAATAAGTGAAGCCGCGAAATTGCAATTGAATCGAGTAAAAAATAGTTATTAAAAATCGCTAGAATTGATTACCCCATCCGTCCTACTACTGTTAATTAACTTTTGGCAGTGCGCTAAACTTCAGGCATGATTTCAATTACTTATAGACATACGCGGCCTAGCATGATGTTAGAAAAGCGTGGAAACAATCAGCAGCTCGGTTTCACAAATGAAATTCTTGAAAATACGAGGTGTGTTTGGATAGACCCAATGGCGGTTCGAGGGGTTAGCCAGATTTTCGACGGTTCTAGAGTTAACCCTCATTTTTCTATAGCGCTTGCGGGCTAACGTACTTATTGTACAATTTTTCAATGTTTCCCATCGATAGCCTACTAGAAATCAGCATACACTTACTTCTTCTATGTGCATTCTCCTTACATTCATTATTCATTCATTTAAAATAATAATCATCCGCATTCCTGATGTAATCTATAGTAAAATAGAGTAGAATCCATAGGACCAAGCAGTCAGTATACGTTTCAAGGGTTGCTCGTCTAAAATTTCAAACAAATGGTGAATATTTTTGGTTTACATCCGCTAACACCTCCATTCCGTCGTGCTATCCATAGTAATATAAGGAAAGAGTAGTGTTAAACAATATGGTTGTTATTTCTGTTGTCAGGCTTCAGTTTGATGACATAATGCCCACTCCATCTACCTTAATGGCGCTGACCTTTCCTTCCTCCCAATCCTCCAGTTCCTTACCCCCGTTTATCTCTTCTCTTCCACTCGTTTGTTTCCTCCATGTCTCCTTCCTCCCTCCTATTTCCCACTCCGCCTCTCTCCCCTCCCTTTCACCTGTCTCCCTCCCTCGCCCCATCCATTTCGTTGCGTATTCATGACCCTTCTCTCCTAGACGGAGATATTAAGTCAGTCATATGTCACGTAAGTGTCCTTCCTCTCCCCAATCCACCCTCTCTCGCGCTTCTCCGTTCCTCTCGTTCTCGCTTATCGCCGAGGAAAACGGCTCCTCCTCCTTGGAGTCGCTTCCTGAGGAGTTCGTGCAAGGGGGGATTGTTTTTGAGAAAACAACGGAGAGGTTGGAGGAGGGGTTGAGTGAGACGGGGTTTCAGTGTTAAAGGATGGCTGGGGGGAGGGAATAGGGTGGCGGGTTGAGGTGGTGTTGGCGTGGACTGACGCACTGGAGGAGGTACAGGAGCCATAAAGGGTATGGAGAGAGAGGGTTTATGGGTGAAGGTTTAGCGAGAAAATTCTCCTAGACAATTCGTTCTCAAGATAAGATCCGGGAGGGATCGCAAGGAAATAATATCTTAATGTGAATAGATATTGACCACTTTTAATTATCTAAACGATCCATACCATTGGAAAAGCTGACCAGAAAAGACTAGAGGCCTTCGGAACCTGATGCTGGAGGAGAATGCTCAAGATGAAATGTGAGGGCAAAATAAGAAATGATGAAGTGTAAAGAAGCGTGGGAGAGGAAAGGACCATATGGAACACCATAATACAGAAAAGAAGAACCAGATGAGTTGGACACACACTGCAACACAGTGGGTTTGTGAATAACATAGGTATTTGAAGGTTAAAATAGAGTGAATGGTCACCAGAGGAAGACTCAGGAAAAAGTTCATGGGCCGAATACAAAGCAAAGTATATAGGAAGAGATACGAGGAGGTAAATGGACTAGCATTAGATAGGGAGGGGCGTATGGCTGCAGTCAACCAATCTTAGGATTGAACGACCAATGAAGTCACAATCCTTCTGGAGGATTGGTCTTGAGTCAATGAATTTACTTGCCTCTTGCCAACTTTTCCCAGCTTATTTTTTCATCATCAGGGCTTCAGAATAATCATTAACATGAGTTCATGAACGTGTTCATAGTAATAGCAGGCTGATTTGTTTATTTACATCACATTCACTCTGCTCTGACCATGAACACATCAATAACCTCGTATAAATAATTATTTTCAACCCATAATTATATAGCAATGAAGAAAAGTTAAAAGTCACGGAAATGGCCGGAGTACTTTGATGTGAAAGATAACGCGAAGCCAGCACATTGGACTCCCTAGGAGATGCTCTCCAGCGTGCACCAATATTTACCGTGATATCATTTCGTCTAATATTATAATCCCTAAGTAATACAGTCCTTCAATCCTTCACCGGGTGTGGCTGACAGGGAGGGGGAACAACAGAAAGGTCAAAAGTGTTCAACGAAGTGGTCAAAGAAAAAGAGTGGACACTTTAATGGGAGCAACCTAGTGATCAAATTATAATGTTGGACATTAATGCGTTTATATCGGGTTTTAAATTATACTTGATGAAAAAATAAGCTAATGAATTGATTTTGGCAACTTTTTGCATGTCTACGCCCTTCTTCTGGAGGATTAGTTTTGGGTTAATGAATTTACTTGTCTCTTGCCAAATTTTCGCAACTTTATTTCTGCTTTACCAGGGCTTGAGATTAATTATTGATGTGAGCTCATGGGCTTAGTATAATAATCGGAGTATACTTAATATATAATTTTCAGATTGCTCTGACCATGAACTGACATCAAAAACTAATCTTGAGCACTGCTGATGGAGAAATAAAACTGCGGAACGTTCGCAAGAGGTGATTTAATTCATTACCCCGAGGAAACTTCCCCCGGAGAATCTTATAAGGAAATTATATCAGGATTTCCTAAGCTCGGAGTAAGGTTGGAAAACTGAAACGCGGGTTAAATTTACAATCTGGCCATCATAGAAGTAGCGCAGTTTTGTATTCAGATCGACCATTGGGTTACCGGCTTGCAAAGGTCTCTAGTTGAGGCAGACATGATGAGAAATGTTACCAAGTTCACCACGATTAATGGGTTAAACAATCGGAAATCCCGGTAAGGGCAAATTATTTTTCCTGAGTGGAATTTGCACCTGCTGGTAACACGTGAAGGTTATTCCGTAGCTAGTCCCAAAATTCTCAATATTTATCGTAAAATCGAAAAAGTAGTGCGTCGGAGTGCTGAGGTAAATCGGGGGGCGAAATAGACGGACTACTCCGGCTACGCCCACATTGTAGCTTCAAGCTTCGGCCGCTAATACAAGCGCCCTCTCCATCAATCGCAAAGGCTGCAATTGAGGACGTTACTAGGTAAAGGAAAATTTTACTTTTGAAATTCTAATCTTTTAGCACTTCGTTCGCAGTAATGGCGGTGTCGGTGCCAACATGGTGCAAGGAAGTGGGCAAACTCAGCCTGCCTTGGCGACATTAGAGATTAGCACTCTATGCTCCAGTGAGCTACTCTTGTTGGATGTAAAACGATTGGGTATTCCAGCTAAAGGATGGAAAATTACAAAAAAATTTACTTGAGCATTTTGGCTACCTTTTTACACGTTTTATACCTGTAATTAAGTGGAGCAGAGCACGAAGTCGAAGGGGAGAGATGTTTCTAGATCATGTTGGGGAAAGAGCTTGGGATGGAGCGCCCACATTAGGGTGGATCGATTTTAACTTCTTTTTGGAATTTCCTAACGTAAAAGGACGGGAAACTTGCCCTTCGTGATGCTGTTAGATCATACATAATTTCGGATCGGCAAAAATTAAAGGCCCCACTATGCCTACATGTAATTGAATCATCATCGTTCGTTCAATCCTAAGATTGGCTGACTGCAGCCTTCCATCGTCTCCTACCTTATGCTGCTTCCCTTACTTCATGGTAGTTCCTCTTATGTACTTTATTCTTTGTGTGTCCTACTTACTTATTCATTGGCCTTCCTCTTGGAACATTTTCCTCTATTTTTCCTTTGATTTGAATTCCTTTTCCTCTGGAAACCCATTGTGGTGTGCCCAGTTCACCTGGTTCTTTTCTGAATAGTGTTCCAGTTCAACGTAAAACGTTACAAAAAAATCGGCTATTTCCGATGAAAATTTGTGTTTTCTCAAGAAATTAAAATTAAATTAAATTCTCTTATATGTCTCGAGGAACCATCTAATATTTTGTGCATGGAAGTATGAATTGTACTTGAAATGCATTTCATCCGGCCCCGACTGGAGCTCCAGGGTGTCGTTGGGGTTGCCCGTATGATTAATTTGTTAAACTTTCTAATTCTTTGAGGTGACAGGCATTTTTGCTAAGCAAATTTACCAGCAGCAGAAGGTAAAGTATTTTACCGGTATTGGTTTTACGTTTCTTATCTTGTGAGTTATTTTAATTTGACCAATTGCCAGTTTCATCGGAGTATAATTTTGGAATTCGCTTCAATTTGGGCTACTTTTCAAAATCCAATCACCAGTAGTCAGCGCAGGTCATAAAGTTTGAGTTTAGCTAACATTGAACAAGACTAATCAACGTAACTTTGGTATTTTGTAAAAAGTGAAAATCTATTCGCTCTAATTTTTCACATGTGTTGTTATCTGCATCTACATCTACATAAAACCCTGCGAGCCGCAGCATGGGCGTGTGGCAGCGGGTGTTAGGCCACCAGCCGTGTAAAGATGTATGTATGGGAGACCGGGGCGTGTTCTTAAGTTAAGGATAGTTTGTCATCTGAGGGAGCGAGTGAGTGGAAACTTTGATTGTGTCTGGACTCCCACCACCCAGCATACTGCAAGTCAGCTACTTGACTCCGTTTAAGAAAAAGCTTGAACTGAGTGTTTTTTGAGCCAGCAAATAATATTCTTCTTTCTTATTTCGTTGATTGTTTAGAGTTAACCAACTTACCTATGGTATTCAATATATTAAAGATTTAAAAAGCAATCATTTAGATAAAATTAGATGTTAAAATTAATTGTAAATTTAAAATGGACAACTCTAGGTAATATGAGGTAAAAAATATGATGACGAGGCTAGTATGTACAGTGAAAATTACCAAACGAAAGGAGTGAGAAGCAATAGTTGTCAGTCATCAAATACTCCCCTGGAGAGAAAGACAAAAATGTTAAATGTACCTAGAGTTGTATAAAAATTCAAAAGCAGGATTGAATTGGATGTGCTGCATGAAATTTAAAAAAAATGGGCCCACGAATGCTGTATTTAAGGTACCAAATGGCTCTGTCCGGATGAGCAGTAACAGAGATGACGATTATGACCACATTGGAGTGTTTTCTTAATATGTTAGGCAAGTAAGCGACTTGATGCCATGGTAAATGTTCTCTATATTAGTCATAAGAGCCTTTATTTACGCCTACGAACTTGCCCCGACCTGTGTACCAACCTACCCTGCATAAGTGGTATGTTGGAACATGTATTTCCTTTTCGTAAATGTGTTTTAAAAACTTTACTTACTATGATTATCTTACCTAATGTTGCTTTTTTGTAAGTGAAGAATGTTTCAATACGCTAGTGCAATTGTTTTATTTAAAACGGCTACAATAAATAAAAGAAAATTCAAAAGACAAAACTGTTCCCAACTAGCCCCGGTCTCCCCTACTGAACGTTGAAGATCTGCTTCATTCATTCCAATGCCTTTGCATCAAACGTGTGTTGATTATGCTTTTGTAATGCAATAATGCTAGAGATCCTACTTGTGTGTTCATTGCAGGGAAATAAAAACCGCGGTTTTGGGTACCAATGTTATCGCATTTGTGATCTAAAGATAAGCATTCGAGTCTACAGGCACGCGATAGGCAAATTTCCTCGTACGTACGAGCTCAAACATGAATTGGATACTTCAACCTCGAGTGGACTCTGCGGTCTCAGCGTTCCCGATACTACGAACGAATTAATTTATATGCTTGCAATGAAAGGAAAGGGTTTATATCCGATAGGGCAAAGTAGGATCATCGAAGTACGTGAGGACGCACACTCTAAAGGCATTAATTATTCTAAATGGACAGCTTATTTCGGATTCTGCTTAACAGGGTCAACGCATGCCTATTTTGTGACACACTGTACCATAATCCGTCGATAGAAACTTCATAAGCTTATACAGATCAAAATTCTCACCTAAAGGTGTTTCCCTAATCTTCTTCTCTTGACTGTAAAAAGAATAATGGTAAAAATAGAAATGAGCAGGAAATATGATTTTTCTAATTCTAATACTAATTTGGGGAGAAGAGATCTTTAATTGGAGCTTGATGAGTGGGACACATAGAGGTATGAAGTTAGGGAGGTCAGTGAATGAAAGGTGAAGTTATCTACATCTACATAATATCCTGCGAGCCGCCGCATGGGTGTGTGGCGCCAAGGGGGTGTTAGGTCACTAGCCGTGTAAAGATGTAAGTTTTTGGCAGATGAAATGGTGACATGTATTATAGGAGTATATTTAGTGGAGCTCAGTTTTTATTGTGGTAGCTTATTGTTCGTGGAAAGAACGAGTTTTTGTACCTATATATTCGGCAGTGTACCTCTCTTATTTTATCGCATCTTTTAGACCTAGAGATGTGGTGAGGAGTCATGATAATAGTCACAGGAAGATCGAAGTTATAGTCACAGGAATGATTGAAAAAGATATCCAGTTAAATGGCAGTCCACTTAATGTTGTAGAAAACATCACCTGTCTAGGAGTTAACTTAGCCAGGGATGATAAAGTATTAAATTACAAAACGGTTTGAGAAATTTGAAGTGCTGTTTCAGAATGTTAGTCGTTGAGGTGGATGGATGTCCTGTCCGCCGTTTTTGTAAACCCCGATTTTCCTCTAGTGCTTAACGGGCTGACGCACTAATTTTGCAATTTTACGATGTTTCCGTCGATACATTTCTATAAATCAGCATATATTAAATTCTTCAATAATCATTCTCCAAATATATTTTTTTAATTTATTAAAGTTAATTAAAATCCCTATTTTCGTGGAAAATTATTGTAGAATCGAGTAGATTCCATTGCACTAAGCTACCAATATATGTTTCAAGAGTTATTTTCCTCTCAAACATACCTTACCTAGGACGCATTTCCTGCCATTAGATCTCGTCACAATATCAATAGGTAGTGTGTAGTTAGTACGTTTTCTCAACTATTTTTGAAAATTAATCATATCGTCACCGCAGTAAATTCTTTGGGATCACAATAAACCTTCCGTTTTGGTGGCGTTTCAAACGTAGCGCGTGAAAAAAATGAGCCAAGTTAAAGAATTATTTTGATACTTTAATTTGATTACTTACAATTTCTGTCATGTAAAACTATTTTATTGCACCATTAATAATGCAATGTTTAATTCGTGGGTCTCACAGTTGGTGAAATTAAAACGTATATACCGAATATGATCTCTATTATGATTAGGGAACTATCTCGCTCGCACTACCTTAAGGCAAATAACTATTAAAAGATTTATTGGCTACTAAGTGCTATGGATTTCATTCAATTTTACCGTAGTTTCTACCGGGAATGGGCATTATTAATAATTAATATAAATTGATGCGTATATGTTAAGAGAACGTATATCTAAGAAGTAAATAAATGCCGATTTCTAGTTAGTTATCGATGGAAAACATAAAAAAACTGCAAAATTACTTCGTCGGCCCGTAAGCGCATGAGGAAAGTCGGGGTTGACAAAGATGGCGGACAGGCCACGCCCATGTTATAGTTTATAGCCATGAATATCCATTATGGATTGTTGACTCGTCGTCAAAAACTATTGTCTAGAAATCCGTGAACAAACAACTTTTTGGACTGTGGCGTAGTAATGAAAGACTGCAGTTCCAATGTAAATACGGTCGACAGATCGTAAATAATCACGTCTTACCGGTTTAACTTACCAGTAATCATTAGGCAGTGAATAAACAATGTAGGTCTACACGCGCGACGTAATCACACTCTTTTTTAATATCGTCCCTTCTACAGATTAATTTAATTTCTCTCCAAATTCCATTACACAAATACACAATTAACTTCTTAGCACTTCGTGAATATCGTTCTGTGGAAATTTAATAATAATGCAAGGTGAAAAAATTGGAAGGAATTAGAAGACGGATACAAGTACTATAAGGATTTGAAAACCAAGTTCCAACAATATCATCTGCGGATGAGTAATTACGCCAATAACTATCATTTTAATGACAAATAAAGGGGAGATCGTTGAACCTACCCCGAGGCCCCACATGAACAGTAGGTTGCACATTAACATCCCCATCAACCTATCTAGATCATACCTTCTGATTCCTAAGGCTCTCAACAGGTAATAAAAAAATAGATGTAAATTAACAGTAAACGATCCACACAGCAGAGAAAAGACTCACGATGGAAGTTTCATATGCCTCTTACACACTTCCTGCAGTAGATATTTCCTCTCTAGCATTTACAAAGTAACTGTTAGGTCTCAAGAATAGTCAGCTATTATTCACAGCATCCAGATGTTCTTATATCTTCAGTTGTTATTGAATATTCACCACAGTCTCACATTAACAACAATTAACAACGGTCATTTACGATTCGACTGAGAAGACTTTTTTTATAAGTAGCGCCAAGGACTGAGTGAACTAAATGTGGCAATTTAGGCAACACGTAGCCTAGGCAAAAATTCCAAACATATAAATCCATTATGTATATGCATGTTTCTAGCATTGGCCACCATAGCAAGCGCCTCCTCCATCTACCTCAATGGGGGAGATGAGGGGTTGCCAGGGTGTTATCGTCCGCTGCGGGGGCGGCGAGGTAATTGTTACGACGCTGAGCACAGCCCCCACCTCCATCGGGCGATGGAGGGCAGGAGAGAGGCAGTGGAGGGGGGTGGAGGAGGAGAAATGGCGCGGGTGAGTGCGGACACTTGTCGGGTTCGGCGTGTGCGTGAGCGACTCAAGAGGGTCGCGCTTTATCCCTCGGACCGTAAGGACCAGGGGGAGGATGAGAGGCTAAAGGGGGAGAGAGAGACTGGACTTTGCATTAACGAATCTCGCAGGAGTTGTCTTCGGAGAGAGGGAAGTGGAGTGGCTTCGTGAAGGAAACGGAACGTGAGAGTCCCCGGTTCCTTTAATTGACGGGAAGGGACAAAGAGGGGAGGGTCTGTTTCCGCACTCGTTAAAAGGAAGCGTATGTGTCCGTCAAGACGCAGGAAAGGGCGCGAAGGTGAAGTTCAAAGGAGTTTTGGAGCATTGAAACGCCTGGTTTCTACGTCTACACATTACCCTGCAGGCCAACCTAAGGTTGTTAGGCACGGGATTATTTTTCACCGATATGCACAGCGATGTGCATTTAATGTACAGCGTTTTCCTAAAGTTTTGGGACTAAAAGAAGGGAGCTTCTTACGCTTCTCAAGGAAATGTTCTATCATTAACTGATTGTCGTTCTGAATATTTTGGGTTGTATTGCTCGAGCCGAGCGCCACATCCTGGTTCCCGAGAAAAACATGATCAATTCTAATTATTCTGGCATATTTCTATATTTCGATCAATATAAACAGCAAAATTTATTAATATACAAAGATCTTTCCCGCAGTACAGTTAATACAAAGCATTTAGTAAAATAATGAATAATGCACGAAATAAATTATAATTTCACACTCATAGATCGTGAGTCCAACTGAAAATGAAAAAGTTCTGTGAAATAATATAATTATATAATATATAATAATAAATTTATTTACAAATAGTTTTTCACTCAGCGCTAAATCAATAATTGAGTATGTGCATAGGTCAGAATTTGGTGGCGAATGGATTATCAGTGAATTCTTACATCATGAATAAGGCAATCGTGCAGTGAAACTTTATTCTGTTGTTTTTTATTAATGATATAATCCATTAAAGTTACACTTTTACACATCGCGAGTTAAACGCGCGATGATTGGCTGACGTCATCTCCCTTACTTGCCCGGCTCGTGTTCACGATTTTGCCGAGACAGGAGTGACAACCAGACATTATTTCTTTGAAATCCAAGGGAATCGTTTCGTCTTCGGACTGATTTTCGTTAAAATGGGGGTAGGATACTCCAAGGCGTCATCCAACGACCTACCCGCGGTGGATACATGGATGGTGGGAGTGGGAAGCGAAACCAACTATTCGCGAGCTCCGAACAGCGAGGTGTAAAAATGACCCGGTTAGAATGTCTCCTTGGCAATTACTCTTTTTGTTTTACGCATTACTTGCTAATAACATGAAATTCACGCCAAATTATATTATTTTCACAGTTCAGAGGAGAAATTCCATTCACTGGTAGCTATAGTGACGAGGCAGCTTCCCTCTCATCATCGGTTACGAATTCGTGGTTAAGGTTTAAAGGGTAAACCACGGATCGGTCACAAGAGGCAGGACTATTCTTAGATTGATATTCAAATGCTTATATGTGGAGCAACTCCTTTTTTTATCTTAAAGGTTTAAAAGGTAAAAGGTAAAGGTTTAAAGGGTAAACCACGGATCGGTCACAAGAGGCAGGACTATTCTTAGATTGATATTCAAATGCTTATATGTAGAGCAACTCCTTTTTTTCATCTTAAAGGTTTTCCTATAATTTTCCAATGCATATAGTTTTCAGCATCCTTTTCTAATTAGAAAGAGTCGAAAGAAATGAATGCAGTCAATCTATATATCACTACTAATCATAGCATATACTAATGTGGTCGTGTGACTCCTAAAATTACAATTTATTACACCGCGGCTCTCATTTACACGCTATTTCTATTACTAAAATTTTCACACTGAATAGCGGCTCCAATTATGGGGGAATACACCTCTGAAATAATGTAGTCTTACGAGCATACATAATAAATCACAATACGCAAGAATAAGTGCATAGGCTTGGTTGCTTGGTCTTGAGTGATACAATAACTTTCAATTTACTTGCATTAAAATTGTCGCCACAGCATCGTAAACGAGTTGTTGCTCCTAAAGGCATCTTTTCATCCTCTCGTCAAGCCGTTATGAGCCACTTCTTCCGTGCGGTAATATTATTCGGGACGCTGAACTCTTTATTTGGCGTTAATACTCGCGTACTTTTGAACAGTGGCACGCAACAGTATTATTTATAGTTCTTCTTTTTAGCAGTAATATTGTTTCCTATATTGTTGGACTCCTGCTTCTCGTAAGACAGAAATTCATAGCGAATCCTACTTAATATTTACCTCCCAACACAGAAAATATCTGTGTGCCAACGTAAACAAACCCAATAGCGACGGCTGAGTAAAGGCTGGGACACAATCAACGTGTACGTGTAACGTGAGCCGTTAACGGGAATACGCGAAAAGATGGCTGACGGGAAAGTATAGCGAACGGACACAATCAACGTGTACGGGGAGTACGTGTACGCGAGAGATGGGCAACTTCCATCTCTCCCCGTGTCCCGTACACGGAAAACCAATCAGAATAGTCCTGAGAATCCGAGAATGGGAGCCATCTGTCGGCAGATACATCCAACTGTTGAAGATTGCTCTTGGCTAAGACAACTTATTTACTTCCACACTTGTTTACACCTGATCTCTTAGCTGCGCCTGCGTTAGTCAATTGTTACTCCGGGCCGCGTTAACGTCGATTGTGACCGCTGACTTGGGTTCCCCGTCTCCCGTTGTCCCGTTTACGTCTCGCATCACACGTACACGTTGATTGTGTCCCAGCCTTAAGCGGATTGACGTCACGGCAGAGGCAATATGGTCGCGGTCCGTTTGAGTGCAAGGCCTAAATTACGATTTTTAATCGCTTATTATTTAAAAATGTAGGATATTCACAACTCTCAAATGTTGTGTGTAGGTTTTTAATGCACTCTAAAGTAGCATTTGCCGTTGTTTCCAAAAAGTGTGCAAATACTCAATCACTCCAATCATACCTTGGAAATACGTCTTCACGAAGAACTAAATACGTTGCAGCGCGTAACCAATAGCAACTATTCAATGAGGGAAACTCAATTTTCTTGAAAAGCGTAAGTTGCTCCCTTTATTTTGTCATTCTACTTTTGGATAATGCTGTTCCTTTGACTTTCACCAACATGCACTACACTATAGGCTTGCTCCCAATACTGCAGAATCTATTGAATTATCGTATAATGCAACTATGTACACGAGATAAAACATTGTTATCACTAAATAGAATCTATTAAATTAACGTATAATGCAAATACGTAAACCAGGTAATAAATTTCATGCAGGGATCATGCGAAACGTGATGTTAGACCACGTAGAAGATTAAGAAACAAGTATTCGGGAGGAAATAAACTAGTCAGCTACACTGCTTGTCAACCAACCTAACTCAAAGTCTCATTGGCTGTCATAATTGTCTTTTATCGGACGCGGGAAAAACGACATTTTAAATCTATCTGTTCTGCAGTCAGTTCTCCTAAATTTATCCTCACGATCTGATCAATGTTGAAGTTAGTGTATAATCAGGGGTCAAAAACTATATATCTGGAATAGAGCGCTAATATTTGATTGTTTCATTCCAAGAAAGAGAGAGGACCATTGCATACACTAACCATATAACTAACTAACCATATATACTAACGTCTGACATATCATGGGGATTACACATTCAAAACATGTGTGGGAAAGCATTAAAGAAACTAGGTTTTGTTTAACGTATAACAGGAAGGTCTTCGGATGAAAAAGTCAAAGAGTGATGCTATTTCGCTCTGGTTAGGCCACACCTCGAATACGCCGCGAGCATTTGGAACCCTGGTCAAATACATTTAACAAAAAAAATACAAAGAAAAGCAGCGCGCTTCATTAAAAGCTGCTACGAGCTTACATATAGTGTCCCACAACTTTTAGAGGGATTAAGGTGATTTGGAGGCTACACGCTAGGCTGAGGTTGTTGGAGAAATTCAGAAGTGTTGTGTTTCAGAGCGCCACAGAGAATATTATCATGACTCCTCTCCACATTTCTAGGTCTGACAGATGCGATAAAATAAAAGAGATAGGTACAAAAACTCGTTCTTTCCGCGAACAATAAGTGACCACAATAAAAATTGAGCTTCTCTAAATACACTCCTATAATACATATCACATTCATCTCCCAAAAACTTACATCTTTACACGGCTAGCGACCTAACACCCCCGGCCACGTATCCGTGAGGCGGCTCGGAGGGTGTTATGTAGATGTAGATGAATATATGATTGAAGTGGTCGAATTTGATGGCTTATTAAATTTGAAAGATCAATCTTTAGGGTAGCTACTGAACATAATTTGTTCTCTGTCTTACACCCGTCCTTATACATCACTTTCTCAGCCACATTGGCTGCCATTATGGTCACTTATAAATCGCGGAAAAAAATACATTTTAAACCTGTCTGTACTGCTGTCTATTTCTCTAATTTTATTCTCATGATCTGATCTATTCTAATTCTAACGAGTAAGGCTGCAGATGAGATAGAGAGTCATTGTGGGATTTTTTATATTCTTAAGATTTCCGCTCTCTAATCTTTTAACTTCTTTCAAAGGCCGTCAAATTCTCATATTGGTCATTTTCAGATATTTTAACTTATTTATTTTATAATTAACTTATTTTATTTTAACAATTGTTGTTTCTGTTTTAATATGGCGAACTTCCACGATATCTCGCCTGAATCTGTTGAAACAAAAATATTTTAATACTTGTGCCGGCCTCAGTGTTGGCGGGGTAAAGACCTCTCAAGCTAATGGAGGGTCGAGGGCTCGATGCCCACATGTGTATCTCTTCCACATCGTAGGACAAGTGTGTCTGTGTTATTTGTTGCTGTTGGTCATGCATCCGATGAAAATGCTAATGTTATTGATCTCTTCTTTCTGAACAAATATATAATTAAAGTTAACTTTCAACGGTACCATTTTTTAGTTGTTCACATGTGAAATCCCTCAGTATTTTTGGAATCAAAATTTAATTAATGAGATATGAAGCTTTCCCAGTGGGTGATGGGCTCTTCGGGATGTCCGCAGAGTTTAGAAATCCTTAGTTGCCTACATATCGATGGGTGACTCGGCCATCGAAACGACGGAAACCATGGATTCTTTAACCCGGTGGGCATCCAAAATAGAGTTTCTCAAAATTAGTTACTTTAATTTCGTGATATCATTCGTATAATCAATACAAGCGCTTTCAAATGAATCGACGAGCCTTGAAGCGCGATTGCCCCACACGATGTTTCGTCTCACCACACAAATCAACACCCATACTTGACTGCCATTATCCTTGGCAGGGTGAGGTCATCATTTCCAAAAATATCCGTACACCGTACCGTCTTAAATATCTTTTTTTGAGTGTATCTGAGCTTATTTAGATACCCATTTCAGCATCCTTATTATAAATACATATTTGATATGCACAACTTCTTTGCAGCATCATAGACACCGAAGGCGTCCCTAGCTGACTGCGGAGAAAACCTTCAAATTTCTCCTTACGTTTAAATCCCATATGAAGAGACATGCATATGCAACACAAATATAGCGAGAAGCAGACTTCTTTGTAGAATTTATATGTTTACGTACATAAACATACATTATGTAGTTTTTTGTTGATTAAAAGCTAGTGTTATTGACTTCAGGTATCTAACGTGGAGCCGAAAGATGCAGTCTCACACTTGCGCAGCCTGATTGCACTGTCAAAGAGCAAACAAATTCAACACGGCGCCCGAAAAAAAGCTTTTCTAGGTGTGGAATAATAGTCTTCTTCGGGTGAATTTTTCAATTAAGCCCTTAATTTTTTCAATTTTCTCCCTCCAAAGGCTCTCTTCTTTAGCGCGGGGAAGGATCCCTGGTGACGTGGTTGGGGTCGCATGGGAGCAGGAGAGATTCTTTTTATTGGCCGTGGTCGGAGGTGAAGAAGATTGAATCGCCACCATTACAAGGCGTATTTTTTTCAGGTCCATTCAACGTACGTAGTCGAGCCTTCGCCACCCTTCTCGTGGCGTTCCCCTTCAATTTGGACCCGCGGGAAAGAATAAGGGTCTCTCTCTCTCTCTATAAAGGGCAGGACCGAGGAGAGAGAGGAAAAAAAAGTTTATGCTCGCAAAGACAAAGGAGGAGTTTTTTTTTAATACATCGCCCCGTATTTTTTTTCGTAACGAGTTTATTTTCAGTCATCGGATGGCTATCTCGGGAGGGTTGCGAACCTCGGGGTTTTTTCGACACCCTCTTCCCTTAAGTCTTCTTCCCTCTCTGCGACGTCCTACGCCCCTTCTCGCCCCCTCATTCTTTTTCCCACAGGGATGGACCCTCCGCCGTCCTCCGACTTCCACCTCCTTCAGCCCCTCCCAACTTTTTTTTTATCCGAGAGTTGCGGTTGAGATACCTCCTGTTAAAAATGGGAGAGGGTGGCAGGGTTCCGTATCGGGCGTTTTCCACGAGGTTGCCGAGTGCATGGCCGAGCGTAAGGGTCGGATTACGATTGACGTATTCTGACGGGACGGAAGAGGACGGTGGCGTATGCGAATTTTGGTGATCGTGATGTAGAGCAACTGATTATTGCGATGGCCGGAAGTTGACAGTTCCGTCAGCGGGCGATGAGCAAACCCTGCTGAGTGCCTGACCGAGCATAGGGGTGGGATTACGGCTGACGTATTCTGACGGGACTGAAGAGGACAGGGGCGTTTGCAAAGTTTGGTGATTAAGATGTAGAATATCCGATTATTGCAATGGCCGGCAGTTGACGTTACTGGACAGTGAGATAACCCAGCTGAGTGCATGGCCGAGCATATAGGTGCGATTACAATTGACGTATTCTGACGGGACGGGAGAGGATGGAGGCATTTGCAAAGTTCAGTGATTGAAATATAGAGTAACAGATATTTACAATGGCCGGAATCTGACAGCGTCGTCAGCGGACTATGAGCGAACCTTGTCCCTTCAGAGGAAATATTTTTGTCATACTTAAAAAATGTTATTTTCAGATTGACCATCAATTTTTGAAGCAACATTATCAAAATACTTAAAGAATTATTTTTAATTTTTTAGAATGCCTAATCAATTGATTATTTTTCTTCGGTAACCTTCTGGTTACGGAAGGTTTAAGCACGATATAAGCAGTGAAATACGCAGGGAGCTGCTTCTTTTTAAATTATTTTTCTATTTTTAAATATTTTCGTACATTTATTTTTTCTCAATAGTTTACTTAATAGTTTTTCTCAACATTTCTTCATTTAAATATCTATATAAATACCTTTCAAAAATATAACTAATACTCTTTAAATACATAGATACATGTTTAAATGGAGACAAACAATTCTGATGAACACTTCGACGATCAAGTCGTTCTCGTATAAATATATTAGTATTTAAATATTTATTTCTTGCTTCATCTCAGCAAACGTTCATAAAACTTATTCTCTTTCTTCAAAATCCCTGCATACTCATCATCCTTTCTTTCATTATGGCCTTCATCACTATATTGTCACTTCATATATTCTCTTCCAACCACATAATTAACCACATCCTAATCTCAGAATGTAAGTAGTTGATCATAATGCGCGTTTGGAAGATGGAGATGTATAAAGCGTATAGGTAGGAATAGGGATTTTGTTACGAAGGACATTGACTTTTGAGGGACAAACGTGTAACGGTAAAGTTTTTGCGGCAGAGGTAGGATGGATAGGGTTAGGAATATGTGGGTTAGTTGGTGTGGTCTAGGATAGATACCTATGGGGTGGACACTTTAGTGTTGGGCATAGATGAAAGAAGCGTGCGTAGTTGGTCCGGGAATTTTTAGAGAATGGGTGATTGTTGAATAAAGAAACAGATACGTTGGACTTACTCTTGGTGGATATCGGTTATATTCTTCATGATGAAAGGGATAACTTTATTTAACTCCTCACCTCATCTCTCTAACCGACCCAGGTTTCAGCATATATTATGTCAATTACGAGGTACACGGTTTTTTGGTGTTCCACTTTTATATTTGGTCAAGAAATAAGGGGTGCGGGTGGAATAACCCGAAAGACGCTCACTTGCACTGAGAGTAGGGAGTGGAGTGATGAAGATGGCTATGGAAAGTATATGCAAAAAAACGCGTTCCCCGAAAATGACATTCAGAGTGCGGCAGCTGATTTGAAAGGACCAATAAAACAACATATGGAATCGCTAGGTTTCGTTGAAATTATTTTTCCCCACATTCTACATCTTATCAGTATAGACATACATACATATATACATCATACTTAGATATATACATACGGCATACAGTACAGCACTACAGTTCAAATCAGCAAATTATGCTGTCCCGCCCTGTATATACCGAAACCCGGGTTGGTGTGGAAAGTGAAGCGTGAAGTCAGAGCAAGTTACCTCTTTCAATATGAAGAAAGAAAAAGGTATATGATAGTTGAGTAAATGGCAAGAGAGCAAAGGGTAGACCGCTAAAGTCGTAATTTATTTTGGTGGAGGTGACTCTTAAAGAGAAGGAACATAAAGAGTCTTCAGAATCGGAGAAAGAGTGCGAAGAAAGTAAGTGTGTGATTTGCGCCAGAAAGGTATGTAAGATGGGAAATATGGGGAAATTATTGAAAGAGAGCCAGTTTACTTGGTCTAATCAGCAGTGACTTAAGTTTTTTGATATGGATATGCCCAATGGGAATGACATGGTGGGTATTAACGCACAACAGAGGCAAACATTTTGTGAAGAGCGTGTTCTGCCAGCTATCTTTCGATTCTTACAGATTTTTTAGTGTGTCACGTTGAGAAGATGCACTTTGCAAATACCACTTAAAATTTATTATCACTTACGATCGGTTTTGTAACAGAGTTACATCTACAACGGAGTTACATCACCTGAAGATGTAACTCTGTTACGGAACCGGTCGGAAACGGGAATGAATTTTATGTGGACCTGAAACAAACCTTCCTCGTACGGATCCCATATACTAGCGGCGTATTCTAAATGAGGCCTGACAAGTGTAAATTAGCTTCTTTATCGTACTCTCTCATCGCATTTGCCTTGAACCCTTTTTACGAATCCCAATCTACGGTTTCCTTCACTAGCTATTTCCCTGATGTGTTTCCCCCATGACATGTCTTCAGTGATGGTGACGCCGAAGTATTTATGACGTCTTGCTTTATGACAAATTAATTTTATAAAGAACATCTCAAAAGTAGGTACTCCCTACTAATCTTAATAAAAATCCAGACTATATAATGCTATTGTATATTGGGACCCGCAAGCGAGCATGTGGATCATAACTAGAGTTCCAGCTTTTATGCCATTTTTGTCACATGGTATATATATGTCTCTGTAATTCCTTTTGGCTTTTGTGAACATTTATTTTCTTCAACCGTGGTGGCTACATTGTTTTACCCAGGTCATTGGCGTGCAAAACACTAGGACGGTTTTGGAGGGCTTTTATTTTCGAGGAATGCCTTCCTTTTTATCGATTTTTTTTACAACTGCGAGTTACGTTTCTTAGCTTAAGCTAGGAGAATAAAATATCGCCGTAGCTCGAAAAGGTAGGGATTTAAAAAAATCCAGCGTTCTCTTCCCTTCGCCATGGGACGTACAAACGTTACGACCCTCGGCGCTTTTAGTATTACACATCTTTTTTTTCTTAAGGAAAATTTACCGTGACATAAATCACCACCATTGTTTTTTCTCTCGGAATTATGGTTCGTTAAAAAAAGATGCGCGTGTATTTTTTTCGGACTCTGTCCCTCGAGGATTCCGGAGCGTGTATAAAACTTCCTCTGCCGGCGTTCGTTTGTGTTCCTCCGAGGACCGATATTCTTCCTGTGGGGTCCCTCGCGGAGATGTTTCGAGATGTGGAATAGTTCTGTTTCATCTCTTCTTTCTCCTGTTTTCCTTCTCTGTACATCTCTGGAAGGAATGTACGGAGGAGGAGGAGGGGAACTAAGGCAGAGGAAACTGTATGTTGTTAATTTTTCCTCCCACACTCAATCCCTTGCGATCCGAGTCACTTAATGAGTTAATTAGTTCCCCCTTTTTTATTTGCGGACCAATAGCCTTGTCTTACGGGGTTGTCTTCTTGGTCGTCAACCCTGTCAATTATTTTTTTCCTTTCAGCTCTTCTACCCTGCCGGATGTTGTTCCCCATCTAGTTCGGACCAATTTCAGGCCAAATGGGCTCTATGTTTTATGTTCACAAGTTGTTTTACTGTGTTTTTTTTTAGCGTGTATCATATCGTGCCCTTGGTCATTGTTCATCGGGGAATTAGAAGTACGCCACTGCCCCGGTTGTCAAAATTAAAGCAGTTAACTAGTCTTCGGATTGCTCGTTGGTCGCTGCTGACATATTGTTCGTTCCTAAATCTCTTCCCCAGTTGATGAGTGAACTAAAATATTGGATCTTGAAGGGAGAGTAATAAAACAATGAATTTGATTTGGTTTTTTTCCTGGCGTATGATATTAATGAAGCTTTCTCGGTTTTCCCATCAGCTCAGGTACTTGTTGGCCGACGTTTCGATGGCTTCCTCTGCCATCTAAATTATCATGCCCTGAGGACAATGGCAGAAGTAATAATAATAAGTTTTATTACTCCAACACAAAATACATTTTCAATAGCAAATTTTGAGTAGCTTTAGGCAGCCTTGAAGGAGAACCTGGTTAAGGCTACCATCAAATAATAACATGTTATGCTTACACTTAAATATACATACAGTTCATGTAGTAAGACCAAGAAAATTACTTAAGAATGTAAGTGCGTACCTTAAGAAGCTACTTACTAACAGTTTATGGAGTTATTTATAAAAAATTTACATCAACAGTTCCTCCTTTTTCTCTTTGGCTCGGAGTTATTTATAAAAAATTTACATCAACAGTTCCTCCTTTTTCTCTTTGGCTCGAAGCCAAGACTGTACATTTTTCGATAATATTTTTACGCATATTACATTAAATTTTCAATAGGGGAACCTGTTTAAGGCTATCATCAAATAATAACATGTTATGTTTTCACTTTAACCTTACATAAAGCTCATGTAGTGAAACTAAGACAATTACTTAACAATTTAAATGCGTACCTTAAGAAGCTACAAACTAACACTTTATGGAGTTATTTCTAACACATTTACATCAAGATTTCCTCTACACTCTCTTTGATGGGTAGCCAAAAAATGTACATTTTTCGAAAATATATTCATAGACTTAGAATCAATGCATGAATGGGGTAATAAATTGTATAACTTTGGTCCTACATAAAAAAAATGTTTAAATATCGTCAAATTTGGTTGGGGTAAGGGTATACTTTTTTACGCAGGGTAAAGGGAGAAGGCAGGCACAGAAATATTCCTGAGTTAGCACTTCTAGTATAAAAACACCGTAGAACCTTATAAATATATAAATGCCTCAATGGAAGCAAACCTGAATGAAGATATAGTGGGAAGGATCTTTCAAATCTGTTATTTTTCAAAATAACACGAATAATTCTTTTTTGTAAAAAAATGGCAGGTTTTAAGGAGTTCAAATAAGCGCCGCCCCAACAAAAAATGTCGTAACTTAGTCTGGAATATACTAAAGCGTTATGTATTATCCTAAGGAAATTTAGAGGACATTTATTCCTGATGAAGTAAAACTTTGTCAGTGTTTGTCGCATAATATTTGTTAGACTATCAATATGTTGTGGCCACTTTTAGAGTTCGTCTATGGTTACTCCTAGGTAATTAAAACTGGAAACAAGTTCAATGGTTAACTAGCTATTGCATGAAGTTATCGGACAGTTTTTTTCATGATAATATAAAACCAAATCGAACTTGTACCTATTACATAAATTATAACATATATATTTCGTTTTAGTTACGCTTATTTTCAATTTTTTTGATGCAAACCAACGTCGCAAATTGATCAAATCTGACTGCATATCATATTTTACATCATCCCAGTTTAAACCTCCATAGTTTAAGGCGATGTCATCAGCAAATGCTGTCACATGACCTCTAAAATCGAAATTACGTAGGTCGTTTATATAAACTAGAAAAAGGTATCATAACCTCGGCCTACAAATACGTGGCCTGGTGGGAAATCCGAGAAAACTTCAACAATTAATTTCTTTGGTTATTATCTGTGACATAACAGTTGGGAGCGGGATATCTGCAAGAAATTAAATTTCTTCAGTTTTTTCTCTGTGAAATGACAGTTGAAAGCTGAAATGTATGTTAATTGCTAGAAACCTTCATGTTAAAATAGCATACAATTGTAAGGAAACCAAATCGGTAGGTAACACGAACTTTTTTCGCTTTGCGTATACATATTAGTAGTAAGTACACTTCTGCAAAGTTACATGCAAATATCTACAGAAACAAAAATCGCTCCAGCCACCTTAATTAATCCGATGTTTTCTGCGGTGATTAGCCAGTCAGGTGTCTGCTTTCCGGTGGTCCTCCACGTTTAGTCTTTTTAGGCGCGTCTGATATAGATATGTTTCATTGGATGGAGCCACAATACTCTTATAGCACTGGTTCCATATTGATTGTAAGAGTAAAAATATTGGAGCTCGGTTCACATTTATAGGGGTGATTGACTCACATTCCTCAGAGTTTCTGCTGTTGCCCCTGTTTGCTAGTTGTACACAGTATGTACACAATGACTCTTTCTGTTGGATAACGCGAACATCAGAAATGCCGGACTTTGCAGAATACCTATCAGTACCGACAGGGGTTAATCTGACCCCTTTGAAATAATTTGTTTTCTAAAGGAAGTATGACGTTTTCAATTGAAGTAATATCCAAATTGTTTCGGAAACATCGTTAATTTTTTATGTAGCGTTATGTTGCAAGAACGAAGGTTCATATCGACGTATAATAATTTACCATTTCAACCTAGGATATGGCGCATGAGGATTTGGACCCGAGAAAGGTCCTCATGCGAAATCTGGGTCCGTTGGGTCTTCGTGTGGCGATTCACCCTTGGGTGTAAACGTTGGGCTGCCCATCTGTCTCTAATATTTTGACGAAAGGCAATGAAACTTCTTTCTATAATGTCAATACTCGAATAAAATGAGAGAGAGAACCTGGGATCAATTGAATAATATGCTGAAACCTGGGTTGGTTAGAGAAGTTAAAAAAAGTTATTTTACCCGTTTTACATGGTTAAAATTTACCCGCTCGATCCTTTAACAACGAGAACTACAGTCATGAAAAAGTTGGCGTGGATACCATAATTGAAATACCCTCGTTTTCTGTAAAACTCCTCTTGGGTTTACAACTGGGTGAGGTTATTCATTCTGAGGAGGCCGTATTTTCTACACGATACTTCTCTGCTGTTTTAAAGGCTGTTTCAAGACTAGTTGAATTTTCTTCTTCCTAAACGTTTTATCAGCACAAGAGATTAACGTATTTACGATGTACGTACTTTACAGGATGGACATTATCCACGTTTTCTGTAAAACTCATCTCTGGTTTACAGTGGGGTGAGGTATATCATTCTGAGGCCGTATTTTTTATATGAGACATCTCTGTTGTTTTAAAGGCAGTTTCAAGACTAGAAGCGGTTTCCTTTTCCTCAGCATTAAATCAGCTTAAGAAACAAACATATTTTCAATCTACATATTGGCCTTTACAGTTACTAGTTACAATTTTAAGGTTAGTTTTTCATGTTTTGTTTATGATCCCTCCTTGTTTTTCTATTAATTAATGAGCTTTTTTCTTTTTTATTTGTTGTTTATTTTTTGTTATTTTATCATTTGAATTTTTGAAGCTATCCTCTCATGTATCCCATCACCTTTCACACTTTTTTCTTCTTCTAGAACAAACTCCTTTTTTTGTAGAACAATTACCCTTTGCCTCGATTCTTGAAAGGAAAAATGTAGCCGCCACTGCCCTCCTTCTCTTTCTCTTACCCCTCTTCTACCCTCGGCTCCTCAGCACCACTCACCCTGCCTCCAGAGTAATAAGTCCGCGCTACGTAATGACGGGGGCGAAAAAATTAATTAGCGTCCTCCAACCCTTATTACGCCCCCAAAATCCCTTTCCGCCACCCCCGATTTGAGACGTGCCGCTTCCTCACATACCCCCCCTCCTTCCTCAGGAGGAGGGGGTGAAATAGAAGGGTGGAGTGTGGAGGAAGAAGTGGGGATGAGGAAGGGGGAAGAATAATTAATCCCCAGTAGTATTTCCGCCTCTCAATCTCAATCTTTCCCTTCCTCCCCCGCCATCTCGACACCGTTTTCTCACTCCGCACCCGAACCACTGCCTTCAAAGTCACCTCCCCATCTCCCGGCCTTCCCCCCTCCTCCTTCTTTCAGATTGGATTAACTTCGAAGATTGAGAGGAAAGAGGAGGAGTGAACGTCGTTTACTTGTCGCATTTGTTTCTCCGTTCCGTTCTCCCCTTTTATCCTACTTGGCTGATTTTTCACTCGACTCCCCGGAAAAAAAAACTTTTGTCTCTCGATACCTCTCTCTTATGAGGGTAGAACTCCGCTGATCATGTCACAGTGAAAAATACCTGGTAACGCCTCAGTTTTATTGATAATAATACTATCAGTTTTGTTGAATCACTTCAGTTTAACACTAGAAGTAGCTCAAGTAGATAACTTCATATATATATCATGGGGAACACACATACAAAACATATTCGGCACAGCATTAAAGAAACTAGGTTTTGCTAATCCAATAATAGGAGGATCCTCGGATGAAAAAGTAAGCGAGAGATGCTACTTTGCTCTGGTTAGGCCACACCTCGAATACGCCGCGAGCATTTAGGACTCTGGTCATAAAGATTTGACCAAAGAAATTAATAAAATCCAAAGAAAAGCTGCACGCTGGTTAAAATCTGCTAGGAGTGAGCCTATAGTTTTCCACAACTTTTAGAGGGATTAAGGTGTGAGCCCCTAGAGACTATAACGCTTTTTCTCTCTTTGTTTTAACAGTAAAAGTACCGCAGGGGTCATTTTGATCCCTTTTCATTTTATATAGTCCATGTCTTCTAACTGAGTCGTCCAAGCTCTTCGCCCCACCGACGAGTATTTGTTGTCTTTGTGACTGTTAACTTTGTAACTCTCAGCAACCAGACCATGACCTTGGTTGCATATTTTCCTCGGGTCTTTTTCTCAAAGGCTAGTTTTGATTAGTGTCACTGATTGCCGATGCTTTCTAAGCAAATTAAAGCTCTTATCCACAATAAAATTGGTTGCTTCGTTGTATTAACACCAATTAAGTTACCATATCTTCCGTATTTTAAAAGATAGAGATGTAATTTTTACTGCAATGTATTAAAAAATTAATTTACTAAATGTTTTACTCTTACACATGTTTTGATATCTCTGAAATAAAGAGCGCTATCGTACATTGTTTGTTTTTGATGATTAAATTTCGACGAATATTATACAGCAATCTTGAAAATAAGATACCGTTAGCATTGATAATAGCAGAACAAGAACCATACATATCTTGTGCACTCTGTGAAAAGTTTTAAATCAAGTTTCAATCCTGAAACACCCTAACGGACGGACCAGAACAATGCATCGCCACTTCAGACCTGAATATGCCAGCAGGATGGCTGGAGAAACAGTTGTCAACCATGGACATCACGCGGAGGAACGCCCGAAAGCTGCTCAACTCCAAATCAAACCCACGGAAACCTTCAAATGACCCAGAAAATCTGCCCTTATCAACTTCGTGTCCTACTGTACTAAAATACAGGTCTAAAATATGTTATCAATGTAGTCATAATGCCAAAGTTTACTTTTTATGTAATTTCACATCCTTTGACTGGAATACCCAACTGTTTAACTCTAGAAGTTGCGAAGGGGTCATTTTGACCTCATTTAATTTTCGACAATCTATAACTTCTGACAGAATCGTACTAGTTCTTTCATTTTTCTTAGCTTTTATGTTTTTAGCAGGGAAATGTAATGTGAAAATAAGAACCTCATTGCAGTAATTGGTTTTAATGCACATTACCTTTTACCTATCATAACCGGAAGAGTCATATTTACCCCAGGCTATCTCTCTTATTTTATTCGAGTATTGACATTATAGAAAGGAGTTTCATTGTCTTTCGTCAAAATGTTAGAGACAGTTCAACTGCCGATTGTTAACACCAAAGGGTGAATCGCTACATGAAGACCCGGCAGACTCAGATTTCGAGGACGGGACAGAAGTTCCGGGTCCCGATCCTCATGCGCCATATCCTATGTTAAAATGGCAAATTTCGAGCAAGATTAACGGACTGAGTGATGAGCAGGTGACTAAAGGCCTGTTTTATAATGGTTAACCATTATCTCAGGTTGCTAAACCAGGAGCTCTCAACCAGCGGGGAATTTTCTTCAAAGAGAGAATTAACGGGGGTGAAGGGTGAAGTTGGATTACCTTTTAAGCGCATAATTTGTGTCTATGATGATATCAAATCTTTCAAGTTGCTATTTGTTTTAGTTTATACAGTGGCGTTCAAAAAACCCTCATTATGAAGTACGATTTAGTTATGAAGTTAATGAAATCCATGCTAAAAATGTGAATTACCTTATTTTTGGCTTTATGAAATTATTTGTTATACATCAATAATAAAATAGCCTAGGGGAGAGAAGGGAAAATTTCCAAATAGGCGTGTTTCAGAGTGACACAGAGAATATAATTTTTGACGTCACGCTGTATTTCTAGGTCTGACAGATACTCGTCACTGTTTCACCTCCCAAAAAGTTTTTCCCTTATATCTTTACACGGCTGGTGTCCTAACAACGCGTGCCACAGGCCCGTGCGACTGCTTGCAGGATCATATTGGATGCAGATGTAGAAAAGATATTTTTAACTGACTGGTTAAAGGGAAGTTGAAAGCCTCTAGTGTTAACCGAAATAAGTACGTTCTCCCATTAATACCGGTCTCATCAATTAACCTACAGTACGATGTATTATATAAATCTAAGGCTGGCAGTTGAAATGAACTCAACGAGAAGCCAATGTTATATTGCGGTAATAGTTAATCAGGCGTTGTATCATTGGGCATAAGTTTTGACTGACTATTCCTTCGCTAAAAAATTACATTTTTATCAAAATGCCGGTTCCGGCGGCTGTGGCAACTAAAACTTGATCTCTGTTGCTGGGGAAAATTGCATTCTAGCTCGTAACTTCGTAAATAATTAGTTTACGCCAATGGAAATCAAATTAAAAATCCCGCCCCAAGTAATACCTCATTTCGCTTGGCGCAGTGACATCCGTGATATTAGGCATGCGACTTTTGATGGCTTGCTAATTTTTTCCGGTGCAAATGGGAAAATTCATGAGGAGAAAGTGAACGCGAGATATGTGCACTTTCAAACATTGTATTAGAGCCTCGTGAATTAATTGATGTCGATAAATGTCCTCGTGCAGTACGCTGGAATCTTTTTTTTAAGGATTTTTTTGCATCAAACGGCTGCCATAGAAATTAACCGTGCGAAATGCCGAGTTTATGTCACTCATTTTGCAAATTAGCGTATCAATAAATGAGTGCTCATACTTTTAGTGCATTATAATGTTTTCGGCGTCGAATTCCGTCATATGATTGGGGAAACTGAGCTGTAAAAGATTGAGGGGGCCTAAATTACGTTATAAAAATTTGAAGCATTAATTTTTTTTTCAAATTTCTAGAAAACTTATTTGTATTAATAAATTTTCCCCCAGATTTTTTCGATGAAATTGAGTTTTGGGGTGGTGATGAAACCCTTATTAAAAACCATTCAAAAATGTGTAAAACCCAATTAATTTCTACCTAAAGAGCTCCAAATTATTGACCTGTCATTCTTTTTGAATGAACGGGTAATGTATTGAAGGTGGTCCCGCTAAATTCATCGGGCAATTATGCTCAGGTAAACAGCTCTCTATTTTTATTAACCTTGTTTCCAATGTAGGCACACAAAACTAGCCTCTAGTTAATTATTAGTTCCGAGTCTAAAGCTAACTGAATATTTTTCCCATTTGTAAATGTTTGCTTATGACGTAACTAAGGTGTATTTTTACGGGTACCACTTAGAATTGACAATATTGGCTGTTTATTGATAATTAGCTGAGTGGCAAATATTTATTTTCAGAGGGAATGGCAGGGGGGTTATAGAAGGTTCGTGAATAGAAAAGCCGTTCTTTGCCTTCCTAGATACAATCTGGAACACACTTTGAGGTAGATGAAGAGGGCGCATGCTATGTTGGCAAATAACAAAAGCAACAGCGTGGGCGTGGCCTCTCCGCCATGTTTGCTTACTCCGATATTCCTTTATCGCTTACGAGCTGACGCACTAATTTTGCAATTTTACTATGTTTTGCGTCGACAACTTACTAGAAATCAACAATATTCATTGTCCATACGTGCCTCCAACGTTTTATTTATTTAAATATAAAATAATCCGCATTATCGGTGAGAACTGTGGTAAATTCAAGTAGAATCCATAGCATTAGGTAGTCAGTATAGGACTCAAAGTTTATTGCCTTAAATTTCAAAGAGATGTGTGATATTCTAGCTTTACATCTGCTAATTTGTCCAATCTCTCGTGTTATCCAAAGGAAAGTAAGGAAAGGGCAGGGTGAACCAATATGGTTATCAATTCGGTTGCCAGGCTACAGTTTGATGATGAAATGCTCTCTCCACGTACCTCAATGGGTACACATTGGGTATACTTGTTAGTCATAGATTACTTCAGCTGAGGGAAATATGCGTAACAAGGTGGCGAAGCAACTTAGATTTGGTGAGTGCGGATGTTTTATCGTTGACTAATTCTCATCGCAAGTCGAAGTGATGAGTAAAAGAATCTTCCAAAGCCATTTAATCAGCTATTCGACCTGTCGACTAACATACTTAAAAGTCTCGTTGACTTCCATTATGGTCACTTAACGGTCGCAGTGGGTAAGGGTGTAAAGATGAGGCTGGTGAAGAGCTTGATATGGAGCGCAGCGTTGTATGGGGCAGAAACTTGGACCCTGAGAATGGAGGACGAGAATAGGCTGCAGGCATTTGAGATGTGGGCGTGGAGAAGGATGGAGAAGGTTAGGTGGACGGAAAGGAAGACTAACGAGGAAATGCTTGAGATGGTGGGCGAGGAAAGGAAACTTTTGAATGAAATCCTAGATTGGCAGGGTAGATGGCTGAAGGAGGTTGCAAAGGGTGATAGGTTGCTGAGGAGTGTGATAGAGGGAAGGATGTTGGGCAAGCGGGGAAGGGGAAGAAAGAGAATAGGTTTCATGGACGGGATGAAGAAGGGTAGATCTTATGCAGAGGCGAAAGGATATATTAGAGGGAGATAGGCCCATGAGTGTGTAGAGAACCGGGAGCGGATTCTCTGACATTCAACAAAACCGACCTTTACCGGCAGAATACATAATAGTAATAAAACGGTCGCAGGAAAAATAACATTTTGAACTAGTCGGTTTGCATTTTGATGCCGAAAATTTATTCTTATGATCTGATCTATGGTTGTATGTGAATGTTGTATATAGTCAGGGGTCGAAAATTATAAAGAAATATTTTAAAAATAAATACGCTCGTTTTTTTATTTCTTAAGAACCCTGACACAAGATTAATTCATTCCAAGAAAAAGGAACGCCCCTTGAATATGATATGCAACTGAGGTGAGTAAAGTGGATGGCTTATTAAATTTGAAGGATCATTCGTTAGGTAGTTATTGGGCATGATTTTTTTCTTTGTCTTTTACTCGTCCTACTATATCATTTTCTGTCATTTTGCTGAATAATACATAAACATATAATTTATTTTCTATAAAGTGCCAGAATGATGATGAGGAGAGAATGTTACCTGCCAAGGAGGACCTTATGAAATTATTTCGTCAATAAATATGCAATTGCGATAGATATTACTGTAAATGCGTGAAGGACCAACGAGGAGGTGTCGGAAACGGTTTGAGAGGAAAGAGAGCTCTAGGCGGAGGTTCGGAAGAGGCAGAAGAGATGGATAGAGGACGTATTAAAAGGAGAGAGAATGTTGAGGAGAGAAACAGAGGCAGGTCACTGGGGAATGGTGGAAGAGGATCAGAATTCTGGAAGAAATTTGGAGGGGGAGACGATTTGAGGATTTTTTAGAGGGATTAAATGGTGGATCACGTAGAGGTAAAATGGAAAGATGTGCCAGATAGTAGGAGTTAGGATATGTACTGTATATTCGTTGGGGAAGATACTAGGCATAATTTGTTCTCTGCCTAACACCCATCCTACTACACCCCTTTCTGTCATTTTGCTGATATATACATTAACCTATAATTTACTTTATGCAATGTACGAGAACGCTAGTTCAGAAATGATGTTAGCTGCTAAGGTGACCCTGCTGAAATTATCAATCATATACAATTACAATAGATATTACTATAAATGCGAGAAGGACGAACGAGGAAGTATTGGAAACGGTTTGAGAGGAGAGGAAGCTTGTGGCGAACGTGTGGAGGAGGCAGAAGAGACGGTTGGAGGATGTATTGAAAGGAGAGGGAATGTGGAAGAGATCAATAGGTTATAGGTCACTAGAGAAGCGTGGAATAGGATTGAAATTTAGAAAGAAAAAAAGTTCTGGACGAAATTAGAAGAGGGAGGCAAAACCGGAGACGGTGCCAGAAATTTGGAGTTAGGATAAGTATTGTACATTCTTTAGGGAAGATACTATGCATGATGTGTTCTCTGCTTAACAACCATCCTACTACACCCCTTTCTGTAATTTTTCTGAAAATATTCTAAACTATAATTTACTTTGTGCAAATGGGCGAGAACGCTGATACAGAGATGATGCTAGCTGCTAAGGTGACTCAACTGAAAGTATCTCATTAATCAATATGCGATTGCGAAAGAAATTACGAAAAATACTCACTTTTAAGCCAATAGTAATACGTGGAAGTCGAATGTTGGTTCTGGTAATAATTGAAGCGCTACCAACGTGTTGTGCTTAGTTGGATCTTGAATAGCTACTCTGTGACCGTATGCAGAATACCGAAATTAGTAATAAATATTTTGTTTGCTGACATAAGTTTTAGGTTAAATGCTCACTCTACGGAACGGGCTTTACAAACTCACCGTGTGATCCACGGATAAAAAGGAAGCATAAAAAAAACTCCCATGCCTAGATTGGAAAATTCAGCAAACCTCTCCGCTGTCTAATACATAAATCAGTAAATGTGGTCACGTTGGCCAGGGTCACAAAGTCCATTATTCAGTCGCACGTAGGTCGTCACATATGTATAGGTACTTCACCAAGAAAAAGTATTTGGGCGCTCATGTTTGCGCCGCTATAATAAGCAGTCGAGCGGAGAGGTGTTTTCTATAATTAGCGCGCAGGGCCGGCGAACGGGACACTGCTGCAGAAATTCATTAATAGCCGGATACATGTAGCGGTTGACAAATTAATAAGGGGAGTGCGACCTCTTTGTCGACGGCAGGGCCTTCAACTTGGCGTCCCTTCGCGGGCAATCCTCGCTCCAAAACTCAGTAGGTAGTGGATAAGGCTCTGGACATGGCGGAAATAAAACCCTGTAGTTATAAAACACGCTCTTCTGAAGGTAATCAGAGTTCGATGTAGAAATTTATTTTCCTGTCGAGACATTAAAAAGCAAAAAAAAAGTTACCAGATGACTTCAGGACCAGGGTTTCAATATTTAAGCATCTTTGTCAAGTGATAATTAAAAACTTATTGCAGTCCCTATATTAAATAACCATAGTGGAGAAAGATGAGCAGAGAGGTGTGTAAATTCAACAGAAAAGGATAAATCACATATATATAAATGTTTTCAGCCATGAAACATGGTTGAAAGAGCCGTGATGTGAACACAAAATATATGATTTGATGTCATAAAGTGTTAAAAGTATCTGTTAATTCTCTCAATATGAATTATGACATTGACTCAGGACATGTCTTTAGAATATACAGAAGAGAAATTAGAGAATGAAAAAGAGTGGGGGAAATGCTTATGTTAAAACAACCGTGATAAAAAAATGTCAGAAAGAAAAACTCAATGAGGATTTTAACTCCTGGTACATTCAATCTTTTCAACACTTTGGATTTAAAATCACTCAGGTGGCCACTATTGGCCATGAACATCAAGCTTTCGGATTTTATACAGATTTCTCTTTAACAAAAAGAGATTTTACCGATAATTTCTTCTAGCTCTACCTCAGTTCACACGTAGGTATTCCCTCCTCCATTTTAATGTTCACTTTCTCCTCCGCTACTTCTACCTCATCTGGTCCGAACGTAGGCCATCAGAACAGTGATGTCTCATTTGCTCTATTTAGTTCGGACTACTTTCCCCAATGATGGTCTATTCCACTTTCATAAGGCGTTTTTACACGATGCGTATAAACGCGCAAGTACATGGATGGACAAATGCATATAAAAATGCTCCAATTTAGAATAGGGGCTATTATATGGCCTCGCGTTCATGCATTTGCGCAATTTTGGGCGTTTACAAGGTGCAAATTTAATGGCGAATTTGATCATGTAGCTACCCTCGCGGGTGCATGCATCGTGTAAACATGGCTTTAGAGTGGCAAGTCATAGCACTTTTTTTCCACAAGGGAATCGTTCTCCAAACTTGGTGTGGAGAGCTGAGCAAGGAAGTCGATATTTAACAAAGTTTCTCATTATATGTTCAAAATATTTGTATTTATTTATTTATTTATTACATTAATATTGCATTAGACATTGTTTGGTGGCTATATAACATTTCTTTAGCTTTAAATAATAATGAAAAAGTGTTTAAAAAATACATATACCTACATAAAATATCAAACACTTTTGTTGTTTATGAGTAACACTTTTTTTAAACTATTTACATTCCTTGGCAATGGAGTTTTGAGTTCTTCTGGTAATTGGTTCCATTCAAGGACCCCACGATTTAAGGAGTATTTGGCAGCATTCGTTTTTTGCCTCCTTAATTTTAGTTTCAGCGGGTGGTCATTTTTCTCCACCAAATTTGGTGATTCCAGCCTCTTCTCCAATTCCAACCAGGCTGGATGTTTTGAGAAACATTAAAACATTCCCAATAACCTATATACATTTCTTCTACCTTGCAATGAACTCCACCCCAAATCCTGTAACATGCAGCTAACGCTATTTCTATTTTTGTGTTTCCCCAAAACGTACTTTGCTGCCTTCCTTTGGACCTTTTCCAAGCACTTTGCTTTCCCCTTATCATGGGGATCCCAGACATTTGTGGCATACTCAAGAATTGGTATAATGGTAGTAAAATATGCCAGCTCTTTCACCTCTTTTGGACATTTTTTTATGTTCCTCATCACATAGTGGAGGTTTTTAAACGCCCTCCCAGCAATATTTTCTTTGTGGGGCCCCCATCCCAGATCCTTTGTTATCGGGACGCCCAGGTGCTTACAACTATCTGACTTTGCTATTACTTCTCCATTTAATTTATAGTCATTTCTATCACTTGCCCTTTAATTTGAAAATTGACTATGCACACTTTTGTTGTTGTTTATTTTTATTTTGTTACAACTCGACCAACGATGAATTTGGTCAAGGTCTTTTTGGAGCGTGTACTCATCACTTCTATTTTTTATTTTACGATAGACTATGCAGTCATCAGCAAATAATCTTATGCTTGAGTTAATTGATACAGGAAAATAATTGATAAATATTAGGAATAACAAGGGGCCTACCACACTACCCTGAGGGACTCCTGAGGTGACTTTTGCTTCCTCAGAGAAATTTTCGCCAATTTTGACTGTTTGTGTTATGCACATCAAAAAATCCTCAACCCATTCTACCACTCTACGATCGATAGTAGTTTGTTTAAGCTTATTTAGCAGCAAATCATGGGGCACAATATCGATCACAACTGCGTCAACCATGTCGCCTTCATCGATTGCCTCTGCAATATCCTGACATAGGGTCAGCAACTGTGTTTCGCAAGAGTAACCTCTTCTAAAACCATGTTGATATGGAAAAACCACTCATTTGATTTCCAATATTCAAAAAGGTAATCTGCTATAAGTTTTTCCATTAATTTGCGTATAACTTATGTTAAACTGATAGGTCTGTAATTTTTGACCATATTTCTATTCCCATTTTTATATGCGGAAACTATAATCGCCCTTTTCCAATCTTTGGGCAAGCTTTTATTATTTAACGATACGTTGAAAATAACTATAAGATGGGGTACAACTCCATCTGAAATAAGTTTTAATGACTCACCTGTGATGCTATCGGGGCCTATAGATTTACGATTACCAAGTTTCTTAATTTTATTGGCGATGCTTTTGTCGTTGTCTTTAAACAATTGTACATTTTCGTTATTTATATTTTCTGCTGAATTGGACATATTGATTTGTTTGTTTTCCACATCAAGGGTATTAGTTTCTTTGTGATAAACACTTGAGAACCAAAAGTTAAACTAATTTGTTACTTCGTTTTCATCATTAGTTGAGATCCCGTTTCTTTTCTTGACCTCCCTGTTGCTTCTATGATTGTCCTTGCAGGACCTAATATTTTTGTAGAATTCATTAACATAGGATTTTAGTGTATTTGCAATATAATTACCATATGCCAATCGTTTTTCCTTCACCAATTCTTTACGACAAGTTTGGTATAAGTTTGGGCTAGATTTAGATCTGCATTTATTTTTGTGAAGTTTTCTCAAGTTTCTCTTTAGAGACTTAATCCTATTATTATAGTACACAGGATCAGGGTTATTTTTCCTTACCTTATGCGGAATGAATTTTTCCATCCCTTCGAAAATTAAAATATTAAACCTTTTCCACATATTCTCCACGCATGAGCCATTGCCAGCCCATTCAGGAAATCTTTCCCTAAGAAGGTTTATGAAACCCTCTCTATCCCCCCTCTTATACTGCCAGACAATAGCTCCCGCTTCGGTAATTTTGCCCTTTTGTACCCCCAACTCCAGTTCAAGGGACACAGCGTCGTGGTCATTAATTCCTTCCGTTATTTCTGCGTTTCCAATGAGGGCAGGGGGTCTAAACAGGGCAACATCTAGTACGTTTATCCCTCTCGTGGGTTCTTTGACGGCTTGAAAAAATCCACCTTCGCGAACGAGTATATTTTCTAGCTCCTGGAGGTCTATTCTGTATATCCTCGGAATTCCCGAGTCTCGACAGTGACGAAATTTTGACGTCAGAGCCACGAAAAATTCAAAGGGGAGTATTCGAAGGTTGAGATTTTTCGGGGAATTCGACGTGACATCCACGGACTTTCCGAGGTTCGACCGCGTCGATTCCTTACTGAATAAGGACCCTGAGCCTTTCCCCCACCCGCTGTTTCCTCGGCCCACTGAACTTGCGGGAGGTTTACATCTCCTGCAACAATTGTGTTTTCCTTTCCATCTTTTTCCAGGAATATTGTGTTTAGAGTTTCTAATAGTGTGAAGTCGTCGTCCGGTTTTCTGTGTGCAGCAACAACGTTTAGGCTTTTATTGCCCTCTAAATCTCTCACTTTCACACACATTAACTCGCATTCCTCTTGAACCCATTTGAGAGAACTGTGAAGGCCGTGTCGTACACACATATATATTGTGCCGGTCCCACCTCCCTGGAAAGCTTTCCCCCCACCCCAGCGACTTCCGAAGACGCCAGCACAAGCGAGGTTAGCAAGTGGAGCGGCACACACGTAATTATTTTATCTGAGTCAGAGGGACCACAAACCTGCTTCCACCACTCCCCCTCCGATCCAGATGCGGGAACGTGAGATTTCAGGCGACCAGCGCCGTTTGATTCGCTTAAGGCTCTGAAAATGAAGGTACAAGAAAGAATCGCCGACGAAGGTGACGTATCTCCCCCCTCAAATGACAGAATACCAGGCCAATTTCCTTTCAACATTCACAAATTTAATTAACCAATCACAAGAACCTGAAATCAACCCTAGAAAACACAATAATACCCTTTCAATGGTATTACACTAAAGAAATCGCAATAATGAAATTTAAACACCCTTGAATAATACACAAGTGGCAAAATAACTGGCATTGAAATTTAAACACCCTTAAGCAATACACAAATGGCAAAATAATTGACATTGACTGACACACAATAATACCCTTTCAATGGTATTACAATAAAGAAATCGCAATAATGAAATTTAAACACCCTTGAATAATACACAAGTGGCAAAATAATTGGCATTGAAATTTAAACACCCTTAAGCAATACACAAATGGCAAAATAATTGACATTGAAATTTAAATTGGTTGTTCACAGTGAGAGATTATTAACAGTTCTTCTTCTTCACGTTTACTTTCGAGAGAACACGAGCCACGCACCAAAGCACTTCTTTCAAGCTTCTCAAAGCTTCACACGGGGAAATAAGGGACAAGGTCACTTTGCGTGGTTTGCTTACGCGGTCCTTTAGGGACGAATCAGCAGAGGAAGGTTCGCTGTCCAGCAGACGGTAGATAGCGTCTACAGGGTTACGGCAGGTACTTCTTTCCGTTATTTGATTCTCAGGCACCCAGGAACGGGCGTCGCGTCGTCCTCAGCAAAAGTCCTCCCCACTCTTCCTTCTCTCGGAAGACTTTGGCGTGTTCACTGCTCTCTGTGTCCTTCAACCGTTCACCATGATTTCTCTCCTTTTCTTGAGCGAATGCACTCCCTTTTATGCCTTACTGCCTACCCATCATTCCCTGCGCCAAAGTCGTCTGCTCAGGGCATTGACAGCAGTGACAGGGTGTGAAGAAGGCGAACTACTTATTCACCGTTCACTTATCCACTCATTCATTCAACCAGACATTCACTTCAATACAAAAAAATAGGCCTTTTGGCTGCTAGTTAAGGGGTACCGTCACAATATATATATATATATATATATATATATATATATATATATATATATATATATATATATATATATATATATATATATATATATATATATATATATATATATAACTGCACTTAGGATCACTTAAGTGACGAATATATAAAAGTTTGCCAGAGGAAGGCAGACGACAAACACAGAAAACAAAAAAATGATGAACACACAAGGTTTCTTGATATTTCGGTGCCACTAGCACCTTGGTCGCAAGAGCGAAGACTAAGACGTCTTCGCTCTTGCGACCAAGGTGCTAGTGGCACCGAAATATCAAGAAACTTTGTTAGTGTGTTCATCATTTTTTTTGTTTTCGTACTATGCGGTCATCAGCCTCATGTGTCACTACCCAACTACTCAACCCCGTCCGTACCATATTCACCATTCATGAATTCAATTGCTCATTTTATTCTGAGACACAAAAATCCTCCCTTTTCTTAAAAAGATGCACATGAAGTTTACCTACATGGTTTGTGATATACATGAGACTAATTGTGGAACAATGTTAGTGAACGGCCTTTGCAATCTTTATAAGCTGAGAAGCTTGTTGAGTGGACGAGATTTTCAACATCGTTATTCAGTCGCATGAAGGGGGAAAATTAACAGAGGAAGCGGTTGTCGGCTTGACTTTGTGCAAGTTATCCATACGGAAGAATAAAATGAATTTGTTAACTCCCCTTTGAGTGGTGTTAACAAAGTTATTGCGAAGTTTTACATTTTTTGGGATACTATTGGGCTATCACCATGAGCATAGCAAGAGGGAGGCCAGTGGGGGGGGAGGAGGAGGGATGGGGGATCAGCTGCCTCGTAAACTAGGCATTTCATTGTAAATCTGCTATACAGTGCCATGCAAAATTATGTCCAGCCACCCGCCTCCTAACATAAATCTACGGCTACAGATTGGTGTCCCCTCACGTAAATCCTGGCTATGCCCATGGCTCTTACCATTTTGCGGTGTTAACTCCTATCACAAGTGGAGTTTTATTCATCGGTTGTTCAATCCTAAGATTAGTTAGCTGCAGCCCTCCACCCTTCCCTGCCTAATGCTGGTTCCCTTTCCCACTGGTATCTCTTCTTATATACTTTCCCCTTTATTTGGTCCATGGACTTATTCCTGGGTCTTCCTCTGGGGACTTTTCCCTCTATTTTGCCTTCAATTATGTTCGACACAAACCCATTGTCTTAAGGTGTGCTCAATCCAAATGGCGTTAACAAAGTTATTTTATTTTTCCGTTGAGAAAATTAAAATAGTTTGAGCGAGATCAATCCCTAGTCATAATGGAGACTATATTCGAATTACATATTTTAATTACAGCAGCTGTAGGAAGCAAGAGTTAAAATTTTATTATTAAAACTTACATTATTAATGGTGCAATGATATACTTTGATACGATTAAATATCTCATTAATAAATTAAAGATATCTCAGTAAGTCTTTTGTTAAACTAATTTTTTCACGTGGTACGCTTAAAATCTCTTTTTAGTGATTCTGAAAAGTGAAACTGCGGCTGCCATATGATTTATTTTATAAAATAGTTGAAAAAACATACACTACACACACTACATGAACTACACACTTTCATTTTTTTGACAAGATCTAGGTGTGAAGAATTCCTCATTTTGTAAATAATGTGTCTCTGGAATGCGTATACGTACCATTTCCAGTGTAAAATGGCTGTTATTTTTCGGCAAATATCCAGGAAAGTATCTCTGCTTGAGGCTTTCGCAGCGCTGTAGTGCGGGTGATTCCATTTCTTTTGCGTTTCGCTGCGTTGCGTTATCTAGGAGATGACGTTTCATGACCAATGCTGGCCACATCTTCAGATGAGGTCCGAAAACCAGGTCAGGTCACTCGGACTTGATCTGAAGATGTGTCCAGCATTGGTCACGAAATGTCATCTCCTAGATAACGCAACGCAGCGAAACTCGAAAGAAATGGAATCACCCGCCTCCCGGAAAGTAGTTCGGTAAGGGGCTGATATTTTTATATCTTTCGGAGGGTGAGATATTTTTCTATGAAATGAGACTAAATTCATTTATTTCTAGGCGAAATGATATTTCGCTAAAACTCCTCGTTACTTCAATTTTGACAAAACGTATCATTTTTATAATATAAGTAATTTTATGCGTGTCCATCCCAAATTCCAAGTCCTCCAAATTTTCTCTCGAACCTCGCGAGGCATTTTTCAGCCGACACAATCACTTGGGAACCCCCCGCCACTCCCTAACTGCTATACACTCTTTTGTTTTGGTGACCAGAGTTCAAACATATCTGTCACAAGGAGAACAAAACAAGAGAAGGGCGAATACCGTGAGCGTAGGTTTGGAGCACGGGTTAATCGCAATCTCGTGAATATTGCACAAAACTGCACAAGGTTTTAAGGGGCGACTTAAAACGCAGTGCGAGGACAAAGTCGCAGGAACAGCGCGAACGGGAGAGAATTCATAATTCGACGGCGGTCGGGTTTGCATTGTCCGAAATAATGCACGGAGTCACCGTCGGGCGGCGTCTCTTTACTAAGGGCCGACAACAATTGTTCGTCGTTTATGAATCTTTTCGAAAGGAGAGAGAGAGACGGATTTACTCGGACGTCAAAATGCACGTCGACGATATCGATGTATAAATAGACGGAATAATGAAAGCCGATCACTTACCACCTTTTACCTTCCTCCGTTATTAATAACCTTCCATCCCCCGGGCTAGTCTTTTCCTCTCAGTGACGTGCGTTGCTTTTTTTCATATAAATCCCTCCCCAGGCACCAACAGCTGCCATTCCACCCTAAGGTCCGTAAAATATATACAGGTTACCTTAATCGGAGATGTTGTTTACGAATAACCCATTGTAGTATGTGGAGAGGGCACTTGCTATGCTGGCCAAGCTAGAAGATGAAGCCAGTCCGCCATTTTCGTTGAGCCTCGCTTTCCTATGGCGTTTTTTGGCTAACGCGCTAATTTGAAAATTTGACTATATTTTCCATCAATACTTACTTAATTTACTAACTTACTTCCTCGGCGCAACAACCCGGTATTTGCTTTGGCCTCCCTCAAGACGCTTGCCCATTCTCTTCTGTTCTGCACTTTCTCCCACCATCTTACGATCCTCATAGTCTTAAGGCATTCCAAATTCTGCATCCATATTTTCCTTGGTCTTCCTCTTTTTCTCTTTCTGTCCATATTTCCATGTAGCAGCCTCTTAGGCATCCTTTCTTCTCTCATTCTTTCCACATGATCTAGCCAAGCTAACTGTTGGGTCTTCACGAATCTCACTATGTCTTCGCCTCAGATAATATGTTCTATTTCCCTGTTGATCTTATCCTCCATATTACACCATCTGTTACGTGGCCATATATCCTTCGTAAAACCTTCCGTTCAAATATCCGTAGAGCTTGCTCATTTCCAGCAGAGATGGGCCACGTTTCTGCTCCGTACGTCACGATCGGTCTGATAAGTGTCTTATATATCTTCATTTTCATCTCCTTAGATAGCAGGGTGGACTTCAGGAGCTTAGTTTTAGAAAAGTAGGCCCTATTTCTGGCCAATACCCTCTTGTTGATCTCTTCTGTCATTGAGTTCTTATAGTTTCAATTAGTACCGAGGTAACTGAAATATTTTACATTTATATCGATAACTTACTCGAAACGGCCCCGGTGGGTAAAGTCCTCGCCTGCTAACCCGAGGGTCGCGGGTTCGAGTCCCGCCTGGGTATAATATTATCTGTCGAGGACATGGGTGGGTATGTTCGTCTCTTGTTAATGTTAAAACACATCGATGTAAAAGGCCTTTGATGAGCTGTTTTCGGGGGTGTGAGTATAAATAAATAAATAAAAACAAAAAGCATATACTTCTTACATACACATTCCACGTCAATGAATTGTTTGTATATTGAAATTAAGAATATTCCGCTTTTCCGGTGAAAACTAGTGTAAGATACGGTAGAATCCGTAGCAATAAGTGGCGAATATATGTTTCAAGAGTTACTTTCCTTATATTTCAAACAGATGCAAGTTAAGGTTTCAGGGTTCACTTTGTGGAAAAGCGACACATGAAAAGAAATTGGGAAATTGAGGTACAGGATCATGAAATCCATGACTGTGAATAAGTTTTAACTGGTCTTTTTATTCCCCTATAACTATAGGAAAACTTCTTTTTAGTATAAGAGATAAAATTGAAACTTCGGACAAATGTGGTGTTTATGCTTTAACTTGTGACTCATGTGACGCTAGATACATTGGCCAAACTGGTTGGAAATTTGAAATTAGGATTCATAGAAAATGTTTTTCAGCTGGTGACGTTTCTTCTGGTTGCCAAGCATTTATTAAGTTATAATCATTCGAGTGACTTCAAACCTGAAATTTTACACACACAGGATAAGGACAAAAAATTAAATTTCCTCGAACAAAATGAAATTGTAAATGCCGTCAAACCAAATTCAAATTTGGAAAATAACCACACATTTGACGTGCATTCGCCACTGATATCAATCAGCTTTTAATGTTTGTTTGCGCCATATACTCAATCTTGCCAATGTGTGTTGTTTATTTCCTACCCATCCCCATTGACGTCATTCTCCTTTCAACCAACCTTTTCTTTCCCTCCCCCTCTTCTTTTCTCCACCCTCCCTCCCTCGTCTCCCCCATTTGCCCTCTGTTTGGTATATATGGACAACGAAAATGTTAATTTGTACCTTGATAATGACATAAATTTGTCAAAACCATGTCGGAGAGAATAAAACAGTGTTTTATTCAAACAAACGGTTGATATTCTAGTATTTCATTCGCCAATTTGGCCATTCCGTCGTGTTATCCATAGGAAAGGAAGTTTAGAGCTGGGTTAAACAATATGGTTATTATTTTGGTTGCCAAGCTTCAGTTTGATGGCGCAGTGCCCTCTCCATGTATCTCAATGGAATTACTGAAATGGTTGCCAATAGCGTCAGCGCTGCTTTTGTGACGTCACTGACGTCTTCACTAACAAGCACGGATAGAAGTATATTGTAATATGGATGATAAATAATGCCGTTTTCTTATTCTCGCCGCCATTCTGTGAACAATATTTTATAATATCATACCTTTGATAATTCTATCTATCTCTAAAAGACTCGCGGAATTAAAACGTAATGCAATATATAGGGATTTATTTGTTTTACATTGCTAAGAGTCTTAAGAGTTCAAAGGAGATTTTCAATTGAAATCACCAGTTCAAATGATGACTAAGTCGTCGAAAACCACTGATCGCTTCTGTTTCTTCTTTCGAAGTACTGCGGGATTTGGACGTCTGTGTCTACGACGCGACGTCACTGACGTCAAGCGGAAGGCCAGCCAATAGATCAGGAAATTGCATTGTTTACATGTTTTGAGGCCGCCTGTATGTACTACGGACCTTATTTCCAACAATCGCCTCCCAACATTCCGGGAGTAGGAGGAGGTTCAAATCCCTGCAGAGGAGGATGTTTTTCACGTATTACGATCCCTACTTGAGTTTATTGTGGAGGGCGCTTAAGTGCAGTACTCCGTATGTCGAATGAGACGTTAAACCGTGGTCTCCTTGGTGCCTTTTGATAAGAGCAGGCTAATGCCGGTGCCAGGTTTCTATCCACCCTTCCTCCCTTACATAGCCCCTATGGCAAAAATGACCTTAGCCGTCGGTCGCCTTCCTAAATATCCAATCCAGTCCAGGGGATCAAGTTGATGTGGAGGCCAGAGTATAGCTCTCACTTAAGTTTCATGCAAAAATTACTCGTGTACAACTTAACTAAATGAATAAATTTCATGCAAAAATTCGTCGTGTTGCAGTTTGTACAACGTCATCAGTAGCCTCCATAAACTGGTGGTAGATCTGGCTTCATTATAATGAGTTTATTCCACACATGACAGATTCAATTAAGAGTTACATAATGTCTGGAATATAGGTACCCCTTTGGAGAAACTCCGTTTTGGGGTTACCTTTGGGTTTGGCGTTAATCTCAGTTAAATCGCGTGACCGCTGGTATTTGCTGACTATGATTGCGCAATGCTAGAACTGCTGGAGGCAGAGTACAGAAAGTTTCCTCGGGCGTAGAAATCACTGGACATCCTTACGGAAATGGGCTCATAAATGCGTAATTTAATGTGTGTCTAAGTTTAGGATTCTGCGTTGCATTTTATTCCGGTTCCGTTTCAATGTTTGTGACCTGAGTAATGATAGCTTAAGTTGTTTCCATTTCGCCGCTGTTGATTGATGTATATATATTGGCGCTGATTCTAGTAATTTAAATCTGGTTGTGGATGATAATTTTGCGTACGAAGGTTATGCACGTGCTTTTCTGAAAAATTGCATACCTAACAGCTATCTCACGAGCGTGTTTATCTGTATATAATAAAACAATGCTTTTTGGATTGTCTTTGGTTTACGTAGTTTTAGATAAACTGCTGTGGTAACGGGAGAATTCAACCAGTAGCCTCACTCTTTCGTCAAAATCTACACATTTCCCTATTAACCGACGAATGGGCGTGTGGCAGTGAGTGTTAGAATACCAACCGTGTGAATGAGTAAAAAAAAAAGCTGTTCTCGTTGGTGAAATGCTGAAGAATGGTGGGAGTGTTTTATGTAAAGCTCCGATTTAATTATAGCCACATATTGGGCGTGAAAATCACGAATTTTCGTGCCAATTTGTTCGGCAGCATACCTCTCTTATTTATCGCTTCTGTCGGATCTGTAGATATTGTGTGGCGTCAAATGCATATTCTCTGTACGTTAAATGGTATCAGGCTCAACTATGTGGAAGTTGATATTCACAAATGAAAAAAAGACTTCGTTTTCTTCCACGGATTTATTTTTTTGGTACGACATGTTTCGACACATAGAGGTCATTTTCAAGTACCTTTCAAGTACTTGAAAATGACCTCTATGTGTCGAAACATGTCGTACCAAAAAAATAAATCCGTGGAAGAAAACGAAGTCGTTTTTTCATTTGTGAATATTCTCTGTATCGCTGTGAAACACACCTGTTAAGTTTCTCAGGCAAACTGAGTCTAACGCGCAGCCTCGCAGTCACTAGTGGCTCCCAACTGAATCCCGCTAATAGCTGAGGAACACTATATGTTCGCTCGTCAAATTTGTTACGAAGCGAGCAGCTTTGCTTTATATAAGGCCTCTTTCCGGTGTACGGAATAAATAACTGTTTATCAAATGGCCTACGAACCTTATTCTTTTCAATGTTCGTCTGTACTTTCGCAACATTCCTATGCCTTTATCTTTGCTAAAACGATTTGGGGGCAGATTATTGAAAACTGTTGCGTTGGCACTTCAACCTACGTACAGAGTACATATTGATCGTTTTTAAGAATTTTCCGCACCGGCTCTCATTTTGCCTTACATTTCACAGAGGCCATTGGAAGTGATGAAATGAAAATGAGTGGCAATTCTGGTAGCCGCAAGGAAATACATAGTAGAAGTTGATAAATGTTTTCAAAACCAGGCAGAAATGTATCTTCGATTGCTTGAAGAGTTCTTGTCAGATTATAATTAAGATGCGATTTCTGCGGAGTTGACGGCATGCAGTCGTTTTTGGGTTAGAATCTGCTCTATGTTTTATAATATTGTGGACGCACATCTTGCTAATTATGCTTGATAACATGTACAAAAAGGTAAAAACTCTAGATGTGTAAAATGTAAATATCTTTCACAACGACTTGATGGCTAATTGAAATGAAGTGGCTAATGAATGAATGCTAAGATGAATATGCATGGCGTTTTAAAAGAAATTCGGTATCTGGAATTCCCGAACCACTATTTCCGCGTAGGCGTAAGAAGAAGTCTTTTAAACCATTATTAGTGATTTTTTTTTGTAACAACTGAGATTTTCTGTCTCGAGTGTATATTAATAAAACGACAAAAAAGAGGTTCGTTTCATCGTTCCTTTAATTGATTAACGTTAAAAATATTGCCTAAATGGTAATGGCTTTTTAAAAAAATTCTTGGTGGCATATGATATGTGGATATGGCATTTTTATGTATAACTCCAATCACAGTTTGTACTTGTTACTTTACATTAACAAATGTTAGAAATATATGACTCAAACATACATATATGCATATATTGAGCCTATTGTGAAATAATATTGATAAAATATTACAACTTTAATTAAGGATTAAAATGCAATGGTACTCATTCAGTAAGTTAATAGCGATGCAGATTGTAGGAATCGTAAAGCTTAGAAAAAATGGAATGTGAAAAGTATAGTGTGACAGAAGCATTAAGATTTCTGAGCAAGGAGAGGTGTTCTAAACAATCGTAAGGCCCTCCGATAGCTTTATCGCTGTGACTTTTAGCGATAGCTTTATAGCGATGTGACTCGTCGGTAAATGAGGCTCTAGAAGAGAGATAGAAATTTTGAGTCAGTCTCCGTGGTCCATCCATAATGATAGTTGTCTACAATGATTCCTTTCAGCTTCGTGATGAATTGTGAGAGCCTGATAGGCTCCAGATGTTAGCCAGGCTGAGAGATGATGGGCTAAAAGCAGAGCTAACGTAGGATATTAAAGAATAAAGTAGCCCAATCCAAAAATGGTGAATATTTTTTTTATGGTAATGAATTTTTGTAAATAAACTTCGTCTATGGGGAATTATTAACCATATATATGTAACAGTTAAGTTAATTTTTAGTCAATTTTTAATTTAGCTAAGTAAGTTTATAATCAATTTTTCATCGCCTGCGTTTCGAAAAATTCATTGGCATCATTAGCTTTAGTAAAATCAACTTAATTTAAACAATTGAAAGAACTGTTCACTGGATGCTCCATGGGTAGTGAAAAAAACAAATTTTTTCCACTGGTCCGAAAAACCAAATTTAATCCTGAAATAAAAGAACTGTCAACTGGTTGCTCTATAAGCATTGAAAACATTTTTGACTGGTCACAGAGGAACTAGTAAGAACCATCGATTAATAATTTTCTTCACTACTTATGGAGCAATCAGTCAACAGTTCCTTTATTCGATGGTTAGATTTGGTTAATTTCTCAAACCATATGGTGTCAGTATACATAGTGAAATGTTGGTGATTAAGAATTGATCATCCATTATTGGACCAGCACTCACGAAATTTTTCTTATTGATAAATTTTTCTGTTGCTTCGACTCCAATTTAACTGAATCCCATCCATCGGCGACTGACTCTATTTATATATCTGCATATGTAAAATCATGTTGTGACCCCCTCCTCACTAATGTCGTGAATGTGATGTCTTATCCCCGAAATTCATAATAGTATATCAGTAAATTAAGAGGCGATACTAGTGAATTAAGAGGCTCATTATTACACGGCGTGATGTTAGTGCCCTCTTTTCGCTCGGGCGATAACATACGTGATGAGAGCCGCTTAAGTCACGAGCATGAATATACATTATGGATTTTCGACTCATCGCCAAAAACTGTTGCCTAGAATTCCGTAAACAAACAACTTTTTCGATTGTGTCGCCGTCTGGTGATGAAAGACAGCATTTCAAATGTAAATACAGTCGACCTATCGTAAATTATCACGTCTTACCGGTTTTAAATACCAGTAATCATAATGCAGTGGATAAAAAATATAGTACTACATGCGGGACGTAATTGCACTCTTTTTTAATATTGTCCGGTCTACAGATATATTTCATTCCTCTCCAAATTTAATTACAAAAATGCACAATTAACTTCTTAGCACTTTGTGAATATCGTTCTATGGCAATTTAATAATAATGCAAGGTGAAAAACGTGGAATTAATTAGAAGACCGATGCAAGTACTATAAGGATTTCAAAACCAAGATCCGACAATATCATTTATGGGGACAATATCATCCATTTTCCCCAAAGGAAAAATAACTATCATTTTAATAACAAATAAAGGAGAGATTGTTGAACCTACTTCGAGGCCGCACATGAATAGTAGGTTACACATTAACATACACATCAATATATCTAGATCATACGTTCTGATTCCTAAGGCTCTCAACAGGTAATAAACCAAAATAATGTAGCTGTAAATTAACAGTGAAAGATCCACACAGCAGAGAAAAGACTCACAATGGAAGTTTCATATGCCTCTTACACACTTCCTGTAGTAGATATTTCCTCTCTAGCATTTACAAAGGAACTGTTAGGTCTCAAAGTGGTCAGCTATTAATCACAGCATCAAATAGTTCATATCTCTTCAATCATTATTCACCTCAGTCTCACAATTCACCACAGTCTCACGTTAACAACAATTATCAACGGCTGTTTACCATTCGACTGAGAAGACTTTTTTCTAAGTGGCGCCAAGGGCTGAGTGAACTAGATGTGGAAATTGAGGTAACACATTACCTAGGCAACGATTACAAATATTTAAATCCATAATATATATTCATGATCACAAGTATCGTATACTTTTTTATAGATCGTGTGACCTAAATTCGCCGTCCTCTGCGGTATAAGAACGTCATTAGTGAAGCTTGTAAATCAAAATTTTCAATCAGCTCTATATAGTAACCGTTGTTTACTTTTCATTTTCGGTTATGAGTAGAAATGGGAGAATCTGATCTATCAATTTACTTTTGTGCTAGAAGATTATCTCTCTATAGATGGTGAGAGTTATCTATTTTAAGAGCATCTTCCAAAACGTTTCTGAATTGCTTTTAATAAACAAATGCCGTTTATGATGTGGTAGAAGATAACGTAAAAATCAATGTTAATTTCATCTGCATTTGATCAAGTCGAATCAATTTTTGTTATTATTCTTTGTTCCGAAAAAGGCCATTAATTACTTGATAATCGAATAAAAATGTTGCAATTGTCATCGTAAAACGTCATTTGAATATATAAAACTTTTTACGAGTAATAGTACCGAAATAACGATTACCAGTTTAAAAAATGCAGATATTGGTTTATCCGTACAAGATACAACAAATTTAAATTCAAATAAGTCACGCGTGTTTTATAATTATAATGCTACAATAGATGGATGTTCACATAATTTTATATTTGATTATTCTAACATAACTGATAAAACTATGTAGTCTGAAGATAAGGAATGAGTCAAAGGATAAGAAGTTATCGGAATCAGTTTTAGTAACTGACTATAAATCAAGTAGTCTAAGATTCAATTTATTCTCTGATGCATAAATGCAACATTCACTGTGCACTTAACTGTGATTGTAATAAATTATGCTTATGGTACTCAATATTTGTCAATTAGTCGAGCGTGACTTGTGTAGTCTCGTGTCTGAAGCTGCCGCCAGCACAATGCAACAATAGGCTACTCATGCCACGGAAATGCGTGACTTAAGTGAGAATTCTAGTCACGTAGTTCTATAAAAATTTTTAATAACATTAGTTGTTAAATATAATAAAGGTCATCCCTTCGCAAGTCCAAACTTCTGTTGATATAAAACATTGTTCAAAACCTTTATCCCCCATTATAGCGGACATTTTTATGGATCATTTAGAAGCGGAACTTTTTCAATCCAACCATCCACTTTTAAAGAATATTTTATACTGGTATCGTTTTGTAGATGACATTTTATGTGCCTGGAAAGGATCCTACCACCAACTTGATAGTTTTATAATGAATTATGGAATTCCCTTCATGCTGCCATTAGTTTTACAGTAGAAATTGGTGGAGATTCGATCCGTGTAAAAGAAGCCAAATATTATTTTGCTATCCATAGGAAACCTAAATTCACCGATGTTACGATACCCAACGACTCATGTCATCATCCTTCCCACAAGACAGCTGGTTTTAGATCTTGGATTCACAGACTACTTCACATCCCAATGTCCCCAGTAAATTTTAACAAGCAGCTCGAAGTAATCAAATTTTTTAGCATTTAGAAATGGTTTTGATGATACTTTTATCCTAAAGCTTTAGGACAAAACACGCAAAAAGATTAAAATTAATAGTCTAACTAACCTGTCTGCTATTACAAATAGCCCTAAGAGATGGTGTATGCTACCTTTTTCAAATAAAATAACGTATAGACTTTTTAAAGTAATCCCTAGAGACAAACTGAGATTATCTGTGTACAACCCTTCGATGCTTGGAAGATTACTTTTTATTTCTAAAGACCGTTTTGGTGATATGGAGAGGAGTGGTGTATACTCTTTAAAGTGCAATGATTGTGACAATAATTATATTGGTCAAACAGGAGGAAAGTGTTATGTACGTGCTAAGGAACATAGACAACATTTAATTAATAATGACGAAAAATCAGCGTTCTCAAAACATTTATGTGAGTCAGGCCATTCCGGTGATTTTGAAGTGAATATATTACATGTTTGTGACAAAGGTATAAAATTGGACTTTCTTGAACAGTTCGAGATTGTAAATACCCCAGAAAATATGCCCTTATGTAATGACATTATGTTCCCCACCCATTCTCTTCTCCTCAATATTCGCCTTCCTAAGTGACTGATACCCTTTTCATTGTCCATTTCCAAACCCCCTCCCAACTCCGGTTTCTCCCCCCCTCCCACCGCTTCGGAGTCAACGGCAATGTAAACGTCCACTATTTAAGGCTCTCGACCAATGCTTCGAACTACCTTGATAATGACGCATGGTGTGTCGAAACCTGGGTCGGTTTAAGTAAATCTTATGTGGAAGTTACCATTGGTTTATCATTTAAAATGAATTCTTCTTGGATTAGTCACACGAACGACGTCGAAGAATAAAAGACCGTGCCATTTCTTCGAATTACCCACCTATTTTCCCCATCCTATTTCCCCATTTCATTCGAAGATGAGCAGGAGAGAGGGATTTGAATCGAATCCTCGTTCGTTTTAACGCATTCGATTCGCCGGTCGATTTAAACGGGTGATTTCCCCCATCTCTCCTCCTCTCTCCCGGCCCCCGCAACGTTTCCGCATCCCGAAGACCCCCTGTGGCACCCAACGAAAGCCTTCTCTGCTGCCGCACCAATGCCACACGACTCCCCGCTCCTTCCACTCCCTCCCTTCTTAATATTTCAAAGGGCCCTTCATTCGCCTCCTCCTCCCTTCGGCCCACAATACTCACATTCCCATCCACACGGCACCACCACCATCTCCCACTCATCCGTCCCTCCCACAACACCCATTCCACTAACATTCCTCCCATACGTATACTATTCCATACGTCTCTGTACGTACTATCTCTTACTCCTATCATAATTTGCACTCAAGCGCCCCTCAGTATCGCCCACCGCTGTAACATCCCTTCAGGTGGCTTGAGCGGTTTTGGCCCCTCCACGAATTAGCGTGAAACTTGACTACATACTTGAAACTACCTACGTGTTCTTATTAGTGACATACATAAAACCGTTAACCGTTTGAAATTAACCAAATTCAGACATCAACTAAAGGAACTGTCCACTGGTGACTCCAATGATAGCGAAAAGAGTATTTATTCGCCTGTTCAAATGGGCCAAATTTATCCCTGAAATAAAAAAAAACTGTAAACTGGTTTTCTCGTTGGGAGGTTGTATTATTCGCATCGCTCATACTTCTGAGCCAGACTGATATATATATATATATATATATATATATATATATATATATATATATATATATATAAATATGCCACAGGGAGGAAGACAAAAAATACCGTAAATCTGGCGAAAAAACACAAGTGGGCTGCTAATATTTCGACAAGCTGCGTGTCTTTTTCACAGGAGTGTTGAGAACAAATATTCCATTATTCCCCCTGATTCTCAGTCCCAACTTGTGTTTTTTCGCCTCTGTTGCTGTGATTTTTTTCCCTCCCTGTGGCATTTTAATATTATTACGTCGTCATTCAAGTGATCTTTCATGAGGTTCCATTTATTGGTCTTTCAATCCTGAGTATGGTCGAGTACAGCCCTCTATCCTTCCCTATCTAATACTAGTTCCCTTATTTCCGTGAAGCATTCCCTATGTCTTTTCCCCTTTATTTGGCTAGTATATTTATTCCTGGGTCAACCTATGGGGACTTTTACCTCTATGTTACCTTTAATTCATTCTGTTCTCCTCAAACCCATTATGCCTCGGTGTGCGTTCAATCCATTAGGTTCTTTTCTGAACGGTGTCCCATATGGTCCTTTCCGCTTCTGCTATTCTGTAAACTTCACCATTTCTAACTTTGTCCGTTCATTTGATCTTTAGCATCCTCCTCCAGAAATAGGTTTCGAAGGCTTCTAATCTTTTCTGGTCAGCTTTTCCAATGGTCCATGCTTCCGATCCATAGAGCGCTACGCTCCACACGAATGTTTTTCCTTTATTTTACCTTCATTTATGTTCTTCCCAAACCCATTTGACCTCAGGGTGTGTTCAATCCATCTGGTTCTTCTTTTCTTTATATTATTCCATGAGGTCTCCATCTCTTCAACTCTTCTGTAAACTTCATCATTTCTTATTTTATCCTTCCATCTTATCTTCGTTATCCTTCTCCAGTACCAGGTTTCGAATGCTTTTCATCAGTTCTGGTCATCTTTTCCAATGGTCAGTGCTTCCGATCCACAGAGTTCTACATTCCACCCAAATGTTTTCGCATATTGTTTCCTTGTTAGTTAACCTATCTTCTTTGGACACAACAGTTGTCTTTTTGCCATGAACGCCTTCTTAGATTGGGCTATACTCCGCTTGATGTCCGCTGTACTTCGTCCATCCCACGTGATGGTACTTCCGATATAGTTGAAGGAATCCATTCGCTCTAATTTCTCTCCTATCATTGTAACTTCAGCATTCAGCTTTTCTCTTCCATATATGACGATTTTAGTCATTATCTTAATTATTTTCATGTTGTGCTTTTAGAGAACTTGGTCCGGAGCGTATAGTGACCTTTGAAGATCATCGCGATTCTCAGCTATAATGCGATATCATCTGCGGAGCGAAGCATGTTTATTTGAACTCCGTTAATCTTCATTCAACTTCGTCCGATTTCTAGTGACTTCTTATTGTCTCCTTCAAGTGTATGTAGTTAATTACTATGCATAAGCTCGCTCAATTTTACACTTCATCCCATATCCCGCACACTACATATTCGTTGCATTTCCGGTGCAGTTTTACTTCAGCCACCTCTGAACTTCTATACAATGGCCACCTCAACACAAGATTGCCCAAGTTGCTACCACAACTTATTCCATATCCTCCCCCTGGATGATTAACGTGGTCATTAGGTCTTCGATCGCGCGGAGTTTGATGGATAGATACTATACGTATATATATACTATACGTACTATATAGACTATACGTATAAAACTGACCTGTGCTTTGTTAAATCTCCCATTGGCTTCTCATTTAATTGCACTCACTTCTTTTTAATATAGATTCTTGGGTTCTCTCGAGGGGAAGAATGTATGTACAATAGAAAGTCTTTTGTGTTTCTCCGTTTTTTTTCTCGCTTGACCAGTTTTTGCTGAATTTTCGGCACTCTCAGCAAATGGTTGTTTTGCATTGTCATTTTTATTGTTCTATTGATTGCATTTTGAAATACTAATTCACTTTATTCGACCCGTATACGCATTATAGTTTGACGGTTTTTTAACTTCAGTGAAGCCTCTATTAACGACCACTGCTATCAAGCGACCTCCGAACTCAACCACCATCTGTTTGCGGAAACGTCGGCCGTCGCTTAATTCAGGTTTCTTTGCATGTGTACATCAAACTAATATGCATTGAAATTTCCCAGGAGCAACAAAGTTATGTGGAAATAAATGCTATCGGTATAAGTTTTAAAAAACTGTCACTTCAAAATATTTTGCATTTCTTTCAATACAGCCACCCGTTCATTTGCACAATATGTACTCATAGAAACTGAACCCCTGTCGAACGACCACCCCTCTTGACGAACATTTTCAGCGAGGCGGTAGGTGGTTTCTTAATACAGGTTTTACAATACCTCCTATTTTGGTCCTTTATAAGTTGCCTCCATTGTTAGAGAGAGTCAACAATAAAATATGGGTCTAACCCCACATTTAAGCCATTTTTTTTAGATTGTTGTACCCGAGTACGGTGGAAACCGCAGTTGAATGATCAATCTGTCATAATTGAAATTTTTAATGATACTATCATGTAACGGGAAAAAAGACCGTTTGAGATATTACTAAACCTATCCCTTACGATATATTTCTCAAATGATTTTTGAAGTTAGTGTAACAATGGCTGAGTGATTCTGTTTTGTGTGACACAATGGCGAAAAAAGGTATTTGGTTACCCTATTCCATATTCTTCAGCTAATTTTGTATTAACTTCGTGCATTGGAGAACTTTCAACATTCACCTTCGTAAGACATCTCATTGTTATGGAATCTTATTAGTTAGGACTTCTGGAGATAGTATAGTGTAACGAATTATCGGTAATGAAGGAATTAATGATGAATATTCCCACGTATACCGGAATAATAATGTTATAGGGATAGGGATTATAGGATATATAAGGTAGTTATTTGGGAGAAAATTGATTGGTGAGAAAACAACCGAAAATAAAGGTTGGAGTGGATTGTGTTTGTCGTAGAATTAAGAGTCGTTGTAATTGCTTTTGTGTTACCGAAACCCGTAACAATACTATCGATAATCTACCCCAAATTTCAAAATATTAGCCCATGATTTAGGCTTTGGAAGCATATTAATGGTTTCAAGTGTTCAAGCATAGCAATTACGGGGGTATTTGAACACATTTTTAAGTTAATTGCACATTTAACCATTAGGTTGTGCATGTAAGACTAATTTACCAGCCAAACTCAATTCGTGGCTACAAATTTGCAATTCAGATCCTTGGACGAATGCCATTAATAGGCAATACGTATCATGGGTTTTATTATAAAATGTCCCTTCTCACGTCGTTTGTCATCGTTAATTGTCCTCTGAGCAGACTGACTGAACATTTTAATTACGATAATATTTGGTATGAATATATGGGTACTGTTTCAGGAATACAATACCCTCATTTATGAATGAATGAAAATGAAATTATTGATGTAGGACGTGATGTCACTTAAAGATCAGGAAGCAAATTACAAATCATGAAAATGGCACTGTACACACTAAATTGTTCTCTTAGTGAGGGATCACCAAATGAATGCTAATGAGTTGAGTCTCGTTTACTGCATGAATAATTACATGATTACATTGATAATGCTAAAAATATATAATGGATCTAGGGAATAATTGTAAATATATCCACAAGCAAATACAATGTAGAATAAAAAACAATATATAGACCATAAAAAACGATCAGTATGAAGACGACGAGCAAACAATCGCAAAAATCCAGAAGATATAAAAATTAAATAAAGAAAGATACATTTGATGGAGTAGCACATAAATTTTGAGGCATTTAGTAATAATAACTATGGAATGAAGTCATTAAGTAAAACTAATTCATAAAAGTTCAAGACGTGATTAGGTATGGACTCGTTCCATGCAGAATATTATTTTAATCAGCTCAGTGGGTACGTGATTTGAACAGTGAAACTACTGAATTTTTATCTAGTAGTTTCATGGTTTAAATCAAACACCCGTAGTCAAATGCCGTATCTTCTATCAAAGCAATTGGTTGATTGTAAGTCTCATTTTATATGAAAAATAACATATCAGCGAGTGGTATGGAAGTGCACAATTCCCCAGAGGAAAAATGATTCGCCTTGACTGGAACTTCAAATGTGAAAGTTTCTTACTTACGTGCACTAGCGGGTGATTCCGTAAGATTAATGAGTTCCAGTATCCTCAAAGTTCAACCACATGTAGGATCGCTGAGTTATATAGCACCATATGTTATCTCTATCTATTAGGATCATTGGGTATCAGTTATGTAACAATTTATCCTCCTGTTAGAGGAATTGTTCTCTGGATATTGGTAACAATCTATGGTTACGCAAGAATTTATTTTTTCAGGGCGAATACCGCATGTGATCTCTGGGTTTTGGTTTTGCATCGGAACAGTAAGCCTAGTTTACAATCGAAAAGTGAAAGAAAATACTTGGGGGGAGGAGGCGGGGGGAATAATGAGTCAATCTGCTGTCATCTGAGTTCCAAGGAGTAGTTCAGTAGTAGGAAGGGTTCACTTTTTGGCTCATAAATCGGACAATTTTTACGGTAAACTACTGTAGCCCCGTAATCAAGAAGAGAAGAGTTGAAAATTAACTTCAATGAAAGAGTACTCCTGATTGTTTTTAATTTAATTTCATTTCTGTGCTCAAAAAATGGTGAGTATGACACCAAATGAAAAGTTGGATGAAACGAAGAATGAATCTGACGCACAGTGGGGGCCAAATGCCAAATACGATGCCTCGAAAACTATCAGTCTTTTATCATATGATAAGGAGGTTAATGAGAACCCTTTTGACACCGGTTTCGAGTGTGAAAGTACTATATATTAAGAACCCCTGCGTATTATGCTAGCTTTGATCAGATTAACAAGATTAGAGAGATAGATTGTCGTACCGATAGATTTAAAATGTCATTTTTCCCGCGTACCATCAGAGAGAACAATAGGCAGCGTAGCAAAGGGATATGTAGGTGAAATATAGTTAGAGTAGTCTGTAGTGCATGATGCACGTAATAACAACCAATAATCCCTTTCTTATTATGTAGATTCCATCTAGGTGCATGTGACCCTGTTCTCTAGCATATCTCCCTTAAATATACTAGTTGCATGTCAATAGTGCATGTTTGGGGATCTTCACACCCTGCCACACACCCTCGTGGTGGCTCGCAGGGCATTACGTAGATGTACGTTGATGTAGATATACTAAATTTTATCAGACTCAAGGCAAGAGTGAGTGAATTTTGTTCATCCTTGATAGGTGGGTAAAGAAGGATAAAGAAGTAAGCTACCGTAGGCCTAACGTCTTTACAACTAACCTTGGATATTAAAAATGTGAAGTGGTGCAAATTAATATTCCTTACATACTTATCTTTCATGTTGTAATTATGTGCTTACAATTGCTCAGGAAGAGTAAAATTAAAATATCTTTCTCGGGCTTCGCACCGGGTAATGTTTTCATAATCCGCCGACGTTTCGGAAAACGATTTGGGTGCCATTTTCAAGGCACGTGTTATTTCCACCATAACCACTATAACACAGTGTTATAGAGGTCACGGCGGAAATAAGACGTGCCTTGAAAATGGAAATCAAGTTGTTGTTCGAAACGTCGACGGATTATGAAATCATTACCCGGTGCGAAGCCCGAGAAAGATATTTAAATGTAATACACCGGAAAAATCTTAAATCATTTAAGAATAAAATTAATTTAAAATTTTTCGGATTCCTCCCGCGTTGCAGCATGTTAGGGGAAGACAGTTTCTCCGGCATTCAGTCCTGCCCTGTTAAGCTAAAAGACAGTTACATGCATACATACATACAGATCACGCCGTTCCCTTTCGCGGTAGACACAGTCACAAAGTTTCACTCATAAACACATATTTGTTCACCTAACTCTGTTTCAATAATTTCCTCCATACTGACCTATATTTGCAAACCTCTTCTGCCTCATTTACCCCCATATACTACTCCATACAAGCCCTCCTGTTTTTAAGACTCCTAATATTCCTCCTCCTAAGAATTTCCTCAACCGCATTCAACCACAACTTTCTCGGCATGCCTCTACCTCTTACACCATTCATTTCACTATTGTGTATCTGTTTCGTTATTCGACTCTCATCCATTCTCTCAACATGGCCAAACCAACGAAGCGCTTTCTCCTTTCATATATGTCCGTTACTGAAGCATCTAGCCCACATTCATTCATTAACAGTTACTGCTTTAAATACAAGGATTATACTTTTTTTATCCACAATAATTTATTATTGATAGTATACTATTGTGGAAAAATGAAGTATAACCCTTTTATTCAAAATGTTAGCAGTTTCCATGAAATCACGAAATGAAAAAAAATTCCAGAAACTACCAACTTTAGACTGTAACTCCATCATTGTTGGTTCTAAGTCATAGCATGCTAAAGTTTTAACATCTTCGATCATTCGATTCTTCTATCTTTTCCATCTTCGCAGAGATTACAAGCTTAAGTTGACACTTTGATTGTCTGTGCGGAATGAAGATAAATCATAAGGGAACATAAGTAATGAAATTCGTTTGGAGAAAGACTTATAATTACAGTTATCAGGCCTAGAAAACTGAAATATATACTGTAGATACGGTGAAAGCAGAACGTGATACCTGGAAAACCGCTACAGATAGGGTTTATTTGTTTTTTTTGTAATCCTCAAGGTTGAAAATTACAAAATCAACTCTAACCGCAAAATGTGTATTTTCATAGAGCCACGGCGCGAAATCGAGGGATCTGTGTTCGATTCCCAGTTCAGGCGAATGATTTTTCCACTGTGAATTCCACACAATGGTCCAAATGTGTAATTTTGTCAGTTGCTGTCTTTTGGCTTGGCTGGGCAGAGTCGGCATCATTAGGTCCGAATATTCATGAGGTTTGTCGGTCGCTATGTACCGAGCTCTGATCTGTTAGTCATCCGTTAGGGTCTTGTCCAAAATGGCCATCCTCTGATATGCTTCAACGCGGGAAGAACCCGAAAAATTCATAATAACAAGAAAACTGCGGAAGTCTTCCTAACAAGAATAAAATTACTTTTAAAATATTTCATTGGTTATTTGATTTTAAAGGTGTGAATGCAATATTTTACGCCAAGAATTAGCTAATTTTACCCCACTTTGCGGCGTGAGACCCGAGTTACGGTAGACCCTCGCTTAACGATATTAATCTGTTCCAGGGGACATCCTAAAGTGAATTCCGACGTAAAGTGAACCAGCAGTTTTACCGGCTGCGGGATAGGTTTTCACGGAACATAAAATACAAATACGCTGCTATCAAGCTATAAAAATATGCTATAAAAATGCAGTCTGTTGTAAACAACGGTTGAGATGTTTAAGAAAAGCTTAATAAGGGGCTACCCATAATCCACGTAGACATCGAACAGGGTGGGGGGTACGAGGGTTGTCAACAGAGGTCCGCGTTGGGAGGTGTGGGGGTTGGAGGGATGTCTACGTAGACAATGGTCGACACCACTCGTTTCTAGTTTTACAGTTTATAGAAAATGACTGATGATCATAGCTACAAGAGTAGCTTTTCTTTCACTTACCTTTCCCTATAATCAGCCTTAACCCTTTCGCTGCGGTCAAACTGTAGAGACATTCCAGCCCCTGTGCGGCGAAAAAGTTAACGGTAACCTACATCGACACTGAAAGTATGCCTCTCGTTGCACCTGCAACTCAATAGTCACTTAAGCTCCCGGGATGGGATCAGTACAATGTATAACAATTAACATGGCGAATGGCATTCGTGGAATAATTAAGTTCGGTAGCGTAGGTAGGAACGACCACTTGCCAACGTAGGAGCTACGTTCACAGCAGTCAATCGGGCGAACGTAGCTGCTACCTTAGGAGCAGCGAAAGGGTTAAATTACAGATAGTCCATGACAGTGAATTATCAACCGGTTTCACAGCTTTTTTCGAGTCTACGAGTGTCCAAGATAATGTCCAAGTCGTGGCGGGGGGGGGGGGGGGGGGGGGGTAAAAAATGGCATATTTTTGTCAACGTGGATTATGAACAGCCCCTAAGTAATGGTTGTAAAAATCTTCGAAATTTCAAAGTTGCAATTCGCGCACAACATTACGCAGGTCGTAAAGTGAATCCATCGTAAGGCAAGCACATCGTCAAGCGGGGGTCTACTGTAGTTCTCATCTGTGGATACTGCCGATGGATATTACTCGTAACAATGGAAGCTGATAAAATCATACACTCATACTCGTCAATTCGGCACCTTTCATTCCACACGTGAGTGAAGGCATAGTGAGCAAAGTTTTCCCTCCATATCTCTGTACACTCACATCTATCGCAATAGATCTCCCATCGTCATTTTTGCTCAAGTCCGCCGCAGTTTCGCCCACCTCTCCTCCAAACTCACTCCCCCCACCCACGCCCCCATCCACCACCCTTCCCACGTTAGTCTTCCCATCAGCCACCACAGCCAGCGGCGGCGGCGGTACAGGCAACCGGGCTTCTCCCCACTTCTCCCGCTATCTTCCCCCCCCTTCCCTCTCACGCCGAAGGAGAAGGGCCTCCCCGAAAACCCTGTACCCTTAAACCGCCCCTGGCCCCCTTTTGGCTTGATTCCCTGCGTTTTGGCCTTCGACGCCACCAGCCCTCTCTCCCACTCGCATCGAAGGATTAAGGGGGGGCAGGCCGCCACGGCGCCAGCAGCCATCAAACATTCAGAGGGGCGCGGCGGTCGTGGATTAAGCGCCACTCGGAAACGCGACGGCTAATCCCCGAATCAGAGGGAGAGGAGGTGGTGGTGGCGGCGGTGGAGAGGAGGCCCTCTCGGAGGTGGTGACCTCTGTCAGCGGCGGCGTGGAACTAACGAAAAAGCAAAGCTGAGATTCCTTTGCTTGTGAGTGAGTGTGAGGGGGAACATAGAGAGAGAGGACGCTCCGAGAAATGTGTGTGGGTGTGGATGAAAGTTTAAAAACTCATTATGCGGGCCCCGCTGAGTTTAACGCGTGGATTTATGCGAGTCTCGCCCTCTCTCTCTGCCTTGTGTATTATATTTTTTTTCTTCTTCTCCTCCTCCCAACCTTTTCCTTCCTATCCGCCCCTCACCCCGTCGGTATTTCTGATTCCTGTCTAATTTTCTCGCATTAGGGCGGGCAGTTTTCCTCCCCCTCCCCATCCAACCCCTCACGACCTCCCCTTCCCGCCCCCCGTGACCGTTTTATCCAAGAAAATCAAATGAGGCGAGGTGCCAATTGCTCATCCAGTATTGAAGTGCCCTTCACGTTAGAGAATCGCTAACATAAATGAACGATGTCTCTCTCTTTTAATTTCGACGATATAGGGAAAGAGAATCTTTTTTTTGGCTGTAAATTCGTAAATTCACGCAAAAAAATTATCTCACAACCGAAGAAAATACACAAAAATGCTACATTTTCCTGGTCGTGACTCAGTTAAAATGTAGCTGTTAAATATTTTACAAAATATTTGGAAAAAAGCTTTTTAGCATTGTCGTGAGCTCATATTTTACTATCCATAACTGAATTTTCAGTTAAAAGTTTCGTATAAAATTATTTTAGCTGCCGGACGTGAAATTTTTTATCCACAATATTAAAATTTACCTTCTGAGCATTTGAAAAATTACGATACCTTTTATATTATAGCTTTCTGAATAGCTTGCTCAGTAACTATTACATGCATATTTTGCTTGGAGTGGATGGAGAGTATAGTCAGTTTTGTCTCAGAAAATGTTTTACAACCACGTAATCATATGACGCCAAATTTCATCTGTAATTTTGAAATGCAGAAATCACTTTGTTCTCACAAAGGTCACGTAGGGATAACCGACTGAGAGCAAATTTCCTTGGGAAATTGAAAATTAATATTTCATTGTCGGCGTCAGGAGAAAGTCTTAATTTAATGCGCTCCATGATGACAGTGAAATTAAATTTGGCGTCAAATCTTTGATTTTCTTGTCAAGAAAAGTACTATTGAGAATAATTTTAGGTGAGGTGCTTCATTGCGCAATTTTATGCAATTGGACTCAAAAGTAGAGCAGGGGAATTTTTTTCGTCTCTCATTCATACATTTACACTGCCACTCCAGTAGACACCCCGTGTTACACGACTTAATTACCACTGCACCAAGCACATCTGTTGCATAAGGAGACAAACGTAATGAGATTTTCCAAAAGAAAGAAGGATGAGCTGAATATAACGGTGGGTGGCAAAAAATACAGTAGGTTGAATAGTTTACGTACCGAATAAGCATTCTGAAGGGCCATGAAGGGAAGGGTTTTAGAGGTGGAGACATCACATGAATAATTTTCTTAGATACAAAACGTTAGAAGAGAAGGAAACGTATGGGGTAGGTCTGAGGCGATATTTAAAGGGAAGACCGATGGAAACTCTTATTTGCTCTAAAATGATTCAAAGGGTCGGAAACTTGGTCATTGCGAATGGAGTCGGAAACTTGGTCATTGCGAAGGAAGTCGGAAACTTGGTCATTGCGAAGGGAGTCGGAAACTTGGTCACCGTGAAGTTGGAAACTTGGTCATTGCGAAAGGAATCGGAACCTTGGTCCTTGCGGTGGAAGTCGAAAATTTGGTCATTGCGAAAGGGGTCGGAAATTTGGTCATTGTGAAGGGGGTCTGAAACGTGGTCATCACGAGGGTAGGGTGTGTATAGAATTTAGGCTTTTCGGTTAAAAGTTGATGACCGGAGAGTGAGAGCTGGGTGGAGAGGATGGCGAACGATGTGTAATTAGATATGGTATGAGGGGAGAGAAACCTGGTGGCGGAGGCTCGTAGAAGGCAGGGGGGATTATTGGAGGATGTGTTGATAGGGCAGAGCAAGTTGAAGTCGGTAGAGGATAGAGGAGAAAATGCTGGGGAAAAATGAGAGGGGAAGGAAGAGGATACGAATTTTGTACACAAATAGGTGAGGAAGTATTGAGGTGTTTGTTTGTACACAAATAGGTGAGGAAGGTGAAGATGTGTAGTCAAAATGAGACCAAATGGCCAGTTATTTATGCAAGGGGAGGTGAAAATTTCCTGAAATGGGAATGATAGAATAAGAACTGGTCGAAAACCTATTAATCAAACTTTCGAGTTCTCGAGTGAGCTTCATCTTTCCATACATCTGACTTTGCAGGAAAGTTCTTCGTAAAAAGCATTTGATCGGCAATAATAGTAAACTGCAACTCACCCCCGGTATGAAAAAAATGCACCTCTACCTTATATAAATGATTCCTTATATTCACTCAGAGTGGATATTCTGCTCTCATAACAATAAAAATAAGTCGTCTTTACTCAAGCGAGATTGAGACTATAAAGTCCTTGCTGAAATACAACCCCTTTTCAATGGAGGCGTGCGACTTATTTATTTTTTTGTTATAAACCCAAAAACAGGACCACTGCCTTTTTAATTGATTGATACAATAGACAAATATACAATATTAAGGAGTAACAAAACAAGTACTACAAAATATTAACAGATAAAATTCTTAGGGAACATCATTGTATTTACAAAACAACGGAGTTAAAGCTGGGAGATGAAGATAAAAGCTCGACGGAGAGATTTTTTTAATGTAAGGGAATTGAACACGGAAGGGAGCCTTTAGAAAAGAGAACGTTGGGCTACAGAGAGACGGAAATTCGGAACGTGTACAGGGTTATTTTTACGGGTGAAAGGAGGAGGAACCTGGATTGAGAAGAATAAATAAACTCAATCTTATAAAAAAGAATAGTTGAATAAGACACAAAGGTTGTTCTGGGCGATACCTTTACACTCATAATGTGAAGAAAACATTTTAAGTACGACAAAATATTAACTGAAAGTGAAAAAAATATGTGTACAATCGTAGGAAAATAGGGTAAAAACAGTCTTGCATCCTTGTCTAAATAAAACCACGGCAGGAGAACTCCCACGCAAAGAGGACGATGTGAAAAACTTGCGCAATCCTACTGATGTACAAGCTAATGCTTTGCTTCATCAAGAACGTATGGGTTCATGGCAGAAATCATTAGGGGATCTGAAAGATGATTTCTTGACGCGCCAGGAATATCCGCGGGAATCTCTGTCCCGACGTCGTCGCTGTGGGGGAATTATCAAGGGATGCGGGATTGCAGCTCTTCTCCCGTGCAAATTGAACGCGAGTCCATCCAATCCTCATAGCGCGCCCTCTCCGAAATTCAGATCACCCCCTCTCTTTCCCCCCCACACCCCCTTTCATGCCCAAATGCCCGCGAGTGCACCGTCAAGTGTGTGGGCGCAAGAGCAAACATTTGAGCCCTCCTAAGTGGAATCGGTTATGAAACAAATGAATTACCCCGGGTTCCGTTGGCGAAGCGCCGCGATCGGCCCTCGGGAGTCGGAGAACGGTGGGTATCCATGGTGTACCACTGGACCACGTGATGGTATCTCTCTATCTTTCGTCGAAAGAAGATGCTTGGTGATCCGATAGGGGTCATAAGGGACTTCAGTTTTCAACTGGTTGGATGGGCCATTTCCTGGGTGAATGCGTTCCATCCTGAGTGATACTTCTTTTCATGATGCCAATTTTTGATTCGTTGGCCGACATAGATTCACGGATAGGGCAGAAGCGTTTAGCTTTTAATTTTCCGTAACATGAAATTGGCTCATGGCTGGTTGCAAGAACGTTTATTGATGGAATCAATAATTATGAGATCCAGGAAGTTATGGACCTCATAAAAATATTAGGGCTGTAGGAACACATCTGCTAGTTACGTAACTTATTTACCAACATTTAATTACTTCCAATAATTGATCTAGTCTTCTACCGCTGGATAAAATTTATAAAAGTTTAGACGATGAATAATTTATAATGCACATAATAATTAGTCAGTAAGAATAAACAAAATGGTCATCTATCTCGAAACAACTCTTTTATCAAGTAATTAAGCGCATCATTGCGCATCCGCCATTTTGGCTACTTGTAGAAATCAAAACTCCATTCCATAAGTTATGAGACCAATAAATATATTCAATGTTTCTTCAACACACATTGAATGGTTGCCATGGATTATGGGTGCCATTACTATATAGAATACATGTGTCGTTCCTGCAATTAGCCATTAATAGTGTTTATATTGCTGGAAGGATGCTTCCGACATTGAAATACGGCCATAGAACGTGAAGGGAGAGTAGTACTTTCGGCTTGGCTCTGTTGAGAGAACGTATGAGAGTGGAATAACGAAACAGATACATCTGCATCTACCCTGCTGCCATACTACCCTGCGAGCCACCGCATGGGTGTGTGGCAGGGGGTTTTAGGACACTAGCCATGAAACAGTGTAAGGGTTATGGGAGGTGAAATGGTGACGTGTATAATGGGAGTGTATTTAGTGGAGCTCATTTTTATTGTGGTCGCTTATTGTGCGACGACATATGATCGACGAGCGATTGTTGATAGCGGACGGGGTAGACCAAGTGCGTCATGAGTGAGTATGATGGAAAAGACTTACGGTGGTTGGGTCGATTTTCTTTTACGTGCAGATTCGCTTGAAAAATTGCGCTCGTGTACTCATTAGTAATACAGGGTGATTCAAAAGTCTTGTAATGATTACTGAAAATCAGAACTTTTTCATTTTTCTGCATAGATACATTCAACAAAGATAAAAACGTTACTAAATGCATCATCGAACCTGTACCGTGTCTATCTATATCGGCTAGTGATTGTAATACAATCATGGCATTATATCGAATACTGAGAGACTCTAATGAGTTCTGTGCTGACACTGATTATTTTAATATATGTTTTTATGTTTAAAAATTATGTAAAGTCCAATGTTAAATAATATGGTTTCAATTACTTGTATAAAAAAGGTATTTTTTCATTTTTACACTGACTTTGTGTTACAAAATAGGTTTATTTTCATTTTTACACTGTATTAGTGTGTTAGACTGGTGTTTCTGATTTTTGTCTCAATTCTTTGTATGGTATTATTACGTGAAATTTATATTAAGTATAATGAATATGTACTCCATACCTATTGTGTTTATTTTTGTGTTTCTGTATTTAAATATGACGGCTTACTGTGGTTCTGGTACCTTAACATGCAAAAGGGCTCTGCCCGTAAGTAAAATTGTTATTATTATTATTATCAAGTTTTATTTCTTATCGCTAAAAATGTTCAATTTGACCTCCATTTGAAGCACAGCACACATCTTGATGTATTTAGTAACATTTTCATCTTTGTTTTTTCATGTATCAATTTTGAAAAATAAAAAAGTTCTGATTTTCCGTTATCGTAACAAGACTTTTGAATCACCATGTAATCACCATCACCTGCGGATAATTGCGAAAAAAATTCCACATTACTGATTTTGTTTCTTCTTGATGCCGTACACTATTCAGTGCGTTGGCTGCTCAAGCATCGCTCTCTTGACTGTTGAAACCGGCCCCCAGTATCTCTAATCGCTGTCCGCTCTTTGCTGTTTTGTGCCCATGAACTTTTTCTTCTCCCTCGTGGGCGCTTCCCTTCAAATCTCCCTTCCAAGATCAGACTGCGGATTTCGTACTTTTTCCCTCTCAGGATGTGCCCAAGATATGAGATTTATTTTGTTTCTAGACAATTTAATACCATTTTAACCTAACCTAGTCTTATGGCACTTGATATGTATTTTGAAATACGAGGTGTACATCCAGGAAATAAGTTCCGTTTGACTGGTCGAAGAAAACAAGCACACATCCAGAAAAAAATTATTGCGAAAAAATATTTAGACATTAAACTATTTCTCTACTCAACTCTCAGCATTTGTAAGCACTCGTCATAGCACGGCAGAAGATTTTTTTCATTCCTTATTCATATAATGGTGTCACCTGTGATGTCAACACAGTAACCACATTTTTATGAATCTCATCGTCATTGTTGAACATATTTCCGTTAATCACACCGCCGTCTTGTCATTAAGAGTGAGGTCCGGGCAGTGTGGAATGTAGTTGAATTGTTTCCTATCAAAGTTCTGTGTAAGTTTTTGTATCATCTCATACGCAGTGTGAGGGCGGGCATTGTCATGAATCAAAACAACGCCGCTGGTGAGCATCCCTCGACGGCGGGATCTTCAATTTTATTCGCCATTTCAAGCGAGCAACACGAAGCCTACACAGCAATTCAGCTAACCCATACTGGAGTTTACTCCTCCTCAATAGGTCAGAGTAAGTTGTGCGCATGTGCGAAACTGCGCTCGCAGCGCTGTGGTGGCAATAAATACAAAATGAACTTACTTTCTGGGTGTACCTCGTAATTCGATGGCATACAGACAGAATTTCTTCTAAACACGAAAAAAAATACGTTTCGTATAATTGAAATGGTTCCTAAAAAATGTCAAGGCTTGAATCCATATTAAAACAATCCTGGTACTTTTCCACTTATATTTATTAATGTACTACGCGTTTCGCAGCTTGCTGCATCCTCAGGTACAATTGTTTATATGTTATTTATTGATAGCTACGATAGTAATCAACGCCAATAAGGGGTGGGGGGAGGGTTTGGAGAACAAACTAATTTTTGAGTGGAAAGACAGGGTCCCGGCCCTGAGGGTGTCAATTTTATTTCTTATAGGGTTTCAAACGCCTTCCGATATCCCTTGAGCTAGCAGTCTACACTCCTCTAACGCTTTCGGAAGTTTTAGTAAACGGTTTTGACAAAGTTGATAAATTTTTCAATCGGGTATTTACAAAATTAAATGTAATACAGTGAAACGTGGCTAATTTGAACGTCTTTAATTCAAAATCTTCTTTAATTCGACTTTTTTCTCTGGTCCCTATACATTTGTATATAAAACAATGTAAAATAACCGTGGTTAATTCGAAATTTACCTTGGGTAATTCGAAATTTTTCAAACATGATACAGGTACCATCGAACAACGTTGAGTAAGGAATTCATCACCAGGGACGTAAAACAAACAACTACAAATTTAACTTTTCATACTATAATGCATTTATTCATAATCACGTTAGAATATTTTATTGGTCATAACGTCATACATTATCTACGTAGTTTGAATGGAATTTGATTATACTCTATTACACTATTGGTTAAGTACATTACTACAACAATCCTCGGTGTAATTTTCAAAATGGCGCAATCACTCCATACATTGTAGAACTTGTGTTTTTCAATGAATTTTGTTGCAGTGTGGTTTAAATAAGTCGATATTATGTGAATTGAGATTTTAATTCATTAAAGTTTTTTTTATTTATAACGTATATTTTTATATCCTTTCTGGAAAACTTTTGTAATTCGAATTTTTGGATAAGTCAAACGTTGTCTCTGGTCCCTTAGGGTTCGAATTATCCAAGTTCCACTGTAGTTGTCATATTGCTCGTATTGGTCAAACAGGACGAAATTTTGAGACACGGATCAAAGAATAGTCACGAAGTTACTTAAATATGGATACCAACTCACGATTTGCTAGTCATCTGCTGGATAATAATCACGCAAGTGATTTTATCCCCGAAATTCTACATGTCCTACCAAAAGGTTCAAAGATGGATACATTGGAGCAAATGGAAATTATCAGAGATCAAGCAACCTTTGCAAAGAGTTTCTTTTTCCGCACCCCTCCCCACTCCTTTGCGAAAAAAAATCCCTTTTTACAAGCCCCTAACCTATGTTCCCATGCCTTTCCACCCAAAAATTAGTTTGTTCTCCCAACCCTCCCCCCTCCAGCTTATTGGTGTTGGTTACTATCCTAACTACCAATAAATAATATGTCAACAGTAGTACCTAAGGATGCAGCAAGCTGCGAAACGCGTAGTACATTCATAAATACTAGTGGAAAAGGACAAGGATTCTTTAAATATGGATTTAAGTATAAAATTCTTCCACGAAGTGACGCCTGAGGGTGTAAAGTTTAAATATCAAGGCATCATTCCGCATTAAAAAAACCGTATTTACATTCGTTTTTTGCTTTGAATTCGAATTCCGCGCCGTAAACGCAAGTAATTACAATGCTTTCCCTGAAACACAGGATAAAATTATAATTAAAAATATAGTTTTTGTAAAAATTATATTGCAACACGTACGGTTATATGCATCGTATATGTTGCCGTGTTGTTGCGGGGAGTGGTCCACGAATTTCTTTTTGATTAATAAAAGGCTATTTAAAAATGTGCACTCAATGCCTCACGATTCGCGCTCCAGCCACCTTAAAGAACAAAGAAAGAGGGGTGAATACGGGGGAATTGGAGGTGTTTAAGGTAGTTTTGGCGAAATATTATTTCGTCTAGAAATCAATGAATTTGGTCTCATTTTAAAGAAATATGTCTCACCCTTCCAATGATACCAAAGATTCAAACCCTTATTTCACTACTTTCCGAGATATTTTCCACAATATACGAGCTTTTTACATGGGAAACGGTACATGTATGCACTCCAGAGAGAGCTCATTTAAAAAATAAGGAATTTTTAACACCTGAATCTCGTCAAAAAATAAGCGGTGTGTAGTTAGTATGTTTACTTAACTGTTTTTGAATACTAATCATATTTTCACCACAGTAAGTTCTTTGGGATCATAAAAATCTTACGTTTTGAAGGAGTTTCAAACGTACTGCGCGAGAAAAATTAGTGATGTTGGACTTATTTAGATAAATCCATTTAATAAATAAAATTTCTATCATATAAAACTATATTATTGAATAGTCAATATTTTATTCATTTGTCCTACAGCTGGTACACGAAAACGTATGTTCCGAGTGTAGTCTCTATATTGACTTGTGAGCTATCTAGCTCAAGCTACCTTAAAATGAGGACGTGTGGAGAGTATTTTTCAAGCGAAGCAAGTCTTCTTGGTGTAATACTGAGTATTGAGTGACTTTGAATGAGGATTCTCCGTAAGATGACGGCGTGATGGGCTTCCAAGTATCTTATTTTATTGTATATTTTATCCACTTACTAATATTGAGGTGAATATTGCTTTCAAAATCAAGATTACAAAGTAATATGTACCAATGTTGAGTGTCTTATTGAGTTATCTCTATGAAAATATCGAGTTTGGGTATGCAAGCCGATGGTCTCAAAGAATATGACTCTGTTAATGGTTAGACAGCTCTATGGTAAACTAATTGATAGATTATTAACCAATACATAGTTTTTTAGAATTATATTGTATTTATTTATTCCACTCAAAGGTATATTCAAAAACATTTAAACAAATTTCCTTATCATGATCATGTAATAATGATTTGGGACTCCATTGAAATAACTAAAGCGAAGGATAACTTTTACCAGAGAAGATGGCTCCCGCCAGGCCAGTGCATGGAAGAGGGTTTGGCGGGAAGACAAGAGCCAATCACAAAGCACAGAGGGAAACAGATGGCCTTTTAAACAACTTATGACATTTAAACAAATGTATACATGTAATTAGTGGAACTTATAGCACCCATGAGGCAAAAACCTGTTTTAGGGTTGCTATCACTTTAATTTTACAAGTAACTGGCTGGTAACGCCAAACAGAACACAATTAAGCAATAAATAATGCAGGAGAGTATCATATCAATACATAACAAAAGTATGTTCATACATTGTTAATATCTTCTCTCTTTGCCGATGAGAGTGACGGAATTATATTGTTAAATGATTCAATTTGATTCAATTTGGCTTTATTGCATTTTTTTAATCAGGACCTTCTAAGCCACATGGCTTGTCAGAAGGTTCCATAGTATTCAGACCAGCGGCAGGTTACATAGTGGAAAATAATATTAACATACATAAGACAGAACTCAAAACACATCTCATTGGAGAAGAAAAAAAAGAAAAACTTAAAAAAACCTGTAACATGAATACATTTGCCATAGTATAACATAATATTGCAATGATATAAGTAAAAAAAAAATTCACAAATGATCACAGAAATGTAACATATTCATAAATATAGTGCTTAGTTTTAAGGGATTACAGATTCACAATATCATTAATTAACCACTTTTTGATACTTTTATTAATTTCTGCCATTCTTTTTAAATTTCTCAATTGCTTAGGCATACAATTAAAAGTATATGGTATAATATATGTAAGCAAACTTTTTCCATATAAATTTTGATAATTATAAGTTATCAGCATATGAGTATTTCTTTTAGACGTACAATGTGTATTCTTACAGGGAACTTGGTATTCTTTCTTAAAATAATTTTCCACAATGATTAACCATTTAAATAATTTATCTACAGTTAAAACATTATATTTTACACAAAGTGATTTCAGGTCAGTGTTACCACAATATGAGAATCCATCCAACATGCACAAAAATACACTAAAAGTATTGAACATTATTGACTTAGAAGTATAAATATTGAGCTTTATAATATAGTGTATGGAGATTAATTAACTTGCCGTCTAGGAAAGTTTACCACCGTTTTCGGCGAGTTCTGAGTAGAGTATTTCATGTTCCCAAAGCCAAAATGTCGCAAAAAAGATCCTGCCACAGACGAAATGGTACGACTCGGTGGTAAACAAGTCCCATTTATCAAAAAGGAGGAGCGAAGTTTAAAGTATTTTCTCAATGTAACCATATCCTGGAGAGAAAATGAGCACCACTTCGAGATTTATAAGAAATCCACGACTACGGACCGGATATATCCATCCGATTCCTTGCATGCGATGCCCCAAAAACCAGCTGACTTTATTCTTATGATGAACAGGTAAATGCCAATTCATTTGACGCCCGATGCTTATGCGGAAGAACTATATGTTAGCAGACAAATCGCCATAGTGAACGGATATAGTTCACCCGTTATCGGTGGGTTATTACATCAAAGTGCGCCGTGAAACAAATAACCAGCAAGGTTGCTCTCGAAACGATTATTTTGGAAGGTGAAAGAATAGTACAACTACTTCGCTTTCGCGCCTTGCTGATTAAGCCGCTTGTCCTCCTTCTTCTGCCCGCGGCCCCAACCTCTTCTGCGTCGCTGGCACCTCCGTCCTCGCGGCCGCTCCCGTGCCATTTCACCGAGCCACGGCTCGATGAAGAAGAAACCTACCGATGGCCAAACGCCTCTACAACCGACTTTGATAGTGAAAAAGCGAAGGGGTTCAAATTGTCTTTCCTTCGTTATGTATCTCATAAGGTAGCCAAGCTCTTCCCTAAACATATTTCAAAGTAGCCTGATATCCCTCATTTAAAAAATCCACAATTGTCACGGCAATTCAGAGGAGAAGTTGAACAATGACAGAAGATAAGGGGAGTGTTATGACTTAAATTGCGATACGGGTGGCGCACTGAATAATGGTAAAACAGGCCGGAAATGTGAAGCAAGAATCAGAGAACAGTCAAACTACGCAGGAACAGCAAACCCATACTTTGAGCATCACATTTGACTGAATATTCACACTCATTCAATATTCAACTCATTGGATTCCAGATAAGCTCCACTTCGCACCCGAGGGTCGAAGATAAGAGGCCCCAGAACAATTGGAGATGGCTCGACTCATGAAAAAAGAATAATTTTTCAATGATATCTTATTTTTAAATCAATCACCATTGTTGACTTTGCCTATTTAGACGCCTTTTTTCCCACCCAGATTAATTTCACATTTATCACATCATCACGTCAAATTTGTTCCCTCAAATCACGTTTCTCCTCCCAATCACTACTTACCACCAGTTTAAAAGATGATATGTTATGAGCCCGTAACGCTACTCATCCTACCATTTTCTGACACAGAATAATTGTATATACTAGCACTTTTTTGTACAAAATTGTGCTGTGAATAGAATCACATTTGATCTTACTATAAGACAAAAAACGCGTTATCAGATACTTTAATAAACTCAGTATACTATATATTATATATAGTACAAGTGATGAACTCAATATACCTGTGGAAAAATACGATATTTTTATTATCGTTTGATACCATTTCTCTTAGAAGTCAATGAATTTGGTCTCATTTTAAAGAAAAATACCTCAGCCTTCCTAGAACAAAAAAATATTGGTCACAAATTGAATCACTTTCCGACATATTTGACGAGAAATAGGAGCCCTTTTACATGGGAAATGGCACTTGTCTGCACTTCAAAGAGGTTCAAAAATCGGAATATTTATCACTTAGACCTTGTTAATATGTTCACAGTATATGAATTGTGTATTTTCTACAGTTGTTATTTGTAAATCATATTGTCGACGCGGTAATTTCTTCAGGATCACAAAAAATACTCGCTTGTGAAGGAGTTTTTAACGTACCGCGTGAAAATGATCAATCAAGTTAAAAACTTATTTAAATATATTTATTTAACCGGTAGAGGTCAAACGGGGTCCAAAAGACCTCAGAAAAAGTTTACGGCTAATGTTTTTGAAGCTACGCTTTGTAATCGAACTTATGCTACCATCTTTTGGCAATAATGAACACTACTAAATTGACAACAATGCCGCTATTGTTTTCAAATTTCGCTTAAAACTCAGCACTTTGGTCTTCTGAATGAATATCTTTCTTTCTTATGCATCGTCATTTGATCTCATACCATTTTAAAGGGTAGTATATTGGGAATGTAATCCTAATATTTCATGGTAAAATGTTGAAATTTGGAGATATTGTGATGGTTTGACCAAAAAAGTAGATTTTCACGTTTGCTTTCAATAAAAAAAACAAATATTTGCAATACTGCACAATATTTTTATAGAAAATTCATATTTTCGTATATTTTAAAATTTTCAAGTCTTTATACCAAGTCACAAAGAAATTACAGCAATTATTCTCCGTGGAGTCCTGAAGACCCCGAGTGATCATTATGTTATGTCTGGGAGTTATGTGCACAAGGGGTTAATTGCTTAGAATTTCGGGCATAAAAAAGTGTATAGTGCAGTATTAGTAATGCAATGTCCAATTAATTTTTCCTCTCGCTGCTTAAACTAAAATATATAATTCGAATATGGGCTATGGAACTATCTCGCTCAAAATACCTTCATCCCATCATGAACTTCCTTATACTTAAGAGAACGCATCATACCCTTCGGTAAGGAAAAGTTCTTTAGAAAATTCACAAGATGGCGTCAATCGCGCCCGATCGAGGCGTTTTAGCTCCAGGAGTCTCTTACACCAGGATAACTCTCGCACAAGGCAACAGTCGTCGGTAAGTTGTAGCCAAGTCTCCGGCGCGTAAGTACAGGCAGCGCTGATATAAGATCTGTGAGAGAAGACTGAACTAATTGCGTCACCGTCCGAGCACATCATGGCCGAAAACCATTCAGCTAGCTTGTCGAAAGATACCAATTACAGATTCTATCTTACAACCGTGACGGTTGTTACTTAGCATTCCGATAGAAGAGGGATTGATACATCTCCATTAGTTTCAGATATGTCAATAGTAATAACAGTTTTTGTAAAAATATACCCTACATCTTTCCGTTTTCCCGATGGTTTAATTATGCTGCGGGATCAATTTTTCATGTTTCAGCTACGAATCTCTCTTGGAAAAGGTTTATTCTTTATACTATCAAAATTTCAAGTTGATGACGTAAGACTTTAACAAAAAATCTGGGGTCAGAAATCATCACAAATTCGACCGGTCGAGCAGGTGTGACGCGTCGCCTTAACGCCTAAATCTGTGAACAAAACTAATTTAAATAATTACAAAATCAATTCGTTAAATCGTTAGGTTTTCATATGAAGTTTAACTAATTTTTTAACGAAATTTCACGAGTATTCGACTTCAACCGTCGCTCACGTCGAAATATGAAGAAGTTTCCGAACTCGAAGTTTCCGAACTCGATTAATGATTATAAGGCAGTAAAAAATAAAAAAAACTAGTAGGTACTGTTTTCATAAAAGATTTGTGTTTTCCCTGCAATTCTGATTCAGAGGCCCAGAACATGAAGAACTAGTCGTATGAAACATTTTTACGCTATATGTTGTAGAAATATTGTATACCCATATTGGTAAGAATAAAATAACAATACGTATTGCCTCACTGTTTTAATGAAAACCGACAATGGTTTCGACACTTTATGTCATGATCAAGGTACTATTATTAACATTCTGATTCTATATATACCCTTACCCTAAAGAAAGATGGTGGGGGACGTTATAGGGCATGACGGAGAAGAGGTTAAGGGAGGGGACATACAGAGGGGGTACGGATTGAAGGTGACACAACATGTAAACAGTGGTTGGGGGAGGAGGGGAACCAGCAAAAAAGAAAAGAACAGATGGAGTTGAAGGTCAAAAAATAACAAGATTATTGGATCACAGGGCGTGTATGGACACCTAAATTGAAGAGAGGTGATTGAGTCATAAAAACTACGTCATAGCAAATATTTTTCGGGCTGTTTACAATTTCCCTATGTTCGGTTTCCATTAAAATAGTGTTTAAAATATTTTTGCTATTGTATTCTTAACAATATGAAGAACTTGCCGTTTTACAAAATGTTGGCAGATATGGAGCCCCCTCCTCGGAATGATGGAGCCTTTCTGGGAAGTAAAACTAATTTTCACGGAGCGTGACGGTTCAAACCTTCCAAAATTTGGCGGAAAATGAATTTATCGCGGCCACTTCGAGTGTAACGATGTGTGCCGAAGTCATATTCCGGCCGGGTGGGTTTGCTTTCTTTTAAAGGGGGAAAGAAGCGGGCAAAGGTCTCTTTTTTGGCGTTGAAAATAAAAAGGGAGAGAGAGGGTATAGTGCACAGGACTGAGGAATAACGCACTGTTTGGGGTGGGAAAGGGGGAGTAAGGTAGGGGTGTGAGCAGGAGGAGGTTTAGAGGACCAATAAGGATCTTATAAAAAGAATGTTGGGTGGGGGGAGGGAGGTAGTTGGAAGGAGGAGGAGGAAGTGGAGCTAGGTAGAGAAGCAGGGAGTCGTGAAAGAGGCCGAGAAAGAAGCGGACAGAGAAGATGGAAGGGACATGAAGAAAGTGTGCATTGAGGCTTATGTTTGAGAGGCCCTTAAATGTGATTCTTTGAAGTTGGGAAGGAGGTGGGTGGATGGGAGGGGGGTTGAAACGTCCCCCGCTCCCCTTCTGTCCCCCCCCTCCCAGCCATCCCCCTCCTTAACCCTCTGACTCGTGGGAGAGAGTGCGCCTTGTGCCGTCTCGTAAAAGGTAAAAGGCGGGAGGTATGAAAAATTAAGTGGAAGAAGTGGCGGAGGAGGCGTTCGCAGGGCTCGGAGAAGGAGTTGGGATGCGGAAGAAGCGTGGAGAAGGAGCGAGCGAGGCGAGGGAAAGGAAACGGGAGGAACATGGGAGGAAAGAAAGGATAAAGCAAAATACAGGCAGATCTGGGGTGTTAGATAAATTTTTGGAGTGCGCCAAAACTTTTATTCAATCGTTCAATCGCGTTCGCCTTATTTATTGCACACCAGAAACAGTGCCAACAAACAAAGGGGGAAGATCTACCATCAAGGTCCATTCGAATACATCATGTTGTTCTTCTGACATTCGGTGGTGAGACATTGTTAACCTAATATCGCTTCACTGGGATATTGCGTAAAGAATATTTATGTGAGAATAGTTGCTGGAACCAAGCTCAGAGTAAGGCCTTCAATAATACGGTCCAAAAGTCAATATTACCTTAAATAAACCCACAATGGACCTTTTCCGTTCATCTCGCTTTGCCATCTAATATGATCTCACCAATTTGTGTACTTATGGGTCACGTAATTAGCCAAAGGTAAAGAGGAAGAGTCATGGAACGAGTCTGTATTATCGGGAACATACATTTTAGGTAACTGAGTACCGCTTGAATGGACACAATCAAGGTTGACAAAAGACTAGGTGCAGGTGACAGGTCGTCGTCCCCAAGGTGCAGGCGACAATTGTCATTCGAGTTAGTATCTTTTGAAGTCCGTTATATATTCGACTATCACCGCATTGAGAGAAAGAAGAACGTGGTAATGAGATAAACTTCAGAGTTTTTTTATTCGTCGGAAAGAGATTATTCGAGCCAACAGTTGTTGCACTGTGGATTATTAGGGAGAAAGACTTGTAGTTACAGTTATCTGGTCTAGGAAATTGACATTTATATTGTAGATACTGTTGTATGCAGAACGTGATACCCGACAAACAGCTCCAAATAGGGTTTTTGTTTAGTTTTTTAAATTAATGATAAAATAAGAAAATCAAATATAACCTCAAAAAGTGAAATTTTGTCAGCTAGGTACTCTCTTTTGGCTTAGCCGGGCAGAGTCGGTATCATAAGGTGTCAGTGTTCAGGAGATTTACAGGCCACTACATAGAGGGCTCTGGTCTGTTAATTGTCCATTGGGGTCTAGTCCGAAACGGCCTTCCAATAATATGCTGCAACGCGGGAAAAAGTACCCTTATTTATCCTGAAGCCTTAAAAGAATAGCTGTCCTACTTTTTAGTGCCTTATCACTGCTTCAGTAATCGTAAGGTTAGTTGAACTCTATTTTTATAATGTGTACCTTTGCTTTACCATTATGTTCGTTCACCTCTATGTGCCCATTACCGATCGCCATTGTGAAATCGCTACCTTTGAGCTCCACATTTTGTTTTTTCTGAAAAAGGGAGTATTAAGTGACTTATTTATATACAGGCTCCGTGCATCTCTTCATACCGAGATGGAAATTAACTCAGAAATGAAGTTAGTTATGTTTTTTTCCTCCACTCACGATAGATGTCCAGCAATTTTCGTTCATAAACATAGTAAAATAAAGTCTCGTCCCATTTTTCCCATTAAAAAAATCAACAGAACATGGATTTACCCGTATTTGTTTCTTCATCGGCTTGAAATGATTCCAGGTTGGCCACAATAATGACTTGAAGTCGTGAACACCTAGGTCGGCACGTTATATCGCGTGAAAGATTAGGAGGCAATATCATTCAATACGACAGACTCCACTAGTTTTATTCCACTTTTCCCTCCATCCCGCTTGACCACTAATCTCTGTGACCGATGCCCCTTCCCCGCTCATTTCCTAGGGGATACTATTGAAGACGGAGAGCCCAAAACTCCAGCGTTCAGGTGCAGCCTCCTATCTCACCCGGGTGAGTTGTTTTACGAACCCTCCATCTCTTAGCACCGCTACGTGAGGGCTTCAAGGAAACCCGCGACCTAACCACCAGCGAACAGCAGTCATTAGGGCTCAAAGGCCCTATCGAAGGGACAAATGTAGATATCCTCTCTTATGAAAGATGGGTGTTGACTGTTTTATTCCGGACGTTCGACATATTTCGCTAGAGTGAAACTATTATGGTAGAAAAGATGACAGGCATGCAATTAAGGAAATACGCTGCAGGATCGGTGGTCATAGAATCTTATTTTTTCCACGTAAAAAAAGAAACCATAATTGTTGCGATGGATCAGTTCTACATTACATTGACCCTCTAGGTATAGTAAGCTTTTTACTCGTTCTAAATATCATACGTCATTAATAAGAACTCACCGCGCATGAAATTTTCGGCGTGATTTAGCCTTAGCATGATTTTGTGCCTTATCGTGTTATTAGTCACTCGCATTAATAAAACTAAAAAGTAGTTTTATTTAAACTAGTGTATTGCATGAAAACATGTTCCTCTTCGTAGCTTCTACTAATTTATGGTCTGACCGTGCATTGTTACCCTGACTGCTTCCGGCCTGCACCTAGCGGCCGGGGGAAAGAGCGCGGTTATTTTTGAACTAGGATGGGTGCTGCTCTTCTGGTGTGGCATCACGCCGTGCCACATACTCTGGTGGTGGCTTGCACATTGTTTCCTAAATGTAGTTTAGTGAAAGAAACCTAACGTCTCCACTGACTTCATTCACCAGCACATTATTGTGCACTCACACGTAAAAAAGCTCCTTCTATGTAATATATATAATATAAAACTTCATCACAGGGTGACACTAAATATACAACACATAAAAAACAAACTTAGAAAAGCGTACCAACCTAAATCAACTTCCTGTCCAAAGTACAACAATATTTCTATTTGCACCACTTTCTTCCCAGGCGTACAGTCCCTAAAACATCTCCTCAAAGAATGGTAATGGACACAGGTTTCGTCTTCTGTGATGATTCGTGCAAGGAAGGCATTCAAGGCGCCGCAGAAGATCTTCACGCGCAGCAGCACGCCGCTGCTTCAATTCTGGAGTCAGCTGCCCATCACCCATAAGGAGTTTGCACCCATCGTGCAAACACCTTATGAAAACGGAGCAAATCATGCATAATGTGATATTCTGAACCGTGACTAATGTGTACAGCTCTCGCAATGTCATCCAATGTCACTCGGCGGTTTTCCATTACGATGGCTTCAACTGCTGCTGTGCTTTCGGGTGTCACAACGCGATGTGCCTGGCCCGGGCGATGAGAATCGTCTACGGACGTCACACCATTTGCGAACTTCCTACACCATTCATACACTTGCTGCTGTGACAAACTCACATCTCCATACTGGACCTTCATTCTGTGATGAATGTCTACAGGTTTCACGCCTTCACTGTGCAAAAATCTAATCACCGAACGCTGTTCCTCTCTGGTGCTCGTTGCTAGTGAGGCAGCCAACCTTAAACTGCTCCTGCGCCGGTGTTTGCGCGTCAAGCCGGTGCTTCAACCTAGGGTACATCCGAAACACAACTTAAAACACGCATACCAAGTTGCAGGCCACTGGCGCCCACTTGCGATTTTATGTTACACTTTTGAGGTTTACATTTGACTCCCCCTCGTATTTCCCTCCTCTCCGAAGCAGTGGGTCGACCACCATCAGTACGTCCTCTCGTCTAGTCTCGCGCCGTATCCTTCGTCCTGAGCCAGCCTAGAGCCTCCGTCGCACCCATATTCGAATCCCGTACTCGGAGCTCCGGGCCGTGGGTCGAAGATGTACCGACCCCCTCAGAGTCACCGGAAGATTTTACCCGCCCAAACACCTCCGGTACCTCATCTTGCTTGCAAACATTATGGTGGCTGAATTTATTTTCGTTTATGAACAATTGTTGTGAAACTTATCATGCGTGACCATATTAGTAATATGTACAGATGAAAGCGAAATAAATTGCACGTCACCGATCTGGTATCTTGGAAAATGAATTCAATTTCGATACATCTGAAAAATGGCAGCAATGTATTGGAAATATTGCAAATGGTATGCGACGAACCACAGAAATTTTTTTTTCATTCGGAGTAAATGTCCAATATATTTTCTGAAGTAAATATATAACGTCCTTCTTAACTCTAGCCTAAGCCACGGTATATTATGTTGGGGTGGAGCTTACCAAAACTCTATAAGATCCACCGCTTTTCCACAAAAAAGAATAGTTATTATGATCTTAAAAGAGACTCGCTTTTACCGTTCCTTTCCTCTATTTTGTTGTCTTGGGTTTCTCCCCTTAAGACATTTATTTGTTTATAAAGTTTAACGTCATTTTTACCTAAGAAGTGGTAATACTGGTTTTTTATCGTACAATCCTCCTCCCTACATCCTGCGTAGGGCACGTATTTCCTTGCCTAAGTTTAACATGACGTTATTCAAACGATGTTTCTCGCACATAGGACCTAAAGAGTATAATTTATTACCTGTTTATTGTTTTAATCCAAAAATTTTAAGCACAACAATGAAGAACATACGATCTTGGTTATTCACTAAAGAAAGTCTAAAGTATGTTTTCTTGTAACTGCAATATTATCTGATACATGTACTGTAATTTCAAATGATGTAATTCGTTTATATATGCAGGCATAACCTATTTTGTAAATGATGGTAGCCATAATTCAGGTTTACCTTCGCGGTTTCCTAAAGTTACTCCCCATTTAGCTAAATATATTATGTTGTACGCATTCTCTATCGGAGTAATAAACAAACAAACATTATACGTGTCCTTGTGGAACTTGGAATATTTTTCGAAAGGATTTGATGAAATATGCACAGATTTTCTCCTAAATGTGAAACCATACCGTTCATATTATTATAATGGTTCCTATTAAGTATCAAGTTAGCATTCCGAACTAAAAGCACGTATTTATGTATCGTTTCAGATAACATTTTGCATTTCGTGCCATTAATCCATGTCGAAACCATTCTGTAATTGAGACAAATATGTTATTATATAATTCTTGCTGCATTAATATTGCTACATGTATGGTTATTTCTAACATATAAGCTGATACTCTTATGTGAAGTGTGGTCCAAGGATTTTGTTTCGATTTACATGAAAAGTTATCAGGATGTGCATTCAACAGCCTACGACCCGCGATCCAACCACCTTAAAAGGATTTATGAAAACATTGCAAAAGAAGCCACTCCTACCAATGATGTTGCGGCTACCGACCAGATGACACCTTATCACCCCCAACCAGCTCTGTATACCGATGTGTGCGCATGAAATCAACCTCTGATATACGTGATAGTTCAACTGTTGCAGGCTCTACTTTTTGGAATAGCATTACGATGGGAGAAAATAAAATACTTTGTAATATTCCACTGCGATTTATTCTTCCCCGACCGGTTTCAACGCTAGTGCGTCATTTTCAGGGGTACATTCTCGCTCGAAAATATTATAATATTTGTCTCGCCATAATAAACAATCTATTTGCTCCATATAATTTTATAATGTACCCTTGAAAATGACGCACTAGCGTTGAAACCAGTCGGGGAAGAATAAATCGCAGTGGAATATTACAAAATATTTTATTTTCTCCATCTCTGGTATACACCCGACGGTGGAACGCTGTCACAAAATGGAAAGTTTTTATCAAATATTTTTTTAGAGCGAAAAATCCAAAATTTCATTTTCTGAAGAATATTATTTTGCTTCCTAGTGATTTTTTGAAATTTTACTGAACGTTTCGCGTCCTTTGCCGGGCGCTCCGTCAGGAAATATGTACATGCCTTCTAAACAAGATAGTTGTTGACCATTGACTACTATTGTTCCAATCGTCTCCTCTTAATTTTTTCTCTCGGGAGTCATTTTTCGGAATAGAATTTACAAGTTAAATTCAAGTTTTCAACCGTCTTCATGACTCTCAAAAAAGTCAAATACAAATTGCAATCATGCGGAGTTAATAGAAATATAGTGAATTGGATAAGGAACTTTCTCAGTGATCGAAAACCAAAAGTAGTATAAGGGTTTTAGCTCTTATATGGTCGAGCTCACATCCGGTGTTACTCAAGGAAGCGTTATAGGCCCTCTTTTATTCATTATCTATATTAGTGACGTAAGTTCTAGAGTTAGCAGTGAAATAAGATATAATGCATGTCACCATTTCATCTCCCAAAAACTTACATCTTTACACGGCTGGTGACCTAACACCCACTGCCACACGCCCATGCGGCGGCTCGCAGGGTTTTATTTAGATGTAGATGACTTAAATTGCGTTCTTTCGCGCAGTCTGCGAAAGTTGTTTTAAGTTAGTTGATATTTTTATTGTGAATTAATGAAAATATTGCATTAATCAGACCATGTGATGGAGGCTAGCCTACGAACATTTTCATGATTCACAAAGAAATTCTTTTACACTTGATAGTTCCCTGATTTAGCTAATTTTGCGCTCGCTAATTTATTTACTTGATTTCGTGGAGGTGACCGCTTGCCAGATATTTTTATCGCCCTGAAATATTATAATATTTGTCTCGCCATAGTTAATAATCTATTCGATCCGTATAAGTTCATATTCAAATCATTCTTATCATTATGCGCTTCTCTCCAGTCATGTCCAATTATTCTTCGTTATCTATATCTCAAACCCGAGTGTATTATTCATCCGTCTCAGTGCCCCTACATCTCAAAAGCCTCCCAATCAGCCCCATCCAAACTCTCTCCACGTCCAAATTTACGATTGATGTAGGTCGTAACTTATTTACGTCTCCACTAAATAACGCCGTTCATCAATTCTTTGATCGTAGTTTGCCTCGAATTGATTCGGGATTGACTACTTTAATAACGAATACTCTTGACAAGCCCAAAAAAAAATTCTGAACGTACCTTTTGGGAATGAAATTCGAAATTCATTTGGGGCCCTCTCTCTCCTCTATGCTACGATTCAATTTACTTATCCTCGAACTTTCACATGCAGAGCACGGCAGAGCAGAGCATGGTGGTAATAAATTGTAGAAAACCCTCGGTAAATCTGCAGGCGGAAATGTGAGACTTTTCATTGTAATTAAAAATTGATTGAGGAAGATTTTTCAATTGACTTCGAAGCTTTTAAAAAACGGGACCCAGATAGTCAGATTAAGAAGCATATTGTCGGTAACACATCTATATTTATAGAAAGAGAATCTCGACTTGTTTTTTTTTCACGAAGTACTGACGTGGGATGATGGAAAATCTGAATTTTTTCTGAAACTAATTGATTCAATGAATTTTGGCGCGTAGTAATTATGAATATTTTCTCCTAGATAAACTACGGCTAGTCCTATCAGAGCAGAGTTAATTTTTCCCTGATTGAATCCAGGTTTATATTTGACAAATATATCGGCTAATGGCCGGCTGCAAGAACATAGATAATTGAAGTTATTATTATGAGATCCATGAAGTTATAAATGTGATAAAAATGTTCCGGTTGCAGGAACACGTACACTAGTCACGTAACTTTTTTACCAATTGTTAATAGCTTCAAACATTTTATCTAATCTTCTACTGCTGGATAAAATTTACGAAAATTTAGCCTTAGAGTAATTCATAATGCACACATTAATTAGTCAGTATGAGTTAACAAACTGGTCATTTGACTCAACAAAAAATTCAGTAATCATGTAATTAAATCTCCAAGCGGCTCATTCCGCATCCACCATCTTGGCTACTCGTGGAACTCATAACTCCTTGCCATAAATTATGTTTGAGGAAATTTATCGAATGTTTCTCCAGCAATTGTTGAATGGTTGTCATGGCTTATGTGTCCCATAAATTTATAGAATTCATGTGTCATTCCTATATCTGGCCATAAGTATCTCAGTTTACCATTAGCATTTTATACAGCTATTCCATTTCAATGAGTGGTAGTCCTCCTTTTCTTCATCAACATCTGTTAAAAATCCGAAGATTGGTTTGCTGCGTGTCTCCTCTCCTCTATCATACTTTTATTATTTAAAAGCTTCAAGATACTGACGCCGTAATGCCGCTGTTATGAGGGATCGTAAAATTTGAAGCCTTCCTGAATAGGTTACTAGTCTTTCGGCTTCTATCCTCCGATTCTCAATTGTTGTAATACCCAAATGTAAGAGACTCTTTATAATTAACTTTGTGCAACCAAGTCATTGTGATGAAAACGGTAGCCTATATTATCTACGCGCTTAATATATATCTAACCGTGATTTCAACGGCCATGTTTCAGGCCCTTGTTGTACAACTATCCTCTCTTTTGCTTCCTTTTCACTACAACGGATTAGAATCGGTCCGAAAAAAAAGACATTCGACTTCAACTTTGGACGCTCCGACTTTGAAAGTTGAATTTTTCAAATTTAATATCACGCCAAGAATTTGCATTCCAAGCTCAGGTTCATATCGATTGTCTACAGGAAAATGTATCTGCAAACTTGATGAAGATTTGAGAACAACAATTAGGCTTTACTTTCTTCTCCGGGATTAATTTCAAAAATGTACACTATTTGTACAATGGAACAAGTAATAAATATTTTTTTCAGTTAAGTTGAGCCAGTAATATGTAGCTGCTGCTCGGGAGCTCGAAAATTAAATTCCTGGATATGTTTTCAAGTCCTAAAAATGAATACTCGATGCCTTATTGTATTCAGGTGGAATAAACTTTCGAGATCATAATCGTAATGATATCATGATCAGCGGATTTATCAGGAGATCAAAATTTTCTGTTGGTCACATATTTCAATTGTGTCTTTTGAATAGTGACAATGGTCACTGTGTTAGTTTTCACGATTATTTTTAATCTAAAAGAAAGAAAACGGAGATACCACTTTCAAGGAATTGTTAATGTAGCACTGTAACGGAAGAGGACGGATAAGGAGCATGTTCCTCCCTTTTGTACTTGGCTGAATATATATTTTATGTATACATACTGGCGTGTTAAAATTACCCGCCTTACTAAAAATGATACTTTCCCTCAACTGTCTGTAACTGGCCGCAGGGCAAGTGAACGACATGAAACATACAGGTTTGACAGGACATGAGTAATATTACATACAATGGAAATCAGTGAGTTTACGGGAATGATTTGATATCGGATAATGAATTATGTCTTCCACTGTTCAAAAATGTTGGTTTCAATGTGATAAATAAATGATGAACAATGTGCATAAAAAAATGAAACTACTTGCCATGGAGATATTTTGTTTCAAAAAATGATAAGTAAATGTAACTAATTTGGGCCTAAGAAAAGGGATAAATCAGGGACTATAGCTTGCAGTTTGAAAATTTGATAATATGTACATTCGGAGGTTTTTTTGTGAAATATCATGAATACCACGTCGCGAATCCAATAAAATTAAGCTCATTTCTTCGAGTGCCTTACACAATGAGTGTGGTAGTGCTACGAAGTCTTATCTTTTACAAAAGATAATTATTCGAAAGTAACTTTTCAAGAAAATTTATGAAAAGTAGAAAGTGTAATTGATATTCGCCTACTGATGAGGATTCAGTTTTATTCGCCAAGGGTTCTGGCAAAAATCCCATATCTTTCGGTCTTTAATGCTATTTGTGGCGGTACCATCAATTTGACTGCTTCGCTTGTCAGAGACATAATCCTTTTTAAAAATCACCATTTAAATATCTCAGAAAACGACTGTAAACGTATAGATACTATTTTAAACTATTTATGGGGCATAATTGCACAAAATCTTTTCAGAATCTCACAACTGGCCGCTATTAATAAAAAACGCAGGATGTCTACGATGGGACTGGACGATCACTAATCAAAAATACTGGCGACTGATATTTTACCACAACGAATAACACACTTTGATCAGAACAGATTTACTCGTTAAAAGTTCAATTCGCATCGAAGAAGCCCTGGAATGAAAGCTAAATCTGCGCTCGCCAACAGTGCATGCCAATACAGGCCACGTTTGCAGATTTGGAGCTGCTGAGAAGGTATGCTGTAGGAACGTATGATTTCGAATTTCATCGCCCCTGACATTGCGCCTGCACCAAAATAAATTTGATCCTCATCCGACTATTTTGAAGTTAGGGGTTTGCCATTCAGAATGGTTTTTACCACTGTACGTTATGGAAACCTGAAGCCGATGGCAGGCTACATATGGAAAGGTCGGTGCAGTTGAACACTACAATCAGGTTGGAAACCTGAAAACTCATTATACCTGGACCAGCTATCGTTTTAGGGTTCATGGCAATTTTAAACAAGCGATGAATACAAATCTATCATTTTTAGATGCCAAAACAGAGGTAAACGATGAATGCGCAATGCAGGATCCGTTCGTAATATATTTTATATCATAAAAATGAATTTATATTTCAACCTAATGAGGAACATTGAGAGATAATTATCATTCTTATACATCTTGGGCGATAAATATTTCATTCGTTTTCACGAAAACAGTGACTTCCAATGGGGTTCGTTCGAGTAAATCTCCTAGTAATCGAGTTTCAATGTAAGAATTAATGAAAAATGACTCACTTCAAACGATTTCCTAGGAAATTGCCTCAAAATAGAAAGTTACAGGATTATGTAGGCTTTTAGAAGACTTAAGTGTTACCTGGAAAAGTTGACAAAACTCTGCCTAAGAGGTGGATTTACTAAATCAAGGGTTTTATTCATTGATCGATAGAGAGAACATTTTGCACAGTCATATTATATGGAGAAAGATAATATAAAGGGTTATTGAGAGTAGATATTAGCCATAAATGCATGACGCAAGGCGCAATCTAACTGAAATAAACAAAGCTCAGAAGATGCGAATTTAAAGCTGACGAGTTTAAGTAAATTACTCGAATCCACTCGCCTAATATAATATAAATCCAATTATTTATATAACACTAATATTTGGTAAAATTTTACTACATTATATCGTAAAAAATCAAAATTTTCAAACAATAAGTATATTAACACTAGTAAGACTTTTTTGCAGAATGTAATCTCGGCAATACGTTCATAAAATCATATTCTCAGTTCTAAAACTTCGAACATGGCACGAACAAATAGTTTCTATAATAAATTAGTGGAACGGTTCTGACGGATACAGATAAAGTTGTACAAGAACTGGATGATTACAAAACGAAGCAGATAGAGATTGCCAAATTGAAAGAATTGCTTTTGATTCCCTTGTCCAATTGTACTTAAACGAAGTTGAAATATCATTTAGAGGACTAATAGCCTCAAATGAAGAGAACACGACAGCCAATATGCATATCCGACACTTATGTATTACCTGAATTAATAAACTAAAAACAAACTACGAGATCAAGTTAAAATAAACAAATTCTCCATCAGTCTCTATAAATGAAACAATATCTTACAATGCTGAAAGGTTTAAGTAAAAATTTAAGACCTCAATCGAGTAAAGATGTCCAGGCAAACGATATGACTTAAGTTATACAATAAATTGCCAATATTTTCTAATAAAACTTATTAGAAAGGCGATCATGTCATCGGAACAAGCCGTTAAATTTGCCGAATAAGCAGTGATATAGGCCCTACAATAAATGAAAAGAGAATGGAAATAAATCGTCTTCGTTTCGTCCCTAAAAATGGCTTAAACAAACTAATTCATTACGAGGACTTTATAGTATTTTAAAGTGTCGCATGCAAAACACTACTACTGATATTTTTCAACCGGGTGTCGCGACTGGTCCTTGTATACCGAGACCAGCAATTAGTGTTCCTAACCGTAACTTTTTTTTAGTAAGTTCCCGTGCCTATTTCCAATCTTCACTCCTTTTTCATCCTATTATTCTTCAATTTTTTTAATTCTTAGCACTAGATCCTCTTCACCACCACTCCCCTTTGGTCATCGTCAAATTCGGGCTAACCGGCGTTTAACTTGCTGAAAATCAAGGCTATCAAGGCGAAAAAAGTGCCGCTGATTGGCAAATATTGTTGATAATTCACTCGAGTATGTAATTTGGATTTAGGGAACCAAAAACTCAATTTCACCTTATCGTGCTATCCTCTTCTGAATTGGGAAAGATCTTGACCTACTGCAGAAAAAGGTTCTAACGGTGAAGGAAGCCTTGGTGAAGAACACGATGTATCTTTTCATCATAGTGATCATTTGCCCAACCGAAACACCCCCTGTTACCTAAATATATCTTATTTAGCGGTAGAAATATTGCCTTGTCCATAACCACTGTTTGAAATACAATTGAATGGAAGACCACAATTAGAAAATAAATTTTGCTGAGCTGTTAAGCAATCGTTCAAGTATTCTACCTGCTGATTAATAGTTTTTTTAGACAATAGTTATCCGTTTTCACTACTATGGGTGGTCCAGAATTGAATTTTTCTCGAATTCCTTTTATCGCCTCCTACTTTCTATTTCGTCCATAAGTCCTTTCCTCTTCCTTCCTCCACTGAGGTTCCCCACCGTTCCACTCTCTATTGCCCTCTTCAGCATTCCCTCTCCTTTCGATACGTCCTCCATCCATCTCTTCTATCACATCTGAACCTCCGCTACTATCTGCTGAGCTTCATCTCCTCTCCTATCACATCCCATATCCCCTCATTTTTCCTTGCCATCCAGCTCACCTTTTCCGTCCTTATACAAACCCACATCTCAAACGCCTCAAGTCGACGTATATCTCTGCTCCCCTCGCAATGACCAAGTCTCGGACCCATTCAACGCCTCGCTCCCTATTAGAGCTTTCACCAGCCCTTTTCTTACGTCACTACTGGGACCCACCCCACATCAATTCCGTCCTCCACGAAAATGCTTCTCAAGCCATGGAAGTTCTAAATGTAATGTTCCAGCACTGAACCCATTCTCCTCTCGAATACCACCCAGATACGTAAACTGCTTGACTTGTTCTTCTTTTGTCTTTTCCCTCCCTAATGTCAAGCTCCGCTTTGTTTACTTATCTGTTTAGAATCTGACCACTTTCGTCCCCCTACGGTTTATCTTCAACCCGTTACTCTCGCATTGCGCCTGTAACGCACATGAAATTCGCAGCGTTTACCAGTCGAACTCTGATCAATTTGGCCGGTTCACCTCGGTGTGGTAAACACAACGGGCTAATGGGATCTACACTGACTCGTGCCGCTTTCTATGCCAGTCTGAGATTTTAAATCGATATTTCAATCGATATCGCATTGGTAAACCAGGCAATCCGAGTCAGCTGGCTTAGCATGTTCAGATCGGTCCCAGTTCACATCGATCTGAGTTCGATTGGGAAACGTAGTAATTGACTGTAACCCCATTCCTTAGTGACACACCAATGCTTGATTATTTACATTTCTCACTGACTCTTTTAGACTCTCTTCCTACCTTTATTCTTACCTCCATCTCTTCTCATGCCTCTCTCACCACTTCTTCGGAATAAACGTTAAAAATCTAGGTGATTATGGGCACCTCTTTCAAACTATCCGTCCTATCATGGCTCTTTCCAAGTCTCCAATAGTTACCCTAATCTGCGCTGCCTGGTTCATATAAAGATTCCGGATGAGATACATGTTTCAAAAACTGTCAGAAACAGGAGAGATTATAAGCGGAGATAGGAATTTTGGAGAAAGCTATAGTGAAACGGTGAGGAGCGCTTATGTCGAAGATTTATGTAAATACAACGAACCCACAACATTTGGGTAAATTATCTACGGTGGACTGTAACGAATATTTCAACTTCTGCCTTAAAAATGTCGAATCTCGTATCTGGCAAAAGATAATTAGAGATGCCACACAAAGAAATAATGTTGGTTCAGGAGAACTAAGTTTGTCAGTAAAAGTGGGATTAAAGAAAAATGAAGATTGGAAACAGAAAGGAACTTAATAATAAAGAAACGGAATTTTACTGACGAGTATTTTTTAGCACAACTTTTACCGGACCAGTACTGCCGGCGCAACATTAATGATGAACCACTGTAATTGACTATAGTTCGATTAATATGTAACATATGAATGAAACTCTGGCTTCATTAGCATGATAATTCTATATACTAGTTAAAGAAGCATCCGGTAGAGTAGAGAACCGCGCGATAAATATCACTAATTATTTTTTAGCTAATATTTAGGGGTATTTTATCTGGTACTGCCGCAAGCAACATTCTTGTAAAATTGCGTAACAACTTATAATATTATGAGTAATATATTTAAGGTAGGTTGAACAAAGCAGTTTGGAACTATTTAAATTTTCTTACCATCGAAATATGTCGTTACCCATCATGGATGGCACTACGCTTTATTATTTGAAATTATATCTGCGACACCTCTCATAGCATCTCACTCATTTATGGGTATATTTAACCTTAATAAAGCTAAGGATAATTTTGTGCATTTTTACTCTTCTCATTGAATTGAAGAAACAAAAACGTTTGGTGTCCTCGATAAGTAATTAAGAGTTTTTTAATTATTTATTTTAGAGAGATATTAAGTAACTTAGTGACGGTGCGATAAAATACTCCCCAAGTTTATACTAAACTATGGTAACAACCTGACATGATCTCCTAGCTTATTAAAGCAAGAATAATTATTTATGAAAATAATTCGACAACCATGGTTTGTTTTTTCATTTTCATTCCGACACGGTAAAATATGAAAACTAGTTATCATCCAGGAAACGAAAAGCATGACTTGGGTCATAGCAATAATTCGCGCTTCATTGTATCAATGTTGCGAAAGCAAGGCTATGTCACTCAATCTTCATCAGTGAACAGTATTACATGTGTGTGCACGTTGTGTGCAATGGAAAGAAACGCTGATGATATTTTGAAACAGCTGCTTCTCTGCATGCAAATTCTTATTTATAAATCGCAATGAAAATGATCAAATGTATAAATTGAATGTGTTTTAACTTGTTATTTCGTACGATTGCGCAACCAGTATTTCACGATAACTGCTTAGGGCCGATTATTGCGGGGCGCATCCGACTGAAAAGTAATTGATTCGGGGCATTAATGACGTATAATGTACGGGCAATTATTTCTTGCGGTGGATTAGTTTCCAGGCTCACTTTTACCTCATCAGGCGAGAGACGACCTCAGGACTTTGCCTGCACTCTTTCCACAAATTGCATCATGACATCCTGTTTCCTTTGTGGCGCACTATTGACGATCAGTTATTCTTGAAGATATCTAAATACATAATACCGTGCGAGCCACCGCATAGGCTTGTGGCAGGGGTGTTAAGTCACCAGCCGTGTAAAGATATATGTTTTTGGGAGATGAGATGTGACATGTCCTATGAGAGTGTATTTGGAGGAGCTCAGTTTTTATTGTGGTCGCTTATTGTGCGCGGAAAGAACGAGTTTTTGTACCTCACCTTTGTGTATTCAGAAAGCTGGAGGCGCTGCAGAAATTTCCCCGATCTAGCACATGACCAGGCCGGTACATTTTTTGTTATCTTGATGTATCATTATTTAGTTTCATACTACACTGGAATTGAAACTAGTACTTTTAGCTCTTTTGTTCAAGGCACTGAACATAAACGTATAATGGATTTTTATATACAAATGCTTCAGTGAATGACGTAGAGCCCCGACAAAGCGGACATTTTTGCAATGTCTCGGTTGAGAAGAGATGAGAAGCATACGTGCCCCCAGTTCCGGCCCCGGTACCAACGGGGTCAAGTCCTTGCCTTTTAATATGAGGGTCGCGGTTTCGAGTCCCGTCTGGGTGGTTTTCTTTACCACCCAGTGCATGGATGTATATCAAGTTCTGTTGTCGTTGTCTGGGTCCCTGGAAAACCTGATGACAGGTTTCGCAGCCAGTTAAGATTCCAGGGACATTCGGGCCAACAGAATCGTCCGGGATGCAAAAAAAACCATTAACTACAATTTTTCCTTAGCTGAAGCATGAGGCTGACACAGATTGAAATTTCATTGTCACTAAAAGAAAACGGCATGAAAATTGCTCCCCGCTGTTTTCGTCACTGAGGTGAAAAACTTCTTCATTTTGTGGGAATTCCTTGCAGAGTTATTGGTAGAAATTCAAATTATGGAAGAAAAGACAAATGTATGGGAATTTATGTTAGGAACTTGAATCGGTTGGCTAACCAAGAAGGAGAGTTCAATGTGAATGATTGCCTTGTATCCGACAAATTTCTAGCTAACTAATCTTCGCAAGGGTTGGCCGACTCCTAAATGAAAGCATCTCTTTGATTAACTGAGTTTAACTGTATTTATACGATATCCTATTATCATTTTAGAGACAAAACATCTCCAAAAAAAGAATCAGCATGCCGATAGGTCATTTAACGAATTGTGCATTATCTGAATCTTCTTCTTCTTCAGTGTTCAACCCTGGGGTTGGTTTGCAGCAGTACACCATTCCTCTCTTCTGTCTGCTTTTCTCTTCATTTCTGTGTATGTGGTGCAACCCATACCATTCACAATCTGCTGCATGAATGACTTCCTTGGTCGTCCCAGGCAATTCCTTCCCTCTATAGCTCCTTCAGCTATTGTTAAAACGATGTTGTCGTTTCTTAGAATGTGCCCTACGAGTTTGTCTCTTCTTGTTTGGATATGCCTCCACAGGGATCTGGTTTCTTGAACCCTTTTCAGTACCTCTTCATTCGTGACTCTGTCTTTCCAGCTGAGCTTCAACATCCTTCTGTAGAGCCACATTTCCAGGGCTTCTAGCTGCCTTCTCTCTTGTTTTCTTATTATCCATGTTTCGCTCCCGTATAGGGCCACACTCCAAACAAATGCTTTTAACATCCGTTTCCTTATTTCCAAACTAATGTTCTTGCTGGTGAGTAGGTTCTTTCTAAGATAGAATGCAATTTTGGCCTGATGTATTCTCCTTACAATTTCTTTCTGGCTTCTACCATCTCTTGTTATTCTGCTTCCCAAGTATGCAAATTCCTCTATCACTTCTAGCTTCTCTCCTCCAATTCTCATTATTGGAGGTTCATATTGTTCTTCTTTTCTGTTATCTGAATAGATAAACTAAAAGATTGACTGCGAGACTAATTTCATTTTACCGCATTTCTTCTTTAGTCTCTGCAAATCCCCTGATGTAATGTAATGCTGACAATTTTACGTAAAAAAATCAGAAAATACGCCTAAAGTTATCCACATGAACTTTTAGACTCAGGTTATACAATAAATTGCCAATATTTCCTAACAAATCTTATTTGAAAGGTGGCCATGTCATCGGAACAAGCCGCTAAATTTGCCGAAAAAACAGTGATCTAGGCCCTACTATAAATAAAAAAGGAATATAAATACTTCTATTGTTCGATTATCGATTTCGTCCGTGAAGGTAGCTTGAACAAATAAAAGCGATTATGACGAATTTCTATTATTTTTAAGTGTCTCATACAAAACGCTACTACTGATATTTTTCAAACGGGAGTCGTGACTGGCCGCTGGCTCCCGAGACCAGCAAGCTGTGTTCCTATCCCACCTACCCTCCACCCACCCGCCACCCAAATATACCTATTGGACCACTTCCCCGCAGCGAAGCGGAAACAGCCTGGTGGCAGGTGAGAAGTGGGGACTGCATTAGTCCACCCCTGCTACGTCTGCGTGGGGCGGTGTTCTGAAAACGAGCCCTGGCCAGCCGAAGAGTGGAACGGCATGCAATGGCCAGGGTTGTAATGTTAGGCCCTAGGTCAGTCAATGAATGAGTCGGGGGGCGGTCTAGGAGATCAGGAGTGTACCAGTCGAAGTCTTCTCGACACACTCTCTCTCTAAACCGGATGCCTTTCTCTCCGGGTCGGAACCTCGAAAGGGGAAATAATATATCGATATTTGTTTGTCTTTTACGCCTAAATATAACAGTAATAATGCCTTAATATGTTGATTGGGTGACATTTGCGAAATTTTGAGTGCTTCTTACTTGACCTTTCGTGGCCATTGCTGGTCAACAAATCAAGGAAAAGTGCCGAAGGTCGGGCGCTGGCCGAATTTGGCGTCCCGTGATATTAAAGTGGGAAGGAAGCCAATAGACATATTCGGCGAGACGATTTTGGCGGCAAAATTCATTTCTTCTTCACCTAATAGACACTAATTTTGGTTCCTAGTTTATTCTTATGACATAGACCATTATCATCACCAACTGGTATTCTGCCTACTTGCACGTCCCAAACACCAAAGCTGTCTCCAATTTGTCCTGTCCCGGGCCTCTTCCTTGGTTACCTTGTCACTTCTTTTATCTCCTCTCCGTCTGTCATTTTCAGCCTTCTTCTTCCTCTTCTCTTTTCTCTCTCCACTGTTCCCTGGACTGCTGTATTTTAAATCCCCTTCCCTCTTCAAATACGTCCGAACCTGTGTCTCTTTCTCTTCTGTATTGTTTTCAGTAGTGTTCTTTCCTCCCTAATTCTTCCCCGCACCTCCTCATTCCTTACTCTATCCACCCATTACACTCTCTCTAGCCTTCTCCATATTCACATCTCAAAAGCATTTATCCTATCCTTCTCTTTTCTTCACAAGGTCTACGATTCGCATCCATAAAACATAATTCTCCGTAATAACATTTCACCAGTCTCCTCCTCAGTTCTAGGTCCATACCGCTGCATAATACATTTTTCTTCTTATTAAAAGCTTCCTTTCCCAATCTTGACTTTATATCTATCTCACTCTTCCAGTTTTCCGTCAGCATGCTCCCCAGATATTTATACCTTCTAACCTGCTCTATTCTTCCCTCATTTGTCATAACATTCACAATTTATCCATCATTCTCTCTTATAACTCTCGTTTTCTCAACATTTATTTTCATTCCATAGTCCTCCTTTTCATAGTCATTCCTTCCTCTTAAATTTTTATCATTCTCTGGATTTCCTGGTAGTCACGCTAAGATCACCATAGCATCAGCGATTCATATCTCCGGCCTCTAATTTCTATCCCTTTTCAATTTTCCAGAGTTTAACTGACCATCTCCTTAATGTAAATATTAGGTGTAATGTTGGCAATATTTAGTGTAATTTGGCCTTGGAGGGGAGCGCAAAACAATTATGCATCGTAGATCCTCATAAATGTGCTTAAACATGTTCCACCAGTCAAATAGAGCCTTAACATGATCTGAAGATGGCCGATACGGCGATAAAGAATGAAACCTAAGAGCTAAAAATGCATCACGCAAAAGATGGCTTTCTCTCAAACTTCAAGACGGTAGTTTCAAAGTTTCGATAAGAGAAAATGGTGGCATAATAAAATAATAAAAGCAGAGGAAAACATTTAAGAAAAAGGAGGAAAAGTTTAAATCATTTTGTTCATTTTGCAAGGGTATATCCGTGGACGCAAGGTGTTAATTACTACACTCGGATAAAACGCAATTAAAGATATTATTTAAACTGATTAAAAAGAATTTTCACCTGGCCTGCACTACATCACCTGCTATGAATTGTTTAAGGGCTGCGATCGATCCACAATATATAACAGCGGTGTCATTCAGTAGTCCTGTGATTGGTAGGATTTTTGTCTCCATTTATTCCTGTTACGTTGCTAATTAACTTCAGCATTCACTTAAATCCTTCATGTGTACCTATCGAAGCATCAGTGTCAGCTTCCCTGGTGACGAGGGTCAAGCCGGACTTCGGAATGTTGGAGAAAATGGAAATCAGCCGGGCCGAAACCCGATAGAGAATCATTCCTCTGCGATCCTTTTGTCACCACAATTCACTCTCCCAAAGACATACAAAAGACGGAAGTCAAAACGTCCAATTTTCGTATTTGTTTTGAAACTACTGCTGAGGTAAGTCCACAGTTTTATAATTATAAGTACAACCGATTTCGGTAGTTATGCCATCATCAGTTACACTGAAATAACATCCATCGGAATACATATGTCTGAGGGGAGATGGTATACGTGGTGTGGGTTAAGGGGGGAGGGAAGGGAAGGGGAGGGGATGGACTGTTGTGGATAGCCGGTGTGTAAACCTGGGTTGGAGGTAAGGTAACTAAAAGCAGCGGGAAGGGATTAAGGATAGTAATGTCATTTTCAGAGATAACCCGAATCTTTTAGAAAGCCAACAACTCTTTTTTCCTGGACATCCCGCTTTTTGCCTTTCATGCTGCGGAAAATAACTTCCGGATTTAAATCACTTTTGTTGCCCGACTCCATCAGGTGTCTGGCGGAGGCGAATGAGTAATCCTTGTTCTTGAGACAAATTTGGTGTTACTTGGCTCTGGTTTTGAAGTTTTGCCTCGTTTGACCTATATAAAAACACAGTCAGAACAGGAGAGTTTATACACAACACAGATTTAATATTAACACTCTCTTCAGAATTAATTTGCAGCCGTCCCAAGGTATTAGTTTTATAAAAAAAAGTCTTAAAATTATTACCGAGGAGAGCATTACAGGCAGCGTAAGACCGAGCCGATGAACAGTATTTTAAACGATTTTGTCTTGTTTTTGGGATGATCGTGCGACAAGGAACACCTTTTTGTGGAGATTAATTGCCTGGATTTTTTATTTAAAAATTATGGTAATTATAGTCAGTATATCCGTTTATATGGGTTGTTTCTCCGATGGTATTGAGTACTAAGTTAAAGTCAAAGTTTGAGAGAGGTAAGTTAATCAGGCGGTGGATCATGAATTGAAAAAAATGCGAATTTATAGAAGTGGGGGTGTTCAAAAGTTAAAGGCTCCACCAAGTGAAACCTTCAAATTTTGAATTTCTTGCCGAGATCATAAAAATTATTTTATGAACGAATTCATAGTATTATTTTATATTCAATCCCAATCGTCAATCGATTGCTGTACTCATTCAGAGGATGGCAGTATCACGTACCCTTTAATCCGGGTTTTTGCATCCGTACTTCTTCTATTTTAGACATAAGGGTAGACTGAACGCCGTGGGTATGAGTTATCTGAGGAGTATTTGCGGCAAAAGTAGGATGGATAGGATGGGGAATGAGTGGGTCATGAATGAATGTAGGTAAAATGCTCCAGTAATGGACGTGTATGAAAGGAAAGTGCTTCGTTGGTTTGGCAATGTTGAGAGAATGAATGAGAGTCGAAAAACGTAACAGATATATGAGAATAGAATGAATGGTGTGAGAGGGAGAGGTAGGCCGAGAAAGTTGTGGTAGAATGTGGTTGAGGAAATTCTTAGGAGGAGGAATATGATGAGGAGTCTTAAAAACAGGAGGGCGTGTATGAAAAAGTGTATGGGGGTAAATAAGGCAAAAGAGGTTTGCAAGGATAGGTTAGTATGGAGGAAATTATTGAAGCAGAGTTAGGTGTACAATTATGAATTTATGAGTGAAACATTTTGACTGTGCCTACCCCGGAAGGGAACGACGTGATGGATATGTATGTATGTATGTACTTCTTCTATTTAACCATATTTAACCATTAACCATATTTTCCAAAAACTAACGGATCTGAGCTGCTGGAAAAAGATCTGAAAGTTTTCCACAAAGAGTGACGTGCGTAATAGCGGAATATAAAATAGTTCCATCATTTGTCATTCAGCCCTTAAATTAGTTGACTGAAGCTCCAATTACAATCCTGTCTCCTTGTCACTTCTGTATTTCCTTGTTGCTCTTATATGTCATTTTTTCATATCTCGTTGTACTCGAACAAGGCCATCATCCTTTTCCGTGGGACTTCTACTTCTATTATGTCCTTCGTTACGAAAGGAGAGCTTTTTCCACCACCCTCTTCCTATTAATTTTCAATATGGATGACCCCACTTCTATTCTTCTGTACACATCCTCGTTTTCAATTGTACCCGTCCATTAGTTTATCAGAATTTGCCCTAGCACCTAGTTTCGAAATGCTTCTTTTTCTCTTCCGTTCCAGTTTTCCATTGGTCCATGTTTCTGAGCTATTTAAAAAAAATTGCACTTAAGTGTTTTCACGTACTCCTATCGGACAATTTGTGTAATAACTCTACTTCCTTTGCATGCATTGGTTATTTTATCATCAAGAACGATTTCACGACTTGCGCTTTATTCTGCTTGATGCCCGTTGAACTTCTCCATCCCATGTAATACTGCTTCCAATGTTGGCGAAGGATACCATTATGTTATAGCAGGATCTTCAGTGCGGCAAGCGAAGTTTTATTATTGAAATCGTCTATTGTCTGTACAACGTAATTCATTTACAGATTTTAAGCCACCCGGGGCTAGCCACGGAGTTCCAATAGTCCCAGATAGCGTAAAATCTGTCAAATAGAGTGAGCGCCTCTCTGTTCTCAAAGAACGATCTTTCCTCGTGGGCAGTGGCGCTCAGCGCTCAGTAGCGACTGATTGTTACATTCCGGCAGTCGAGAACATCTTGTCCCGTAAAGGTCACTAAAATCCACTGGGGAAGAGGTCGCCTCGGTAGCTTAACTGGCTAAATCACTTAGCTGGAAATCGAGGGATCCGGGTTCCCTCCCGGTCAAAGCGGATGATTTTTTTTCTCTGTGAAATTTCGCACATTCGCGTAATTCATTTACATTCATCCGCTCCCTGTAACATTCGTGCGGTCACAGAAGAAAATTATATCCTTTCATCCCCAACCATTTTTAGTGTTACTTTTATACTTGCATACTATTCCCGTTCCCTCTCTCCACAGAAAACGGAGTGATAATGGTAATATATGCATGATTCCAATCACTATCACATTTAGTGGAATTTGTATTATGCAGTCACCACCGAACCCATGAGATAGTGGCAGCTTAAGGTGACTCATCACTCGACTGGAGAGTTTTTCATGATTTTCAGACCCAATTTTTTGTTAAAAATTCACGTAATCAATTTGAAATTTTCAGAATATGATAAAATAGACCTTCCCCGGAAGAGTCCTGTATCTGTAATAAGATAATTTCATCTCAGTCTATAAATCAACCTCCGGGTAATCAGCAAGATATTGGGAATATTTCCATGAAAGCTAATGACTGTATCGAAAAATCTAAAATATGTGGAGATGTATCAATCCTCTTCTATCAGAAGGGTCTTGGTCGATATGCAACATCTCTAATTTGTCCATTTCGACAATCTACCAGAGTAGTTTTTCACAGTGGAATGAAAGGCTCGGATGGTGACGCGAATAATCCAGCCTTTCCTCGCAGACATTCGGTCGGCGTTGCCTGTATTTAGACGCAAGAGACTTGGCAACGACTACAGGGTAAGTGTTGCTTTGAGCGAGAGTTATCTTGGAGTGAGAGGCTCCTCACGTCAAAACGCCTCGATCGGGTGCGAGTGTCGCCATCAGGAGGATCTTATATAGAACTATTCCCCATCGAAGGGTCAGATGCGTCGCATTATGGAGGTGACCGCCGATAGGAAATACAATTTACATTGCTTATACGTACGGTAAATTCATTCCATTCCCAAAAAAGATTCGGAGACCTAGAGGTAATCGTTTAAGGGAAGTGGCCGCGGAGGTAATGTATGTGTTAAAAATGCGTTTTCAAACGCATTGTTAAAAAGTCTTTGTTAAAAGGCAATGCAATGATGTAGGGGAAGCAAATGAGGAAGTCATAAAATATTCTTAATCTAATATACATTATCTTTTTCTAATATCTTGGGGCTAGGAGGCAGGACTAAAATTTGCGGTAGCGGGCGCCTTTCGTGCGATTCCGGTACTGTTCGAAAACTCTCCGCTGCCGGGGGGCACAAATGCCACCGAGAGAGGAAGTTAAAGCTCGACGTTGCCGACATTACTATATCTTAGCCGGATAAACCACGTGACACACAATGAGAGAGGACCTGAGGTGACAGGAAGCAGAATCAGGAATTTCATACAACGGAGGTCTGCAAGCAACTGATTTTTCTGGGCTCCATGTCAAGCCTATCGTACCCTGATTGGTTCTGGAAAAGTCACGTGACGAGCACATTTATCTTCGTTCACCCCCACAAATTTTAGTCCTGCCTCCTAGCCCCAAGATATTAGAAAAAGATAATGTACATTAGATTAAGAATATTTTATGGTTTCCTCATTTGCTTCCCCTACATCATTTCATTGCCTTTTAACAAAGACTTTCCGTCTTCTTTGAAGTCGAATTTTTCCTCTCAAACCATGGAAATTGTTTTACTTTTGACTTTTCTTCTCGGAAATATTTCATCTTCATCAACTATCACTTAACATTCAGGAATAACCAGGTAATATTGTAGCAAAATATTTTCCAGCGCTATATGTTTCGACCCTTTCCCATTCCCGTTTTTCAGAGCGACACAGAGGATATTTTAATGACTCCTCATGACATCTCTAGGTCTGACAGATGCGATAAAATAAGAGAGATGCACTGCCGAACATATAGGTACATAAACTCGTTCTTTCCTTGAACAATAAGCGACCAGAATAAAAATTGAGCTCCACTAAATACACTCCTATATTACATGTCACCATTTCATCTCCCAAAAACTTACATCTTCACACAGCTGGTGACCTAACACTCCCTGCCACACACCCATGAGGCGGCTCGCAGGGTATTATGTAGATGTAGATGTAGACTCTGTTGCAATCTAGTCCCCACGTTCTTTTTCTTCCATCTCTTTCCTCATTCTTGCCAAAAAACGGGTAAAAAAGTCCCTTTTCCTCCCCATTCGCTTCCATGAACCCCGTTCCTCATTCCGCAGCCATTACCACCTACCAATTCCTTACCAATCCTCCTCCTCTCTTCTCTCCCCCATCCCCTCCGCCATTTTCCTCTTCGAACCCTCCCCCACCCTCCTCTTACGACTTCCCCCACCCCTCCATCCTTTCAACCCCCGCCCCACGCCCTCCTCCCCGTACCCCCAAAAACTCTCCCTCCCCCGCCCACCCCGAGCAGTCACGTGGTCCGGATTTTGCGCGACGCTGAGATGAATAATGAATGGCTGGGCTCTCATATGAGAAGGGGGCGGGGGAGCGGCATAGGGGCGTGTGCATGCATGGAAGGGGCTCGCTCCCTCCACCCCTCTCGCCCCAAAACCCTACCCTCCCTCTCCCTCGATTTACTACCCCCTCTATCCCTCATACATCCCCTCTTGCACAAAATCCCCCTCCCCATTGAAGCCTTACACAGTCCGGGGGCGGGCACAGATGGTTCTAGTGCCATCGGGGGACGGGTTTCTGATGTGAATTATTGCTATTAAGGTTTTCTATCGGTTGAGGTAGTTTTAATTAAGGTTTTGGTAGTGATTTTCGTATATGGAAAGATTTTCCTGAAACATAGTTTAGGTGTGCTTTTTATTAATATGTAGAGACAAATGAGAAAACAATTGTATGTAACCGATTTGGTTTCTTGGGAATATAATGCCATCTTAACCCTTTGAGTTCGGCATGACGTGATATCACGTCATGGTTATCTTCGCGCTGGTGCTGATGACGTTATTTCACGTCAGGGGTACTGTGAGTGTTCCAGCTTTCACTCGGGAACTTTCACTAGGCCACAAAGCTGCAACACTCACGGTATCCATGACGTGATACAACGTCGTGCCGTACTCAAAGGGTTAACAAGTAGTCTGCTGGAAATGAAGGACAGATGTTTAAAAAAAAAAATTCGATGGAATTTTCGCATGTTTTCTCCTAAGCCTGAAAATATACGTGACATACAATTATGATGGATCAAAATAAAAATTAAGATATTATTCCAAGTATAATACACGCATTTGCACAAGATTTTTGCTTCGCATTCCGCGCCTTGAACCCAAGTCATAGAATACTTTAATTGGGAAAAACATTTGAAACATAATATTGCATCGTTTATGTATAGTTATGTGAGACCTATTGATCTATTCCTTGGGTTAATGACTCACGATTCGGGCTTAAGGTTGATGCAAAGAACACTTGCCATTTTTCCAAAACTTATTTTTACAAGTGCAACTAGTTTCGACACAAAGGCGTATTCCTCGGCTACCTCCAGGTTTCGAAACTAGCTTAACCGTTAAATATAAATTGGACAAAATAACAAGTGTTCTTTGCATCATAATTTTATTTGCACGAAGTCACGCCTGAACTCACCGAGTAAACATTATAGTAGTTTGAGCGAAATATCATTTCATCTGGAAGTCATAGAATTTGATCTCATTTTAAAGTTAAATATCCATCCTTTTCAAAGGTACCAAAATATCTCCAAAGTACCTGTTGTCGAACTAATTTCTGAGATTTTTGGCAGAGATTACCGGCCCTTTTACGTGGGAATTGCTACGTGTATGATTTAAGAGAATCCTTGGTTAAAAAGCGAAGAATTTCTAACACATGAATCTCGTAAAGAAATTAATGGTGTGGAGTTTGTATGTTCTCTCAATCATTTTTGAAAATAAAATATCTACATCTACACAATGCCCTGCGCGCCGCCGCATGGACATGTGGCAGGTTGTGCTAGGTAACCAGCTGTGTAAAGATTAAAGTTTTTGGGAGATGAAATGGTGACATGTATTATAGGAGTGTATTTAGTTGAGCGCAGTTTTTATTGTGGTTGCTTATTGTGCGCGGAAAGAACGAGTTTTTGTTCCAATCTGTTCGGCAGTGTATCTCTCTTATTTTATCGCATCTGTCAGACCTAGAGATGTAGTGAGGAGTCATGATAATATTCTCTGTGTCGCTCTGAAAAATATCAGATTTAAATTTCTCAAGCAACACAAACTTAGCGTGTAGCCTAGGTGTCTCCAAGGGCTCCCACCTTAATCCCTTTAAAAGTTGTGAGACACTATATTTTCGCTCGTAGTAGTTTTTAACGAAGCGTGCTGTGCTGCTTTCCTGTGTATTTTATCAACTTATTTGGTTGAATCTGTATGACCCAAATGCTCGCGGTGTATTCGAAGTGTGGCCTAACCAGAGAGAAGTGGTATCTCTCTTTGCCTTTTTTATCAGAGGACCCTCCTAATATACGTTTAACAAAACCTAGTTACTTAATGCTGCGCCACACGTTTTGTATGTGAAATCCCCAAGATATATCAGAAGTCAAGGTAATTCCCAGATATTTTGCTGGATTATATTGTCATTGCAGAATTTTTTAATGGTCACAACAAAACCTTCCGTTGTTGAGGAGTATTAAAAGTGCCGCGCGAAAATAATAAGTCAAATAATAGACGTCTGTTGATATTTAAACTTAATTATTTAGAATTTCAGTCATATATAAGTATGTTATTGCACCATTACCAATGCAATATTTTATTTGTGCTTCCTACAGCTGCTGAAAATAAAGCGTATACTTATAATATGGTCTCCATTACAACTAGGGAACTGTCTCGTATTAACTATCTTAAGGACGAGTAAAAATCCTCAATAGAGTTGTTTGAGTGTGGGGCTCTATGAACATCTTGGCTTTCTTTCCTCGTCACTTTGTGTGTAATACCCTTACTCATCCAGTCAATAAACACTATTCTTATTCTTCCCCTTCCCCGCTTACTCAATTTCCTCATCTTTATTACAACCACGAGCAACACTTTGCCTTTCGTTACTTCTTCCTCGTTATCCCATTAATTTCCCTTAAGACCAGCGGATAAGTCCCCCGCATACCTAAACTTGACATTTTCAATAAGACCCAGCATTGGTTTATATTAATTTGTTATTTTGATTTTAACATCAATGCCACTTCAACACTAGTAAGGAGATAACATATAAAATAGAATAAATTACTTTGATGCCCATTGCGCCGTTATATTGGAGAGGATCCACTGTCAATATAACATAATACATCTGTTACACCTGGAAAACTTGTTTCGTTTGAAAAATATTCTTCACACTACCCATCCTTATAAACCTCCTTCCATTTTCTGTGGTTGTTGGAGCATGCATTTTGAGTTATTGAGTGCACTTTTTAAAATAACTTTTCAAATAAATCTAAGTTCTTGGGCGACACTTCACTCAAGTACGATAATATTTGGCTGGAAGTGACCATGCATTTTGAAATATTAATGACGGAGGAATTATATTTCAAATATTTTACAGCACTGAGTCCATAAATTAAGTAATCACCGTATATCAATATGTGTTTTTTATTCGAAATGATACCTTGACACTTAATAAGGAAATAGAGCCTATGAAGCTGCTACATGGAAATATGAATGGAAAGAGAAAAAGAGGAAGACCGAGGAAAAAATGGATGCAGGATTTGGAAGAAGACTTTAAGACTCTAAGGATCGTATGATGGTGGGAGGAAGTGCAAAACAGAAGAGAGTGAACAGGCTTCTCGAGGGAGGCCAAAGCTCATACCGGGCTGTGGCGCCGAAGAAACTAACGAAAAACAAACAAACAAGGCCATCGTCATCAACTTCCTCCGATTTCTGAACGCCTCCTTACCTCGCGCAATTCTCTTCCTAATGCCTTGGTTGCTGTTTATTTTGTTTCAATATTCCACCCATGTACAGCAGAACCCCGCTGAACAGAGAGCCGTGTTAACCGTAACTAACTACCTACATGCATCATAATTCAATTCCCGCCGATAAACTCCTAATAAAGAAGAGGAGGTATATGGTTGCCTGTTCCATCAGCTCAAGAAATAGATTAGTTGTGCTGAAAATTTATAAATATTGACGATATAATTGAACAAGTTCATAATTAACAGTGATACGTGTCATCACCATATTAACCGTTGAGTATCTCCCACAAATTATTCGACAAAAATGTTTTGGCCCCATGTTCAACCCCTTTATTTTGATTGAGGGAGGTCCTACTGTAATTATATTCCTCTAATTGCAGATTGAAATTAAGACTGCCATTTTTAAGGTATCTGTGTTACCTAATCAAACTGTTACATTTCACCTACCGTATTGTCGTTATGAGGTAGGAATAGCTGAATAAAGTCCTAACGAAAACATAGACGGATTACGAATCTGAATTAATAAATAGATAACTGAAGTCAATTCTTGACGCGTTTTCAGAAATAATTTGGGTAGTTGAAGTATGATAAGGGGATTTTCTGGCGTAATAGATGGAATAATTTTTCTCTTGTTCAACGTTTCGAATTTTAAGCACTCGTCATCATTGGTCGTTCAATTCTAAGATTGGTTGACTGCAATCCTCCACCCTTCCCTATCTATTGCTAGTTTAATAGGGAAGGCTACAATTTTCCCTCTATTTTACCTTCAATTATGTTCTTCACAAACCCATTGTGTCCAGTCCATCTTGTTCTTCTTTTCCATGGTGTTCCGTATGGTCCTCTTATATTCTACAATTCTGTACACTTCATCATTTCGTATTTTGCCCGCCCATAAAGCACTATGATGGCCGATTAGGGCAGCTAAACGAACTGACCAATAGGGCCAACTTACCACGTCGGCCCGATGGCCACCATTGAGAATGTCACCCGTTCTGAAATCTGAGAGTTATTTTTTCAAGTTATAGCTTAGACAAAATCTTCTAAGATGTGCTCGGAGTCAAACTTGCGTATCGAAAGATTATTGAATCGAAGGCTGGAAAATGAATAAATTAGGTCATAAGTTAAGTAATTAGGGTCATACACGTTCGTGGATCATGAGGTAGCCAGCGGCGCCGATTTTTCGGGGAGAAATTATTTACCGTCAATTACCATGTACCTGCCCACTTCAAATTTATCTATATTTAGCATCGTAATCAGCTCTTCGAAATATGGATCCAGTAAGAATTATGAAGACCTCAAGTAATGTTAACTATTTTAATTTGTCCCCAAGAGACCGCGCTGAACTTCACAGTCAAAAGGTTTTCGAGTAAGGAGTCGTAGTTTTTGATTCCGAAGTTTTAACTTGTTAAGTTTCTTTTTCAGCATGCTCTTGGTGACATACCTCGTGAGACTAGGTATAATTATGATACCGCCGTGGCGCAAGTATACATCCGCGTAAATATGTAATCCCTTCGGTGGTAACTTGCGGCAGGAACCGAAGGGCCCTCGCAAGGAAAGCAAAACTTTGTGAAACATTGCATTTGTAATGCCTTACTCGGCAATATTTTGCACAATGGTTCATTTGTTTTTCTTTTATATACCCTTAGGCATTTGTTGAACTCATCCTTTTTATATATTTGGTATTTAAGTTCATATATTGAAAATATTTGGAATGGTGGTAACTAATCAGGGAATGGAATACCCGGATATTTCCCCTATTCATACTTCTCTACGACTCTACTGAACTTCATTTTAGCATCCCTTAAAAAACCATAGTACTTTTGAGATAGTGCGGACCTTTCTGCTTTAACTACCTCCCCACATCATTTTTCCTCTTATCTTCATTCAGCTTACTCACTCCCATGCGGGGCTTACTCATCCCCATATTAATGCTATATGCTGCCCTTAAGTACATGTCGAGGAGGAAATCAGTGAAATAGCCGAAATCAATAGTAGAACAAGTCATAGGATGCATAGAAATGAAATAAAGGCATTTCTTCGTTGCATCGGTGATACTTTTAGGAAATATTAATTAGCATATAGTAATGTCACTCGACCTTTCTTCTCGTTTATATCAAAATATCTTGAAATATCATTTGAAATACTTTTTGTGTAAGTGGATAATCGTATCCAATATTACACTATTGTAGTCAAAGAAGGATTGTAACATCTCAGTAATGTTTACCATCTTGAGAAATCCCAGCCGACCAGTTCTTCTGATCTTCTCTCACTGATCTTGCCTCTGCCTGTAAAACTAATCTTGTCTCACTAATTATGCTCCCATAGGTTTCATCCTCTTCCTTTTTTTCTGTAAACCTCGCTACTGATTCTATTCGTCCATTTGATCTCCAGCATCTGCCTCCCGCACAATGCCATGAAATACTCTGTTCTCTTTCCTTTCAGCGTTCCAATAGTCCATATCTCAGAGGCTCACATTGCTAGTGTGATTATCTTATGTTACTATTTAATATTTATCTGGTTGCCTAAAGATTAAGCTATGGGATGGATAACAATGATCAATCTAGGTCAAGTAATGTGGTTTATTGATATACATTCGAGTTTCAGGTACCAGAGCTACCGAAATTTATCTTTCGAAAGTAATTGATTCGATTATTTTGTTCGTTCGCGTACAGCTTGATAAGAATACGTATGTTTAATATACGCGTCAAATTACCTTTGAACACGTATTCCGTCATCCTCAGTGATCACTCAATCCTAATATTTTTTGCTACAACCTTTCGTTCTTCCCTATGCAATGCTAGCTCTCTTGCTCCCTGGTATAGTCCAGTCGCTAGAGGGACGACACTCACCTGATGTTTACCAAAATATTGCTCTATGAAGTTTATTTTATCATTTATACACACTAATATGAGTGAGAAAGTAGTTGAAATATATAATTAATGAAAATAAATGATCAAACAACACTTCTGGACAGCTCGAAAAAAAAAATTCTCCCTTTTTCCCTCAATTCACCCCTACCCCTTGATATTGATGGTAAAAAATTTTTAAGACATGCCATTTAAAGGAAACTAATATCTCCACCACTTACTTGAGTGTATTTATACTAAAATTAGTTTTTCATAGAATTGAAGCGATCCAAATGGACGGAAAAGTGACAATTTTGCTGGAATTGCGATTTTTACCCCTTGGTTGCTGTTCTTTCCTCCTTTGTTATTTGCCATGGAAGCAAAGTTAATTAAAGATTCTTGTAGAAAATTTTGTCTTCTAACAAGAATAAATTTTGAGCAAATTTGGCTACGATGTACCGTTTAGGAGTTATAGGAGGAAAATTGGAAAAAGTGCCGTTCTTCGGTGGTTTTTTCAAGTTGGTGGAAAACGTAGAGGGGTGGGGATGACGAAAGCTTAGTTTTTTCACTCTCTAGCTATCCCGAACAACATAAAATAATCAGAACTACTTGATTTAATATAGGATTGGACCCCTTTTTACCCCTATAGTGACTGGACTGGTAGCTCCTCTTGTGTACTTTTGTCCTTATTTAGACTATGTTTTTATCCCTCGGCCTCCTCATTCCTCTTAGGAGTTTTCTCTGAATTCTTCGTTCCGCTATTTTGGTCACAAGGTGAAGCATCAGATGGATTGGACACATCCTGAGAAAAATTTTTGGAGAACATAATTGAAGGTAAAATAGAGGCAAATGTCCCCAGAGGAAGACCCATTAATAAGTTCATCAATCAAATGGAGAGGAAAGTATATAGAATGAGATACCAGGAGGTAAAACAAGTAGCATTAGATAGGGAAGGGTGAAGGGCTACAGTCAATCAATCTTATGATTGAACGACCAGTGATGATGGTATTCCGCACAATCCCGATGTTCTTCCGGTTGTGCCCAATCCATCTGCCTCTTCCTTTCTCTATTGTATTCCATGTGATCTTTCGTCTTCTACTTCTGTGTGTACTTCTTCACTCCTAATTTTATCCGTCCATCCGATCTTCAGCATTCTGCTCCAACACCAAGTTTCGAATCTGATCTGGTCTACTTTTCCAGCGGTCCATGTTTCCGGTCTAGAGAGTGCCACTCTCCATATGAATGCTTTCACATTCTGTTCATTCATTTCAAATCCAATAATCTTTGAACTGTGAAAACATTCGAAGTAGCAATCTATGAATCAAAAGCATAGATCATTTGAAAAGTTGACCAGAAATGACTAGAAGCCTTCAAAGCATGGTGCTGGAGGAGGATGCTGAAGACGATATGATACAATGGACGGACAAAATTAGAAATAATGAAGTGTACAGAAAAGTAGACGAGAAAATAATCATAGGGAACACCATAGAAAAAAAGAGCAAGATGGATTGGAGACACCCTGAGACACAATGGGTTCATTAAGAACGTAATTGTAGGTAAATTAGAGAGAGATAAGTCCCCAAAGGAAGACCAAGGAATAAGTTAATGGACCAAATATAGAAGAAGGTGCATAGGAAGAGATATAAAGAGGTTAGGGAACTAGCATTAGATAGGGAAGGATGGAGGACTGCAGTCAACCAATGTTAGGATTGAACAACCAATGTATATTTGAACACTCAAGTTTTATTTTAATATAAGATAATTTTTTTATTCAATATTTTATCCGTCCACTTGATCTTCAGCATCTTTTTCCAAATCTATAGGGATGTGTATTGAAAAAAATCAATACTCGTTTCGACTAGCGAGATCTCGGAGAAACTTCCTTTAGCCAGAATGATCACCGAGTAAAACTCCTTCCCGGTTACGTGGCTTTCTCACTATCCCGTGGCAGGGAAAGGGCGGAGAGGGGGAGAGAGAGGACGGGCTTTTGAGGATGGAATGGAAGGGATGAGGGCATTTTGAGGGGACAGGAGGAATGCGGGTTAAAGGGATAGATGGGGGAGTGGGGGTGTGGGAGAGAGTGTGTGAAGTGTGATGGCCCAGAGACGTGTTCGGGGGAAGAGGGGAGGAGTTAAGGTGTGTGTGAGAGAGAGAGATCGAGCCGGCTGATGGGTAGACAAGGAGGCCTTTTACCCTCGTTCACCGGTTGGAGGACCAAGCGGCTGTCAATTCGGGAGTCAATTTCGCGGAGATGCCACACCGTCGCGTCTTCCTCTGGAGAGATTCCCCACTTCTACGCCCCCGCTCCCCTCTTCAGCCCCTCCCCCCACACAAGAGCTCTCTTCGCTTCCTCCGTCATGTCCCCCCCCCCACCATGCCCCCGTATACCACCCACCAGCCCCCCCCTCCCCCCCCCCGAAGCCACCTCCTCCTCTTACCTCCTTCGCCTCTCTCCCGCGCTGTCCCCCGCTGACTCGATCGTCGGGATTCATCCAATTACGGGCAAAATCTCCTCTCTCGTCATTCCTTCGCCCAAATCTTCCACCCACACAAGCTTCCTCTCCCCTTAGGAGTTTCTTTTTCTTCGCCCTACACATCTCAACCCTCTTCTCTTGTCTTCATCTCTTTCTCTCTCTCTCTCTCTCTCACTCTCTGTATACAGCTCTTTCTTTCCTTAATTCCCCTTCACTCAATGTTGGAATGTTCTCCGTCCTGGTGCTATATTCAGCAATGTCTAAGGATAAAATTTATGGGTGAAGGCGTAACTTTGTGGACGGTTGCCGCAGACATGGCGAAAAAATCTGTTAGTAAATTCCACCCTTGAAATTGTATTACCGACCTAGGTTTCGATTGCCTTGCAATCATTTTCACCTTGAAAATGATTGCAATTTTCACCGTGAAAATGATTTCAAGGCAATCGAAACCTAGGTCGGTGATAAAATTTTAAGTATGGAATTTACTAAGAGAGATTTTTTCGTCATGTGTGCAGATGTTTCAGTCTTTAAATGGCAGAATTTGAGCGTCGCAACCGGGAAAAATATTTTTTTAATTCTATGTATGGACGTTCAACTAAGACTTAACTAATACTGAATTCAACCTTTTCTTGTACAATGGCCGTGTTCCAATCCGTAGGGTGCACCCTATGAACTTACGCCCTTACGCCCTATCCTGCACTTCACGCACTTTTCTGCTCTTAAGGTAGCCAGCGCCAATGTCTCCCAGTGTCCAACGTCGGAACTATATCATAACCGCCTCGACCCGTAAGTTGGTCTGTGTATTTCTTCCGCAGGCCGTTGAATTGTATTATCCTTTCGTCTATCCCTAGTATATCAGAAGAACGTCCATTAGTCACTCAGAATTGTAATTTATCGCAAGACATCGCATTGGAAATTCGCAATATTCACGAATGGGAAATTCTTAGGGCGCAAAAGGGCGCATCGTCATACACTTACCTTCTATGTGCACTAGCGCCGTAGCCATGATGCGCTCTAACGGATTGGAACCGCACTATGCGACGTTACATCCGGAAAATGACAATCGAAAAGAACACATAAGGGTACGAAGCGTACGAAGTGTGCATAATATCGGATTGGAACACGGCCAATGTCTTATCCGCCAATATTTTGGAAAACAATTTGTTTGTTTTTGTTTTCCATGTACATGTTTAATGCACGCATGCTCGTTCTTACTTAAAATTCACTGACATGAAAGTTATACCCTCCATATCTCAATTCTTCTCTCTTGGCTTTAACTATCCCTCCCTCTGTACACAGCTCTTTCCTTCCTCAATTCTCCTTCAGTCAATGTTGGAGTGTTCTACGCTCTGGTGCAAACTGCACGTATGCCTTGGCATCTTTGAAAGACTTTGAATGTCGCGACCTCGAAAAATTATAATACAAAACCTAGTTGTGTAGATTCAACCAAATTTATGTGAGTCAAAACGATTGCTGAACTACACCTTTTATTTTGCTATGTTTCATCCGCCAACTTTATTTGGAAAACCGTTGATTCCTTTTTGTTTACCATATGTTTAATGCCCGCAAGTGCATACTTCGTTTAATTTAAATAATATTAAAGTTCTCCACATCTCTAACCTCTTCTCTTGCCTTTATCGCTCTCTCCCACTCACCTTTTCCAACTGTGTACAGCATTTTCTTTTCTTAATTCTTCTCATGTCGATGTTGGAATGTTCTCTGCTTCGGTACTTTACTAAACAATGGCTCAATATTTTTGAGCATCCACTATGACGGAATATTAACGACGTGACCCTTTAATAGAAGAAAAAAAAGCATGCCATTTATGTAGCCTCAACCAAGACTTATTGAATCGAAACAAGTATTGAATCTAACCTTCTCTAATGTAGTGTCTTATCCGCCAATATTTGAGGAAACTGTTTTTTTTTTCATTTTGGTTTTCAATGTAGTATTGAATTCATATTGTGCGCTCTTTTTTCGGTGATGTTTAAGTTTCTCACATCTCGGCCCTCATTTCATTAAGGACGCTTTACACGGTACTTTTTCTTGCACAAACAAAAGTATGAACTCTTGCATGAGGAAAATTGTATCGTGTAAAGCGGAAAATTGTATAATTGTCTGAATGACATAACGGGAAATAGAACCTGCTCTATTTCCATTCAGTTTCTTGTGCATTCTATGATACATTTTTTGTACAATAAAATGTATCGTTTTAACGGCCTTTACCATTTCTCAATCGGATAATAATAGGAAATGTCTCGATGTGTTACGAGCCACGTTTATGACGGAATTTTAGTATCGCGACCGTGAAAAGTAAAGAAAATGCCATTTACGTAGGTTCAACCAAGACTTATCGAGTCGAAACATGTAATGAACTCAACCTTATTTTATGTCATATCAGTAGGTAGGAAATGTATTTTCTGGCGCGTCACGTGACTTATAAACAAACGCGAATATCTAGCATACTAATTAACTTAGATAAAATATAACGACACCGTCTGATAGTCCAAATTAACCCGCATCCAATGATGTACTTGCCTTTGCTACGAAGTGAATAAGTAACCCACAACAGCCGAAAAAACATTTTAATATAAACAATATTAAATATCTCGCATACTAATTAACTTAGATAAAATATATCGACACCGTTGGATAGCTCTAATTAACCCACATCAAATGTCCTCCTCATCTTTATGTCAATACGCCCGCACCAGTCCGAAATGAATAATATCTAGCATCCCAGGAAAACACTCATGCATGGCATTCGTTGATGAAATAGTCCACGTCATTCATAGTGTTGAGTGCAATTCCGCCTCGATAACCTTGAGCTCCACTCTCAAGTTTCAACTGCGACGCAAAATTGCTTCCGCGTTTAATCATTCCCCCTCCCCTTCCTTCTAGGTTGCATTATCCATCCTTCTAAGACGTCTTCCAGAGCACATTCTGACTGTAACCCCATTGCCGAAAACTAGCGCGTCACGTGACTTATAAACAAACGCGATTATCTAGCATACTAATTAACTTAGATAAAATATAACGACACCGTCTGATAGTCCAAATCAACCCACATCAAATGATATCTTCGTCGTTACGACAAAGTGAATATTTAACCCACAACAGCCGAAAAACATTCTAATATTAAATATCTATCAACTAATTAACTTAGATAAAATATAACCGTTGAATGCCCTAATTAACCCGAGTCAAATGATTTCCTCGTCTTTATGTCAAAATGATCAATAGGCCCGCAGCAGACCGAAATGTATAATATCTCACAACGTTCGTACGTGACATTCGTGCAATCATTGTTTCTACGATTGAATGTATAATAGGACCGCAGAAGACTGAAATGTATAATATCTCGCAACCCAGGAAAACGTCCGTGCGTGGTATTCATTGATGGAATAGTTCACAACATTCGCATAGATTGTTAGGTGCATGGCCTATACTGCATCGACAAACTTGAGCTCCACTCCGGCCTCAAGTTTCAACTTGCTCAGCTGCAACGTAATTTTTTTTTCACCATTACATCATTCCCGACCACCGCGTCTGACGCATAATCCCTCCTCTTCCCCCTCCTCTTTCTTCGAGGTCGCATTATGCTGTTGTCAATAATAAGCGAAAGGACAACAAACCAGCTATGGGGGACGCTCCCGCCCATGAGCGTTATACCATCTGATATTAAATATAAATAAAGGTGTTGAGGTGAAATAAAACAGGGAATACAAGTTTTCAAAAATTTATTTATTTTTTTCAAAATTTTATTACAAGAACACCAGTCAGCCAGCTTGTGAGCATTTTTCCTGGCACATTGTAAATTACTTTGAGAATGAGCGTCAATGAAACAGCACTCATTTGTTGACAATGTCTTTAAGGATGGGGGCCTCCATTCAATTCCAGATTTGCTACGCAAATGCCCACGGACAATAGTTTTCTAAGAGAAGCAGCCTTTTCCGCACCCTTTGTGGAGAGAAACTTGAAACGTTGGGTATATTGTCTCACAATGCTCTCCAATTTCAAATACTCAATATCTCTTTCATATTATGACAAGCTGTGATAGTCATTTTTTTTAACCAAGAAGCCTCTCTCGTGAAAAGTATCCCAAGCAGGAATTTGAATAGCCAGGTATTGCAACAAGTACACTGAACATCACTAATGGTCAATTCCTTGACCATGTAGCTTTTATCATTAGTGGTAAACCCTTGGAATTCGATAATGGCACTCATCTCACGATGATTTCCCAACTTTAGTTTTAAACTCCCGATGTCAGGGGTTGAGAGATCATCAATATCCAACTAACGAGGAAATTAATTCCACATCAACGGTTTAACATACAGTCACGCACGCGCAAAGGTCTTGCACGTACCATTCACTCGATAAGTGACACTTCGAATCTCCACCTCTCAAAATCGACACTACTACCGGATGGTTGAATAGGTAGAATTGCTAATGGCGGTGAGAAATTGCTTCGCGATATCACTTTCGCGCTACAGCCTGCGGAGAGACAGAGTATCTAAATTCGAGAGCTTAATGAGACAGCACCATTCCTCAACGTTTAAGTTAACCAAACTCCCCAGAACTACAAATTGTAATGTACTTTTTACCGAAAAAAGTGTGTAAAAGTTAACGAGCGCGAGGAGAGCGAACCTTTTATATCGCTGAAAAAAATAATCGTATACTAGCTTTTCTTACTTCAGAATACCAGGCCAATCAACATGTAAAACAACGACACTTATGCACGTGTATAAATTGCAAACCAACCTTAAAGTCTCTGACGGGGTCATAGCCAACACACACACAAACGCAATTAACACAAAGTACCCCAAAACAGACGATTACCATGAGGGGTGTATGATGGAATTGGGGTGAGGAATCTGTACAGAGCCTGTCCTAACGATTTACTTAAAGCGGTAGAATTCCCCAGATTTTTCAGAAGTTTCTCCGGATTAGTAGAGGTATTCTGAAAAGCAGCCAATCCCTTCTCTGTAAAGAAGCGAGAAATTAAAAAAAATAATATCAAAGAGGAAGCATTTATCGATACATGATCTTAGATTATAAAGAATGATAGTTAAGCTATATTCATTTCCTAAAAGTGTTGCGCTTCTCTACCACCCCCTACAAAATCCCACCCACTATACGCAGCTGCATCATACAAAAACTGAAGATCCTTCTCATGAACTAATACAGTTTGCTGAGAATCCGTTAACGAGCGATTACACACAATCTCTAGTCTTCGAACCAAGTTACCGCGCGTTTACTCAGAAGAAAATATATTAGAAAAATTTTTTAAAATTTTTTTCTTCGATATTCAATAAATTTATGAGAGCTAATTCCATGTTTTTTCCAGCATACGTTTCCGATATTTTCTTTAAGTCAATAGTGAAGCGGTGATTATCATATTTCATCTTATTAAACAAAGTTATCTATACTAATTCCTTGTTTTAACTTTTTAACAGGTTTTTTCAAAGATTCTCATGTTGAGGTTCCTAATTATTCCACTAAATATGTGAAATAATAAATATCATAATAAATAAATCAATATAAAAGTAATTTTTAAAAAATGTTTTCTATTTTCTCAAAATTCTTTCTTGCATCCGCATTATAAGGAATCAAAAGAATCTCGTTCCCTAACGAAAATGCCCCCACAATCGTGAATGTGACATAAATGTTTACTATTCTAGAATTAGTTATTATTCTATTATTATCACGCTAATATTGACAAATCTACCTTAGTTATAGTTGGCTACCTTAGTAATTTTGTAAATGAGAATATATTCAATTAGGTACTTTTTTGGCTCTTTGTGCTATTTTCAAGTGGTGAGTGAGTAACGATCGTATCATTAATAGCATGTTCTAAGTGTAATTTAGACTTGTTGAAGGATGTTTTGTTTATTTTTTGTGATGAATGCAGTTAATAACTAAATTTTAAGTGCTTTAGAAATCTCAGCAGTATCACAACTTAGATAGGGAAGTCACAAGTCAAAGGTATGGCCATGAATAAATATTATAGATTTAAACTTTTGGAATCGTTGCCTAGGTAACGTGTTGCCACAATTTCCAAATTTAGTTCCATGAATATATATTATGGATTTGGATATTTGGTATTGTTGCCTAGGCTATGTGTTGCCTAAATTTCCACTTTTAGTTTGCCCAGTCCTTAGCGCCACCTCGATCAGAGTCTTTTCAGTTGTTATTGTAAAGTTACTTTTAAATGTTAGAGAGGAGATATCTATTATAGAAAATGTGTAAGAGGTTTATGAAACGTTCATCGTGTGCCAACGACGATGTTTGCCAGACTCTGATTCTAATTTGAATGCATTGAGCCCGTTAGGTTTAAATAAAGAGTTTAGAATGCCTTATTCAAACAGTACTTGCCTCGTACCAGGCTGCAAACCGGGTATACGTCTACGAGGACTCAAAAATTGGGGACTTGGATTGAAATATAAGAATCAGTTCAAGAAGGCGGTTGGTGCATACCTTTTTACATACACTACAACGATGGTCATCGGGAATACTCATGAAGTCACCTCGCGTTATTATTAAATTTCCGTATAGCGATATTCACGAAGTGCTAATAAGTGAATTGTACGTTTGTATAGTTAAATTTTGAGAGAAATTAAATATATCTGTTGACCGAACGATATTAAAAAAGTTTATAATTACGTCCCACGTGTACTACTACATTTTTTATCCACTGCATTATGATTAATTGTATGTATGTTTATTCATGACAAAACCGTTGAGACGTGTTTATTTACAATCTGTCGACTGTATTTACATTTGAACTTTCGTCTTTCATCACTAGGCGGCATCCCCCACCCCCTCTCTCCCGTCCGCCCACCCCACCACCTCCTCCTCATTGGTTCCTAGTTTTAGGCTTCAAACATTTGTCTCCTCCATTGTAAAGTAGTAAAATATATTCAACAGAACCAGGAAGTACCAATATTCGGGAGGCAGACAACCGAAAGCTCCATGCTCGAATTCCATCATTAAGAGTTTTATTATTATAGATATGAAATGCCTTTATGGGCGAGGTAAGTAGCCAGATCGCTTTAAAAATCGTGCTCAATGGTAAGTTATTTTGGATTTACATGCGTTTATTCTTTAAAATAATCGCTTATCCTGAATCAAGAAAAAATGAAACCACCTCATTGTTTCCCATATGACTAAATTTCGGTGTTCTATACGCAGACCACCAGGATACTCGCTACAGTCCATCTTAAATTTCTCTCGAATCTTTATTCTTGCGTACACTGATTTCAAAATTACACTTCAAATCGCAAAACTCTACTTCTCAATGTCAGCATGGATAAACTTGGGTTCATCGTAAAGTTTGAGGTCTAATAGATGTTAATATATATTGATATCACATCCAAAACACCTATGAGGTTCGTTCCGTAAGTCAATTTGACCAATTTAAGGTATTTTTTGTACGACCTTAAACACCGGATGCGACTATATGTAGGTTAAAGAAACATTCTCCATATATTTCGTTATGGATAGACCTCTGGAAATGACCAGCTTAAAAATATCAACCCTGATTGTGAAAAAATAATTGAGCAACTACATCCAATAATTAAATCGATGTCGAATGCAATACTTTCTCTCTTCCTGCTTCGTCAAAACATGACTTATCAAGGTTAAACTGGTTTCCTTTACGAGTATAGGGTGAAAAGATAATAATAACCATTATCCGGAATAGATATCGTCCACTTCCATTACTTCAAACCCGATTACATCCAATTTATGAGAGTCAACATTAAAATGTGTTATTGTGAACAAATTACAGAAGTTAGAATAGACACCCCATCCTACCCTACCATTCTTTCTCCTATTTTCCGAAGTCTGTCTTGTGAATTACAAATAAAGGAGAGATTGTTGAACCTACTACAAGGTCACACATGAATAGTAGGTTGCAATAGTAGGTTAACATCCACATCAATGTACCTAGATCATACCTTCTGATTCCTAAGGCTCTCAACAGGTATCAAACCAAAAAAATGTACCTTAAAGTAACAGTAAAAGATCCACACAGAAGGGATAAGACTCACGATGGAATTCTCATATGCCTCTTACACACTTCCTGTAGTAGATTTTCCCCCCTCTAACATCTACAGAGTAACTGTTAGGTTTCAAAAATAGTCAGCTATTATTCACAGCATCATAGTTCTACTCCACCGTCACACCCCTCCATCACCCTACTACCTACTGCTCCGCGAGACTGGGAGTATGGGAGGCGAGAGAAGGGTGTGTCGGTGGAGGCGGAGGTGGGTTGCAGTGGGCTCCGCGAGACTGCAACCCACCTCCGCCTCCACCGTCACGAGGCGAGAGACTGAATATGGGAGGTGATGGAGGGGTGTAACGGTGGAGTAGAACTATGATACTGTGAATAATAGCTGACTATTTTTGAAACCTAACAGTTACTCTGTAGATGTTAGAGGGGGGAAAATCTACTACAGGAAGTGTGTAAGTGGCATATGAGAATTCCATCGTGAGTCTTATCCCTTCTGTGTGGATCTTTTACTGTTACTTTAAGCTACATTTTTTTTGGTTTGATACCTGTTGAGAGCCTTAGGAATCAGAAGGTATGATCTAGGTACATTGATGTGGATGTTAACCTACTATTGCAACCTACTATTCATGTGTGACCTTGTAGTAGGTTCAACAATCTCTCCTTTATTTGTAATTCACAAGACAGATTCGACAAGACAGACTTCGGAAAATAGGAGAAAGAATGGTAGGGTAGGATGGGGTGTCTATTCTAACTTCTGTAATTTGTTCACAATAACACATGTATTGTCAACTTAATGTTGACTCTCATAAATTGGATGTAATCGGGTTTGAAGTAATGGAAGTGAACGATATCTATTCCGGATAATGGTTATTATTATCTTTTCATACTATACTCGTAAAGGAAACCAGTTTAACCTTGATAAGTCATGTTTTGACGAAGCAGGAAGAGAGAAAGTATTGCATTCGACATCGATTTAATTATTGGATGTAGTCGCTCAATTATTTTTTCACAATCAGGGTTGATATTTTTAAGCTGGTCATTTCCAGAGGTCTATACATAACGAAATATATGGATAATGTTTCTTTAACCTACATATATTCGCATCCGGTGTTTAAGGTCGTACAAAAAATACCTTAAATTGGTCAAATTGACTTACGGAACGAACCTCATAGGTGTTTTGGATGTGATATCAATGTATATTAACATCTATTAGGCCTCAAACTTTACGATGAACCCAAGTTTATCCATGCTGACATTGAGAAGTAGAGTTTTGCGATTTGAAGTGTAATTTTGAAATCAGTGTACGCAAGAATAAAGATTCGAGAGAAATTTAAGATGGACTGTAGCGAGTATCCTGGTGGTCTGCGTATAGAACACCGAAATTTAGTCATATGGGAAACAATGAGGTGGTTTCATTTTTTCTTGATTCAGGATAAGCGATTATTTTAAAGAATAAACGCATGTAAATCCAAAATAACTTACCATTGAGCACGATTTTTAAAGCGATCTGGCTACTTACCTCGCCCATAAAGGCATTTCATATCTATAATAATAAAACTCTTAATGATGGAATTCGAGCATGGAGCTTTCGGTTGTCTGCCTCCCGAATATTGGTACTTCCTGGTTCTGTTGAATATATTTTACTACTTTACAATGGAGGAGACAAATGTTTGAAGCCTAAAACTAGGAACCAATGAGGAGGAGGTGGTGGGGTGGGCGGACGGGAGAGAGGGGGTGGGGGATGCCGCCTAGTGATGAAAGACGAAAGTTCAAATGTAAATACAGTCGACAGATTGTAAATAAACACGTCTCAACGGTTTTGTCATGAATAAACATACATACAATTAATCATAATGCAGTGGATAAAAAATGTAGTAGTACACGTGGGACGTAATTATAAACTTTTTTAATATCGTTCGGTCAACAGATATATTTAATTTCTCTCAAAATTTAACTATACAAACGTACAATTCACTTATTAGCACTTCGTGAATATCGCTATACGGAAATTTAATAATAACGCGAGGTGACTTCATGAGTATTCCCGATGACCATCGTTGTAGTGTATGTAAAAAGGTATGCACCAACCGCCTTCTTGAACTGATTCTTATATTTCAATCCAAGTCCCCAATTTTTGAGTCCTCGTAGACGTATACCCGGTTTGCAGCCTGGTACGAGGCAAGTACTGTTTGAATAAGGCATTCTAAACTCTTTATTTAAACCTAACGGGCTCAATGCATTCAAATTAGAATCAGAGTCTGGCAAACATCGTCGTTGGCACACGATGAACGTTTCATAAACCTCTTACACATTTTCTATAATAGATATCTCCTCTCTAACATTTAAAAGTAACTTTACAATAACAACTGAAAAGACTCTGATCGAGGTGGCGCTAAGGACTGGGCAAACTAAAAGTGGAAATTTAGGCAACACATAGCCTAGGCAACAATACCAAATATCCAAATCCATAATATATATTCATGGAACTAAATTTGGAAATTGTGGCAACACGTTACCTAGGCAACGATTCCAAAAGTTTAAATCTATAATATTTATTCATGGCCATACCTTTGACTTGTGACTTCCCTATCTAAGTTGTGATACTGCTGAGATTTCTAAAGCACTTAAAATTTAGTTATTAACTGCATTCATCACAAAAAATAAACAAAACATCCTTCAACAAGTCTAAATTACACTTAGAACATGCTATTAATGATACGATCGTTACTCACTCACCACTTGAAAATAGCACAAAGAGCCAAAAAAGTACCTAATTGAATATATTCTCATTTACAAAATTACTAAGGTAGCCAACTATAACTAAGGTAGATTTGTCAATATTAGCGTGATAATAATAGAATAATAACTAATTCTAGAATAGTAAACATTTATGTCACATTCACGATTGTGGGGGCATTTTCGTTAGGGAACGAGATTCTTTTGATTCCTTATAATGCGGATGCAAGAAAGAATTTTGAGAAAATAGAAAACATTTTTTAAAAATTACTTTTATATTGATTTATTTATTATGATATTTATTATTTCACATATTTAGTGGAATAATTAGGAACCTCAACATGAGAATCTTTGAAAAAACCTGTTAAAAAGTTAAAACAAGGAATTAGTATAGATAACTTTGTTTAATAAGATGAAATATGATAATCACCGCTTCACTATTGACTTAAAGAAAATATCGGAAACGTATGCTGGAAAAAACATGGAATTAGCTCTCATAAATTTATTGAATATCGAAGAAAAAAATTTTAAAAAATTTTTCTAATATATTTTCTTCTGAGTAAACGCGCGGTAACTTGGTTCGAAGACTAGAGATTGTGTGTAATCGCTCGTTAACGGATTCTCAGCAAACTGTATTAGTTCATGAGAAGGATCTTCAGTTTTTGTATGATGCAGCTGCGTATAGTGGGTGGGATTTTGTAGGGGGTGGTAGAGAAGCGCAACACTTTTAGGAAATGAATATAGCTTAACTATCATTCTTTATAATCTAAGATCATGTATCGATAAATGCTTCCTCTTTGATATTATTTTTTTTAATTTCTCGCTTCTTTACAGAGAAGGGATTGGCTGCTTTTCAGAATACCTCTACTAATCCGGAGAAACTTCTGAAAAATCTGGGGAATTCTACCGCTTTAAGTAAATCGTTAGGACAGGCTCTGTACAGATTCCTCACCCCAATTCCATCATACACCCCTCATGGTAATCGTCTGTTTTGGGGTACTTTGTGTTAATTGCGTTTGTGTGTGTGTTGGCTATGACCCCGTCAGAGACTTTAAGGTTGGTTTGCAATTTATACACGTGCATAAGTGTCGTTGTTTTACATGTTGATTGGCCTGGTATTCTGAAGTAAGAAAAGCTAGTATACGATTATTTTTTTCAGCGATATAAAAGGTTCGCTCTCCTCGCGCTCGTTAACTTTTACACACTTTTTTCGGTAAAAAGTACATTACAATTTGTAGTTCTGGGGAGTTTGGTTAACTTAAACGTTGAGGAATGGTGCTGTCTCATTAAGCTCTCGAATTTAGATACTCTGTCTCTCCGCAGGCTGTAGCGCGAAAGTGATATCGCGAAGCAATTTCTCACCGCCATTAGCAATTCTACCTATTCAACCATCCGGTAGTAGTGTCGATTTTGAGAGGTGGAGATTCGAAGTGTCACTTATCGAGTGAATGGTACGTGCAAGACCTTTGCGCGTGCGTGACTGTATGTTAAACCGTTGATGTGGAATTAATTTCCTCGTTAGTTGGATATTGATGATCTCTCAACCCCTGACATCGGGAGTTTAAAACTAAAGTTGGGAAATCATCGTGAGATGAGTGCCATTATCGAATTCCAAGGGTTTACCACTAATGATAAAAGCTACATGGTCAAGGAATTGACCATTAGTGATGTTCAGTGTACTTGTTGCAATACCTGGCTATTCAAATTCCTGCTTGGGATACTTTTCACGAGAGAGGCTTCTTGGTTAAAAAAAATGACTATCACAGCTTGTCATAATATGAAAGAGATATTGAGTATTTGAAATTGGAGAGCATTGTGAGACAATATACCCAACGTTTCAAGTTTCTCTCCACAAAGGGTGCGGAAAAGGCTGCTTCTCTTAGAAAACTATTGTCCGTGGGCATTTGCGTAGCAAATCTGGAATTGAATGGAGGCCCCCATCCTTAAAGACACTGTCAACAAATGAGTGCTGTTTCATTGACGCTCATTCTCAAAGTAATTTACAATGTGCCAGGAAAAATGCTCACAAGCTGGCTGACTGGTGTTCTTGTAATAAAATTTTGAAAAAAATAAATAAATTTTTGAAAACTTGTATTCCCTGTTTTATTTCACCTCAACACCTTTATTTATATTTAATATCAGATGGTATAACGCTCATGGGCGGGAGCGTCCCCCATAGCTGGTTTGTTGTCCTTTCGCTTATTATTGACAACAGCATAATGCGACCTCGAAGAAAGAGGAGGGGGAAGAGGAGGGATTATGCGTCAGACGCGGTGGTCGGGAATGATGTAATGGTGAAAAAAAAATTACGTTGCAGCTGAGCAAGTTGAAACTTGAGGCCGGAGTGGAGCTCAAGTTTGTCGATGCAGTATAGGCCATGCACCTAACAATCTATGCGAATGTTGTGAACTATTCCATCAATGAATACCACGCACGGACGTTTTCCTGGGTTGCGAGATATTATACATTTCAGTCTTCTGCGGTCCTATTATACATTCAATCGTAGAAACAATGATTGCACGAATGTCACGTACGAACGTTGTGAGATATTATACATTCCGGTCTGCTGCGGGCCTATTGATCATTTTGACATAAAGACGAGGAAATCATTTGACTCGGGTTAATTAGGGCATTCAACGGTGTCGTTATATTTTATCTAAGTTAATTAGTTGATAGATATTTAATATTAGAATGTTTTTCGGCTGTTGTGGGTTAAATATTCACTTTGTCGTAACGACGAAGATATCATTTGATGTGGGTTGATTTGGACTATCAGACGGTGTCGTTATATTTTATCTAAGTTAATTAGTATGCTAGATAATCGCGTTTGTTTATAAGTCACGTGACGCGCTAGTTTTCGGCAATGGGGTTACAGTCAGAATGTGCTCTGGAAGACGTCTTAGAAGGATGGATAATGCAACCTAGAAGGAAGGGGAGGGGGAATGATTAAACGCGGAAGCAATTTTGCGTCGCAGTTGAAACTTGAGAGTGGAGCTCAAGGTTATCGAGGCGGAATTGCACTCAACACTATGAATGACGTGGACTATTTCATCAACGAATGCCATGCATGAGTGTTTTCCTGGGATGCTAGATATTATTCATTTCGGACTGGTGCGGGCGTATTGACATAAAGATGAGGAGGACATTTGATGTGGGTTAATTAGAGCTATCCAACGGTGTCGATATATTTTATCTAAGTTAATTAGTATGCGAGATATTTAATATTGTTTATATTAAAATGTTTTTTCGGCTGTTGTGGGTTACTTATTCACTTCGTAGCAAAGGCAAGTACATCATTGGATGCGGGTTAATTTGGACTATCAGACGGTGTCGTTATATTTTATCTAAGTTAATTAGTATGCTAGATATTCGCGTTTGTTTATAAGTCACGTGACGCGCTAGTTTTCGGCAATGGGGTTACAGTCAGAATGTGCTCTGGAAGACGTCTTAGAAGGATGGATAATGCAACCTAGAAGGAAGGGGAGGGGGAATGATTAAACGCGGAAGCAATTTTGCGTCGCAGTTGAAACTTGAGAGTGGAGCTCAAGGTTATCGAGGCGGAATTGCACTCAACACTATGAATGACGTGGGCTATTTCATCAACGAATGCCATGCATGAGTGTTTTCCTGGGATGCTAGATATTATTCATTTCGGACTGGTGGTATCATTTTGACATAAAGATGAGAAAATCATTTGATTCGGGTTAATTAGAACTATCCAACGGTGTCGATATATTTTATCTAAGTTAATTAGTATGCTAGATATTTAATATTGTTTATATTAAAATGTTTTTCGGCTGTTGTGGGTTGAATATTTGCTTCATCGCAAAGACAAGTATATCATTTGATGCGGGTTAATTTGGACTATCAGACGGTGTCGTTATATTTTATCTAAGTTAATTAGTATGCTAGATATTCGCGTTTGTTTATAAGTCACGTGACGCGCCAAAAAATACATTTCCTACCTACTCATATCTGCCAATATTTGGTAAAACTGTTTGTTCGTTTTGGTTTCCCATGTGCCGTCAAATGCACACATGAGCGTTTTTCCTTTAATTTCAGTCATATTTAAGGTTTATATCTAGGTTGTATATTTATAGCTGCCTTTACACCTGTTTAAAGCTCTTACATACATACATACATACCATCACGCCGTTCCCTTTCGGGGTAGGTACAGTCAAAATGTTTCACTCATTAATATATAATTGTACTCCCAACTTTGCTTCAATAATTTCCTCCATACTGACCTATCCTTGCAAACCTTTTGCCTCATTTACCCCCATACACTGTTTCATACACGCCCTCCTGTTTTTAAGACTCCTAATATTCCTCCTCCTAAGAACTTCCTCAACCACATTCACCCACAACTTTCTCGGCCTACCTTTACCTCTCACACCATTCATTCTGCTCTCTTATATCTGTTTCGTTATTCGACTCTAATCCATTCTCTCAACATGGCCAAACCAACGAAGCACTTTCCTTTCATACACGTCCATTACTGGAGCACTTAACCCACATTCATTCATTACCCACTCATTTCTGACCTATCAATCCTACTTTTGCCGCAAATACTCCTCAGATAACTCAAACCCACGGCGTTTAGTGTACTCTTATGTCTATCCTGACATACCCATGTTTCACTACCATATAGCATAGTGGGAAGAAGTACACTTTTGAACACGGCAATATTCGCTTTCTTAGACAAGCACTCATTCCTTTAATTCCATTACATTAATGAATCTCTGACTCCTTTAAACAGGAAACGTTACGCAAAAGCTAGACAACTTAAACTTGAAAATAAAATTAAATACCTTTGGATTCGGGATGGCAAAATATTTATTCGAAAATGTGATGGCGGTGATCGAATCACTATTCAAAGTGATGAAGTGCTTGAAAAACTTAGATAGGATAAAGCGGGTACATCTCCTCGGATAACTCCCGTTCCGATTCATACTGTGAATATCTGTCACGTAAACTGCCAATCACTTTTATGCCACTTCGACGAATTTAAATATCATTTTTCCTCCATGTTTTATGATGTAATTTGCCTCTCAGAAACGTGGCTAAAACCCGAAATACCTGACGCAATGGTAAAGTTGCCAGAATACAACCTACTCCGATTGGATAGACTTGGTAAAAACGGAGGTGGTGTCGGGATCTACGTCCATCAACGTCTTCAAGGAAACATCGTGCAAACATCGTCCCCTTTCTACTCATCCAAGCCTGAATTCATCTTTGTGGAAGTGAGCGGACTCTGTGCGTCCAAACTCTTGCTGTGTTCCATTTATCGCCCACCAAAATGTAGCCTACTAGCTGATTTTGAGTCTGTTTTTTCTACACTACATATCACATATAATAACTTAGTTATAATTGGCGACTTCAATATTGATATGAATCGTGACTATTATGATAGCCTCTATCTTAAGAACCTTCTCTTTAGCTACAACCTTCATCTGGTTCCATCTCAATCCACTCACCATACTGCCTCTAGTCACACCCTCATCGATCTTTGTGTCGTTGATGAACCTGAGAAAGTTGTGAGCATGAATCAGTACCCTGTTCCTTTTCTATCCTCTCACGATCTTGTGCACATTGCCTATAAATTTATCGCACATCGTCGCCCCCCCGTGTCCCTTCGCATTCGTGACTTGAAAGGACTCGTACCCTCTGACTACCAGTCTGACCTACTCACGAAGGACTGGAGTACAACCTTTTCTGCTGGTACCATTGATAATAAACTTGATGCGTTTAATCTTAACCTATTGAGTTGCATTAACTCTCATGCGCCCATACGAACTCGCCTCTACAAGCGACCTCCGTCGCCCTGGTTAACTGATGAAATTAAAACTCATATCAACGCGAGAAACAAATTTCGCCTCTACAAGCGACCTCCGTCGCCCTGGTTAACTGATGAAATTAAAACTCATATCAACGCGAGAAACAAATTTCGACTTACCTTCATTCGCACCAGACAAAATTGGGCCTTCTCAAAATATAAATCTCTTAGGAATAAGGTCAAATCGCTCATTTACGACGCCAAACGCTCGTATTACGCTTCTGCCCTTTCTTCTCTTAAGGATTCAAACAGTGTCTGGCGACAGCTGCGAACTCTTGGTCTAATACGGCAACGCGACGCAATAGATAATTGCAACTTCTCGTTGGACCAGTTTAATGTACACTTCACTGGCAGTCTGGCCGGAAACAACACCCATTTTTCTAGTAACTTAGCTCGTTTAGACCCTGTTATGCCTTTTAATAACAATAACTTTTATTTTAAAAATATCTCATTAGAGTCACTACAAAAAGCTCTTCGCAGCTCTAAATCCAGCTCTGTGGGTGTTGATAATATCTCCATAGACTTCATTATTAAAGCTGGAGACGTATTACTCCCACTCATTCTCGACATCTTTAATCTTTAATCATTCCTTTCTCACATCAGTCTTCCCATCTACTTGGAAAAAATCAATAGTTGTACCCATAAAAAAATCTAAAAATCCTAAGACCATTAACGACTATCGCCCTATATCATTATTATGTGCTCTCTCAAAAGTTCTTGAGAGAATAGTACACCAGCAAGTTCTCGACTACCTCAACAGTCAAAATAAACTGGATCCCTATCAATCGGGATTCAGGAAGAGCTTCAGTACGCAATCTGCTCTCATCAAAGTTACCGACGACATCCGTCTTGCTATTGACCAGTCGAAGGTAACAATACTTGTCCTGTTCGACTTCAGTAAGGCCTTCGACAGAGTTGACCATGCCTGCCTTCTCAGTAAAATGAAGCTGCTCGACTTCTCCGCTTCTGCTCTTAACTGGTTTCTCTCGTATTTGACTGGGCGGCAACAGGCAGTTCGGGACTCTCAGGGTAATCTATCTTCCTGGCTACCTACCGTGAAAGGTGTCCCCCAGGGATCCGTCCTTGGTCCCCTGTTGTTTGCTATCTACATATTAGATCTCCCTAAAGTAATTAAAAATTGTAAGTATATGCTATATGCGGACGACTTGCAAATTTATTATCACTGTCATCTGCAAGACCTAAATGAAGGGATCGCTCAAATTAACAGGGACGTTGACGCCGTGGCAAACTGGGCCAAAGCGAACTTTCTTACCCTAAACTGTGAGAAAACCAAAGCAATCATTATTGGTACAGCGAGGATTATAAATAAAATAAATTTCGGTGAAGTCCCCAATGTCATTCTAGACAACCTTGCTGTTCCATATTCCAACGTCGTTCGGAACCTGGGAATATTAATGAACACGAACCTCACTTGGCACGACCATGTACTACAAATTTCAAATAGAATCAATAGCACAGTCTATCGACTTAAACTTTTCAAGCACCTACTACCTTTTCACACTAAAAAGTTACTTATCACCACACTCGCTTTTCCGCACTTTGACTATTGCTCATTATTCTTCAGTGACCTGACTAATGAACAAAAAGAGAGACTCCAGCGGTTGCAGAACTCCTGCATTCGATTCATTTTTAATATTCGCCGTGCCGAGCACATCACTCCATATAGAGCACAACTAGCCTGGCTCAATATAGAAAACAGACGCCAATACATGCTCTACACATTTCTTTACGTGCTATTTTCCCGGAGAGAACCTCGGTACATTTACGACCTATTTAGTAGACCTCCACTATCTCGGAGCATGTCTACCAGGAGTGACCCTGCCAATCTGTACTGCCCCGCGCATCGTACCTCAAAATATCACCTATCTTTTGTAGTCAGCGCCACGGCAACATGGAACTCTCTACCGTACCATATAAAATACAGTCAGACTCTCTCTACCTTTAAATCCAAAACATATCATTACCTGCTTGCAAAGTAATTCCAAACTTGGTACTTTGGACTTCTCACGGTTGATATCTAATAAGTTTGTCTTACATATTTTACTCTCTTGTGGTACTTAATGCTTGGTTTATTGTACATTGTCTTTGGTTCCGAACCTTTTACTTTTTACCATGGATTCTCACTGATAAACATTGAATGAGTTTTTCTCACACCTTTCTTCACTCTCTGTGGTTCTTAAATGCTTATTTTGTTGTATATCGTTTTTCATGCTTAAATTGTTGTATATTGTATATTGTGAGAGCTGAAAATCCCATTGTTCTTGATAATTTTTTTTTGATAATTGTTTTTGATAACTTTTGTTTTAGATAACTTTTGTAATGCTCTTAGGGGTGATGTACCCAGAGCAAATAAAGCATTCTTATTCTTATTCTTATTCCTTGATATGCTCCACATGCTACCTACCACTTTCCTTCCAGCATTCGCACGTCTCTTTATCTCCTCATCTATTCTTCCATCCTTCGCATACATACTTACCTAAGTACACAAAATCATCCACCTGTTCAATTACTTCACCATTCGCCCTCATCATACAGTTATTCTCCCCATTCTCCTTATCAAAAACTACTTTAGTCTTGCACGCATTTACCTTCAATTCCATTCTCTCCGTTGATTCACAAAACTTATCTAGGAGCTTCTGTAATCCCTGTTGACTGTCTGAGATCAAAACAGCATCATCCGCATATAGAAGAACTCGCAAGTTTACATTTCCAATCAAATCACCGTCGTTTTCGCTATATGCGTCTCTAACACATTTATTCATAAATACATTAAACAGCCATGGAGACATTACGCATCCTTGCTTTACACCCCGATTTATTACAAGCCAATCACTTAGAGCCCCGTTAACTCTTACACTTGCCTTATTATTGTCATACATTGCCATCATAACATTCAATAACTGCCCATTCACTCCATAGTCTCTAATACCTTCCACAACTTCTTTCCATTTACTCGGTCATATGCCTGCTCTAAATCGACAAACGCACAGTAAACTTTCTTTCGTAAACTTATACATTTTTCTATCACTTGCTGAAGTGCAAAAAGCTGGTCACTACATCCTCTCCCAGGCATAAACCCACACTGCACACCCCATATTCTGTCGGAAGTAATATTCCTCACTCTTTCGATTAATATTTTACTTAACACTTTTCCCGGGATACTCAATAAACTAATGGCCCGATAATAATTACATTCTGTCTTTCCTCCCTTCCCTTTGTACAACGGAACGATGATAGCATTCTTCCAATCCGCTGGAGCAACAGAAACCTGTAAGCATAAATTGTATAGTTCACGCAGCCTACAAATTAGTAATTTACACCCACACTTCAACATTTCACTGGATATCCCATCTATGCCTGCAGCCTTCCCATTTTTCAATATTCTCACAGCCGTTGTGACCTCCTTCTCACTGATATCCTTTTCCATCATCACATTCTCACATACCACTTCACAAGGTTCATCCTCAACGCCTGCAATATTATTGTACAATTCTTCAAAATACTCCCTCCAGCAGTCTCTGATATTGCTCTCGTCCCACATGATCTCTCCACTTATGTTCTTTACCGCATTCATTCCCCTATCTTCACCAATCTAAGCCCTTTTTACCCACTTCCAAAACAGCTTTTTATTACCTTCAAAATCACTCTGTATTTTGTTAGCTTTATCCGCACGCATTCTTTCTTTGTTCTCTTTCACAACGATTTTGTATTCATTCTTTTTCTTTCTGTAAATCTCACATGCCTTAGTACGCTCTTCCTCAGATTTGGCAGCAATCATATTCTTGTACGCCTCTTTCTTTTCTCTGACTGCAATTTTTACTTCTTCATTTCACCAAGCATCACCTTTCATTCTTCTTAATACATACATTTTCGCATACACTTTCCCATACCACATTCCACACATCCACACATTCCACATTCCACACTTTCCACAATCCACACTCCACAATCACTCCTTTTAAACACTCCCACGCATCATTTACGTTCTCGTTTCTGATATGCTCGTCCCATTCTCTCTGCTTCAACGATAGAGCATCCTCAAGTATGCAACCATACCGCATTCTTACCTTGCTGTCTAGCAACATTTCCACTTTTACTCTCAACTGCTTACGCGCAACATTTTTTCTTTTCACCCACTTTCTGCCCTGATTCACTTTGGAGAGTACCAAATAGTAGTCTGTTCCACATTCATCACCCCTCATCACTCGCGTGTCCCACACTAACTCTCTCAATCTCTCATCATACGCAATAAAATCAATCATGCTTTTACAATCGCCCCTTTGCCAAGTATACATATGTATTCTTTTATGTTTAAACCATGTATTCGACACAAATAATCCTTTTTCCAAGCACACACTCACCAAGTTTTCACCATTATCATTCACTCGGGGGTCACCAAAAGGCCCAACCACTCTCTCAGATGCATCCCGCCTCACACCAACCCACCCATTTACGTCACCTAGTAAAATTATTCTCTCACCAGGATCGTAATCATTCAAAACCTCTCTCAGTTTTTCCCAAAACTCATCTTTCACGCTGTCACTCTCTCCATCCACTGGTGCATAGCACGCCACAATCACAATTCTCCTAATACCTGCTTTCATGCGAACCCAGAGCAATCTATGGGATAATTATTCGTACTTCCTTACTAGCAACTTAGCTCTCTCATTAAGAATGAGTCCTACACCTTGACTGCCGTGTACATTATCTTCAACTCCTGACCACAATGCCAGACTACCGCCATCTAATGTAACAGCATCCCGCCCCTTACGCATAGTTTCACATACACACAAAATATCAATTCGTCTCACTTTCATTTCATTCAGCAACTCATGCTCCTTTCCATACACTCCTCTCACATTCCAAGTACCTATAGTCCAGTTTGTTTCCAGTCCGTATCTTGATGGGCCAACCTTATTCAGCCTCCGCCGCCCATCGTGGCTTCGGCTGTCCGAGGCAACATTTTGACGTTTAGCAGTAAGTTGTGATAGAGTATGCAAGGTTACCAGCCTTCGCAGTACCCGCACCACGTGCAGCTTTCCCTGCTAACGGTTATGACGCTCTACCGGTCAGTTTTGGCACATTTTCGCTAGTAAGCCACAAGAGAAACCAAAGCATAGTAATACCATAGGCCCGCTTTCCCTATTCTGCTCAAGCTAGGATCCCTTCTGAAAGGACTACCTTGAGAGTCAGCATACTGTCGCCCGAGACCCACCACTAGGAGGTATATGCGGTGTACTGACACACCGGGTCAATTCAAAGCTCTTTATCTCCGTAGTCCTCCTTCTGTCAATCGTGGAATGCTCTCGGCCTTGGTGCCCTCCCCATTCGACAATGCATTGATATAGTTGAGCATCGGCGTCGATATAATTCGGACATCTTAAATTGAACAATAAAAAAATACCATTTATCTAGGCCCTACTAAGACTTTGCGAATCGAAAGAAATGCTGGCTTTCAAATTTTATTTTGAACTGTCAAAAAATGGGTTTTCTTATGACAAGTCCCAACTGCTAGTAAATTCCCTTGAATTCCAAGTTGTTCCTTTCGAACATGATACCCATTGCCATAAAAAATCACAAATTAATTCTTCATTGTTGATTCATATTTATATTTTACTCAATGGGTATGCTATTTTTGTGCGTCCATTACAGTAGAAATGCATAATTATACCATGAACGCCAGTTCCTCAAAAAATGGTCAAATATGTAGTTGGCGAAAATCAAGTTAGACATGTTTTGAGATCAAGTATACCAGACGATTGGTGTATTAGTCGTGCTTTAAGCCTGTGAACGTTTACTGTCAAGATAAATGTTTTCCAGCGGAAAATAAACAACAAGGATTGCGTAGTACAAATGAGAGATATAGATGAGGGGGGAAAATAAAATACATAATTTTATGAATGCATTTAAGGGTAATGATCCGTTGAAGCGAGTGATTGAGGGTACAATGCTAGGACAGAGGGAAAGAAGTGAGTTGAGGATAGCCACCTCTCCATCTCTTATTTTAAGCTATGAGTATATTAATGCAACAATTGAAGCTATAATGCCCTTGGGGTGAATCCAAGATGACGCCGATTGACGCCGACCTCGAGCACATACAATTCTCCTTCCGGCTTCCTCCTGCTACCTAGCCCGTCGCCCTCTCCTCCAGTTCTCGAAACTTCGCGGGCCTTCCACGTCATCTTCATAGACGTTTCTAACTCAAAAAACACTTACAGCACCCTTCGTGGCGTGCTGGAGTCAGTCAATGTCTAGACTGTCAGTTTCGAGTCAGTCAGCAATTTATGTGTCATTCTTGCTTCGGTAAAGTACTGATTCTCATGTGCAACTATTTTGGAGTTCATCTAAAACCTAGCGATCAATAAACATGTAAGTAACCAGGAGTCAAGACTTCTCATTTTATCGTTTAATCGATATTACGAACCCCTCAAAGATATTAAGAATCCCTCGAAGTCCAAATTAAAAAACAAAGTCGGCCCAGAGTGTTATTGAAAATTGGTATTTCTGCTACCAATTACTCTTTCTCTGTCAAAAATGACCTTAGTTGTATCATAGTAGGAAGACCTCAGCAGATGAATAAGATATGAGTACTACTTTAAAACTTAAAAGTTAGGATATTATCGAGCAATCAGCTCTTTGAACGACAATACGGGAAGTGAATCTCTCTTGTCCCTCCCTCTCTCTCTCTCTCTCTCTGTCACTCGCTCTCCCTCTCTCTTCTGGTTACAACTCTAGGATTGAGTTCAGTTTATTCGGGTTTTTCCCGCGTTGCTTCATTTTAACGGACAACAGTGTCGCTAACGTTACAGCTAGCGTCGTCAGGTCCTGAATAAGCTGCAGAGATGTATGTTCCTTTATATACCAAACGCCTGAGCAAGTCACCCTCCCTTGAAACCCCGAATAAACTGAACTCAATAAATCACAGCGGAAGCCTCCGTACAAATTCTAGGATTGGTTAGAAAGCAGCAATTCTCCTCCATTCCTCTCTATCCTGGGCGAAGTCATTCATCAAGTGGTATGAGGTACAACTCAGCTCTTCAAAAATGCTATTCTTTATGTCTTTGCATTTTATCCACCAACTTTCCCAAATCAGCCGCGCACCCTTCTTCATCTACTCATAAATCTTAGTGAATCTCCACTTTTAAGTCACAGCGAGTCTCTAATTCTGTCTCAAAATAAATTAATTTATGCTGAAAGTTGTTAGATTTTTTCTACCGGTACTAATTTTTAGAATTTGCCACGGATAAATTAGTGAAAGTCGCTGGATTAGTAACGCTGGTCATGGTCACAAGAAACAACAACTGTGCGACCAATTGAAATTTCAATGAGCACCACAGAACATGCCAGTCTACGGAGTCATCTAGGGTGAGTTTAAAGTGAATTACCCAAAGTCTCGCTGAGCTCACTCTCTCCCTCACATACATTAAACGAGATGAGCATTTATTGGAAATCGATTGACGAAGATAACTTAATTGGCGATTAATTTTATCTCCCTGGTCAAATAAAGCTTTCTCTCCTGTTTACCGTGGAAGTTTACCGTTGCCTCCCGGAGAGCAAAAACATCAACGGTGGGTTTAATTTCTCTTTCACAATTTTTCTCTCCAGTTTTTGCATTGGGTTACGAAATCATGTCATTTGAATACTCTTCCGCTTTGCAACACCAAGGTCCGAGACCTCTTTTTCCTGCGCTATGTGGGAAAGCTATTATTAAATACGAAAAAATAAACTCTCTATGTTTAATCCAAATTATTTATTACAACTGAGAAAAAAATTAAAGAAATATACGCAATAAATGCATTACACAGGTGTCGCACAGTAATAAAACCCTTCTTTTTGGCTATAGTGATAATTGTTTTCATTAGTGGGCCTCATTACAAACGTTATTATAAATCACTCTGGGAACAAAATACATTAAAGTTCCAACGTCACACGGTACTAGGGCACCAAACAATGACGAAAGTTTGTTCATATTATTTTGCATTTCCGACAAGTGGAAGGAAGCGCGGATGACTTGAGAAAAATTGGTGGATAAAATGCAAATAAACTAGAAGAACTGGATTGGATCAAGGACGGTGGGCTAACTTGTAAAGAGAAAGGAAACGACAATGCATTTGGATACCATGAGGTTGAGTGTACAGTACAGTACAGTACAGTACAGCACAGTATAGCACAGTATAGCATACCATAGCATAGCATAGTATATAATAGGTGCCGGCCATTTTGTGACTGCATTACAGAGACATTCTGACTAGGAAAAAGTAGGGAAAGATAAAACACAAAAAATGCACTCACCTGTTCACAACATTTCCCAGTGCAATGAATTCGTATGCGTGCAATGGCATTACAGAAATATAGAGACATTAGTTCGTACTTGTTGGCCTACAAGTACCTGACCAAGTGGGAAACCCGAGAAGAGTTCAACAGTAGCATACGCCAGGAAAAAACTAAATTGCATTTGTACGTTGTACGCTTGGGTAAATCCAAAAATTGGGTTTTAGAATAATTTTAAAATTTACACGACAATAGAAATCCTCACAAATCGTCAACAAGTAAACTCCCCAGAGTAGGTCAATGATGAGTTAGGTCTTTGCGAGTAAGGTTGTTCCAGAAAGAGTTACCGACCAGGTTTTTTCATAAGAGTAGGCAGTGTATTCACGCAGTGCGTATGAAGTAGTTGTCGGTCGTCTCTTATCAGGAGCAAGGTCATTATTCTGGATATCACTCAACATGCACTATGATTCCGTTTAGTCGTAGTACAATAAAAAAATGACGCCCTGCGTCAATCGTTAGGGGTGGAAAGGTATGTATAGGGGAACACGCATACAAAACATATGCGGCACAGCATTAAATAAACTAGGTTTTGTTAAGCACATAATGGGAAGGTACGCGGATGAAAAAGCGAGAGAGAAATGCTGCTTTGCTCTGGTTAGGCCACACCTCGAATACGCCGCGAGTATTTGGGACCCTGGTAATGAAGTTTTAACCAAATTAATTAATAATATGCAAAGGAAAGAAGCTTAGGTTGTTTGAGAAATTCAGAACTGATATTTTTCAGAGCGACACAGAGAATATTATTATGACTTCTCACTACATCTCAAGGTATGACAGATGCGATAAAATAAGAGAGATACACTGCCGAACAGATGGGTAAAAAAACTCGTTCTTTTCGCGCACAATAAACGATCACAAAAAAACTAAGCTCCACTAAATACACTCCTATAATACATGCCACTATTTCACCTCCGAAAAACTTACATCTCTACACGGCTGGTGACCGAACACCCCCTGACACATGCCCATTCGGTGGCTCGCAGGGTATGATGTAGATGTATAGCCAGTTGCATATTTACTGAGTAGTTATGGTTAAACCTGTGTTCGAATTCCGAAAAAGTAATTGAGAAGTCCATCTCCTTGGTATAAGTAATTTGAACCCATGCGCGAGATTGCGTGTCTTGTAACTTTGGGAAAAAGTTAGCCGTCCTCAAGCGACAATGTTGAGTTTTTCCTCTGTGATATTGCCTTATCAGATACGACTACATCTTCTGTGGTATATTTTTCACTGGAATCAGACCATCTGTTTCGTATAAACCACCACTTGGAATCATCTTGAAGTATCATTGCTTGGCTCTACCTCCAAAATGTAAGCGTCATTTGCTGACCAAAATTATCAATATCGATGGCACTTCCGTTGAAGCAATTGTATCGGACTTGCCATTCAAGGAAACAACATATCATGTGTTGAAAGAATTAATTAGTAGTTAGAAAAAGACTTTGATGTCATGCTCCATTCATAAAAGCTAGCAGTTGTAATTTTTATGAGTTCAATTACCACTCACTAATCAAATAACTCATATTGAACAGCATTATCCTCCGACTTAATAATGTCTTATCGAGAGTGGAAAAAAGTTTTCTTACCCTGGAAACAGTGGAGTATGGAAAACAAGAGGGCTGTAATGTAGTTTCAAATCATGTCACCATTAACAGTTAGTTCAGATGTAGAGTTCCAGTCCATCCTTACGTATCAAATACCATTTCCTTTCAGAGGAATCTTCTGGAAAACAATTATTAGGTAGCAGTGCAGATGGTTGAAACGAGCAATGAAGGGCGAAGGATTACTAAACGCGGTGATAGAGGGTGTAATATTGAGTATGAAAGGAAGAGAAGAAAGAGAATGAAACTCAATGGGTGGGGTGAGGAGAGATATGACTGATGCAGAAATGAAGTAAGAAATTGAACAAGAATATTGACCTACGCCTACAAAACTCAAGAGGAATCGTAGCCTGTTCCATTTAAACCTGCTCTAACTAGAATCTTAGCTTAGTTATATAAAGTAGAAAAACAAAATTATGTAAAATCAAATCGGCATCTTGAGGAGCCTATGCGATGACACCGGTCGTTGAAAATATAGCTGTGTGAAATAATAACCTAACAATAATAACCTAACCTAACAATTTTTATTTTTCATAATTACTTTACACTAAGCAAAGCCTAATACCATTGAAATTAAAATTCTACATTCCCACCGACTGTTATACTGTTTCCTGGAATATATCCAACAATGATGTTAAATTCTTATTGGTAATTATGACTTGGAACAAAAGTTTTAAATGAAACATTTAACGATATTCGATTTTTATATTACCTATCTCATTGATAATTTGTTCCTTTTAACTGCATGAAATTACAAGTTTTTATTCGCTCAACGTTACATTATGGCACTTGGTGATGTGATGTTGCGACCTTTTTTCAATTAAATATTTATATTCCAAAGTTCCAGAAACTTTGGGACCAAGGTACATCTCCGATCCCCTTTCTGCAATCTCTCTTACAACAATTCCCTTTTATTTCTTTTTACAGCAACATCTTAATTACATCTTCCAAAAAAATAACATGCAAGAAATAAAAGAACAGAATTTCTTTAAAAACGTCAAGAAAATCATAATAAATAACTAAAAGAAACGAAACATCCATCAACATAATAAAGAACAACTAAGAATAAAAAAGCCTCGAATATTAAATAAAATCAATGCGATCACTTTTTATTAGGGCATGGCACGATATGATAGTGATATACCTATTTATATTTATGCTTATGGGAAAGGATTCAGGAGAAAAGGGGAGACGGGCTTAAAAATATCTCCGGAATTAGTAAAGCAGCGATCCCCGGCAGAAAAATATTTTGGCGACAAAATGTAAGGTTTGGAATACGTGGACGGAAAAAATATAGTCCCGCGGTTCGAGCCCGGTGAAAAAAAGAGGGTTGCCTAATTATGTTAAGCCACCTCCAAGGCAGTAAAGGGGTCGGGAAAAAATAGGAGGAGATATCCTGGAGTGTAGGGAAAGCGGCAGCGAGCGCGGACTGGATGAGACAACACGACGAAACAGGAAGGAAGTGCGTGGGACACACACGATATTGGATTGTCGGAATGCCAAACTGTCGAGCGTGAAAGGGGAGAGAAAGAGAGGGAAGGCGGCTGTATTTGGGTTGAAAATACGGAATTTCGGAACTGGGAAGGGTGGAAAAGAGAAGGGAGACACCGCGATAAATCTCGGAGCTAACCAATCAGCAGCAGGTTGGCGTGGAGACGAGCACAGACTCATTCCCTTACTCCTGGCCCTTCCGTACGCTTCTGTTGTTGCTGTTGTATGTTTTTTTATTCCTTTCTCACCCCATCCCGCTTCTGCATCACCCCTTACTCCAACACCCCCTCGCGGCCGCAGGTAGGAAACGGGAGGTTACGGGGAGACGTCAAGAGATGGCGCGGTTGGCAGAAAAGGGCGGACGGGATTGTGTCAACCCGCGTTTCTCCTTCCCCGAGTGTCATTCGGGGAAACAATTAAACCTCTCCTCGCGGGCGAACAACTCCGTCCGTCCCCTCCACCCCACCTACCTCCGGCAGTTCTTCCCGTCTCCCAGGGAGAGGACGGGGGAGTGGAAAAATTAGCATGGGGTGTGTAAAAGGGGATAAGTGAGAGAGGGGACGAGACGAGGATTGGTACGTGGAGAAAGGGAGGATTTGGGGAACGGAGCCTTACGTCATTTGATTGCATGCAGCGAGGCGAATTTAGCTGCTAGAAAAAGGTAAATTAAATTTACCACGATCCCAATCCTCAGAAAGGAGCGGAATAGAACAGGCTGTACTTTTACAAGTTTTCTACCGGTAAAGATAGGTTTTATTGAATATCAGAGAATCTTCTCCCATTTGACACTTTTTCAGGGACCTATCTTCTTGCTCTAGTATATTTATTTATTTATTTATTTTCACTGCCCCGAATATAGCACATTAGGCCATTTTACGTCGGGTGAACAACAGTAACAACGGACGAAACACAGACACCCATGTCCTGGGCACATAATAATATTTTTTTTTTCGCCACCGTGTACCGTCTGCTTTTTTTCATCCTGTCCATGAAACCTATCCTCTTTCTTCCTCTTCCACGCTTGCCCAACACCCTCTCCTTTATCACATTCTTCAGCAATTCTTTGCCTCACTGTTTTTCCTTTGGGCGAAATATTGAAAAAGTGTGAGCGTTGCTACCTCCCTTTTTGTCAATATGTACTTAGGACATTCGAACAAATCTTTTGATAGACTTTATAAAATTGTTGGTTCTCAGGTTTACGCGGCGCTGGAATGTTGATCTCTCCATGTTTTTCGGGATTTCTTCCGCATCAGTTGTTTGTGGGGCAACAGTTTCGCTGACTGTCCTGCCAGCGTCTTCAGGTCGAAGTGTCGTGAAGCGTATTTGCCGGGCTTATACGTCGTCGATTTCCCGCGTTTTTCTTAGTGCTGCTCTGTTGATAATGCGATGCTGAAAGCACAGACAATGAGGTAAAAAACCCGTCTATGGCCCTATGAGGAAAGAGGCCTCTCTTCTCTGTTCTTTGGATTCCAGGTTCATTTGAACAGTTCGCTGTATCTTCCGTTTTCTCAAAGAGTGGCAAGAAAATTGTACAGTGAAACCTGAAATAAGCGACCTCCGATGGTTCCGCTGAAGCATTGTCGTTATGAGTGGTGGTCGTTCGAAGGAAATAAAGTTTCTGGGAGAGATATAATACAAATGAACGGGCGTCTGACTTGAGAAAAATGGGAAAACTCATAAAGCAACGGTTTTGTTAAAACCTACCCAGATGGCGTTCATTTCCTCATAATTGAGTTGCTCCTGGGAAATTTAAATGCATACTAATTTGATGAGTACATAGAATGAAACCTGAACTAAGCGACCACCGACGATTCCACTGAAGAATGGTCGTTGAGAGGGGTGGTCGCTTGAAAGGAGTGGTCGTTAAGAGGAGTTTCACTCTATCATCTTAAAATATTACTAATTAAAGCATTTTATTTTTACTGTGAAAAATAGGAACATTGACAGTTACACGTAAAATACCTCATGCTAGCTCGGTTTAAAGAAATATGGTAATGCCAGCTCTCCATGTTCCATCTGATGTTTTATTTTGAACTCCTACATTAAATGGAAAATGTTGATAAGCCTAGAGGGCGAAATGTTCTAACTTTTAATAGCCATGCTAGTTCTCCTCCGAGCTCAGTATTGAGTACACTGGTTCAGCATTCGAAAAATGGTAATATGGTTACGAGGTCGTAAATGTATACGTCCAATCCTAATGTTAGCTACCGCTCCTAATCCCTGCCGACAAATAGTTAATTTTTTTCACGCAATGGTTGCAGCTACCACCGTAACAATAATTATAAAATGATAAGGATAGACTTTTGGCATAGGGCTGTTCAATCATGCTGTTCTTCGTGGTTTATTATTGCAAAACTTTACTCTTTGAAAGAGGTTTTTGATAGAAAAATAGGATCTGGTGATTCTTCATGGGTTTCCTAACAGGTTAGGAGTTCTGGTACAGCATTTTCGAAGACCAGCTCCACCATCGTTTCCGTGGAGATTGAAGCAAGAACTTGGATTTACCAAATAATATACAAGAATGTCTGGGGCAGAAAATTTCTAATTAGCTTTTGAGAGGAGACTCTTAGTTGTCAAAAACTGTATTTGCCTGAATAGTCTTAATTTTGTTGATAACCGGTTTGCAAGCTTGCCATAATCCTTATACGTCGTCTCTGCTGAGATTACGTTTTTCTAGTTGAATATAAATGGACTCCTCAATCAATTTGTATCAGTATTCACAAAAATGCGATAACCTGCAAATAACTTTTTATAAACTGAAGAATTTTGGATTTTAAAAGATCGCGTATCGAACTCGTTCCTTTTATTTTCGTTGGAAGCGATTCATTTTCGATTATCGCCAGGTGAGTTTGTTACACGGCCCGATATGGAATATGAAATGGAGTCCAAAGCTTTATTCCACATAAACCATTTCGGCGAGGGAACGCTAGCGAATTTCGCTCGTCATCTGTTATTGATGAGAGACGCCGCGATCGTTTTTCTTTCCTTTCACTTTCAAAGTGCCGAACCCGAAGACGACCTCTGTGAGGAACGTAGAGTATTAGGAGTTAGGCAGGGATAAAATGACGTGGGGAATCCCCTTCAGACATGAAAAAAATAGGAGCCAATCAGAATTTCGTATAATATGTGCCGTTTTATTCATGAGCCCGAAGTCTCTTCCTTCCAACGCCCAATTCCTGGCATTCGCTCTCTCCACAGTAATCTATGCGATTTTCCGAGATGTATAGAGGTAGTGAGAGAGATAAGGAGAGCGAGAGAGATGCATATTGCGTCGCTCTGGCGGATGCTATGAATATTTCGCCACGCAATTAGGCCAGGACCGGATGCAATGTCGCGTCGATAAATTTCCACTTCTGCCGAGGTCTCGGAGTAAGCCGCGCGGCGTTCGTCAATTTTATTTTTCCCGCCTTTTCTCATTCCCGCGTCCTTTCCAGGTGAAATGCTTATTTGGGGCGGGAGGCAGGGGGAAAGGGGAGTGAGGACGGAGAAGGGAAGAGCCGCGTGTCCATTCGCGAGGCGACACTGGTTCGTAGAAGGGCTTTTTGGCCGGACGACCGTGATTGGTCGCATCAATCGTGGATGAAATACGAGGGGGGGGGGAACAAACGCGTAGGATCATTCCCCCTCCCGCTCCCCGACGTTTTCCTCGTCCGAGAAAGTTTGACCGGAAAGACAGACAGGCCGGAGAGAGATATTGAGGGAAAGATGCGACACAGGGGTATATTCCAGCCGTCCGGTCGCGGATTGTTTTTCTTCATTTTCCTTTTTTTCTCAAAATGAGAGAACGGCGCAGAGCATTCTCCGATATCCCTTGCTTCTTTTGTTTTCTACCCCTTGATTCTCTCCGCTCCCGGCTCTACATTCCATTCATTCTTGTTTAATTATGCCGTATACTCCAATCCCTAAAAAATGCGCCTTTTTATTGGTAAAAAAATCAAATTTACCGCAAAGCTTTAATTCTTCGCCTCGGTGTGCGACCTACCCTTCTTCATCCGGTCCATAAAACCTATTCTCTTTCTTTTCCTTCCCCGCTTATCCCACATCCTCATCTCTGTCTCTCTCAACCATAAGCCACCCTTCTACCCTCTTTACTTCTTCCAACCACCTACTTTCACTCCTCCTAATCTCATTGGGTTGGCTGGAACGCGAATCTTGAGTCACATTTCAAGAACTTTTCTAATTAGTCGAAAATAATTCTTGGACTGAACTTCACATCAGTAATTCAATTCATTGGTAGAAAAAAATATACATATGGTAATATCAGTCAATTAATTAATAGCATTAGATAAGGAAGTTTGGAGGGCTGCAGTCAACTAATCTTAGGATGAAACAACCAATGATGATACGGTAATGTGAATGATGCTTGATTATTTGAGACAAAAATTAAAAATTTGAAAATATTTTATTTTGTTTGACGGCGCGGAATTCGAAAATTAAGCGAAAATCATAAGTAAATATGTGCTTCATTTCTCCATGATGGCTTGAGACTTGCCAGTAACCATTATAAAAATATTAATGGCATGTTTCCGCGTTTAGAAGAGCATCTGTACATATGTCATCGAATTATCTCGAAATACATCCCAATTGCCGCAAGAATGCGAGTTAAAATACGTTAAATATCCAAGAAATCAAATCGGTTACATGCAATTTTTTCGCTTTTATCTGGATGTATTAATTAATAATGCGAAAGCGTATGAAAATTTTTGTGTGAATCTGTGCATAGGCGAAAATCGCTCCGACAACCTCATGAAGATTCCTTTCCTCACCGCACAAGTCGGAAGGAGTTTAAAATAATTTTATCAGCATAATATTTTATTCCTAAATGCAAGCTTTTGTAGTGTTGATATTGGCAGTGGCAACATTTTTTTCGCTTAAATGCGTCTACGAGGATTTTAGGGCCATCGTTTCACTCGCGTTGCTGCGAGAGTCTTCAGGGTTCATGTGATTTTTGCTGAGAAATTGTTGCCTTTTGTGTCGTGGAGCTGCGAGGTCTTATTTCCTCATCTTTTTGTTGGAAGGTTGGTCACGTTGCGGTTCGCTCCGCCTGATTGTCCGGCTACGGGGCATTTACAGGTAGCCATCGTCGCGGTTAGAAGTCCTTGCCCTAATAGCGTTCTCTGTTGACTCGAAAATCAAGAGGGCAGATAAAAATCTTTTTTGGTTACCGCCTTTGTCTTTTTAACTTCGATGGAGAGACCGGTTTTGGACATAAAGTGCTCGGCAGCGGATGTTTTTTTCCATTGTTTATTCTTCACATCTCTCTCCAGTGTTCCTGAATTCTGGCCGTAATCGGGCAGCAGGTTTGCCCAGTATAACTGCCGCCACAGCTGCACGGTATCACACACACACTCCTTCGGACCCCAGTGAGGAATTTATTGTCCAAAACATGGTCAAAGAACGTTCAGTGAGCACTATTAAAACGATCAAAGATCATTCAAGAAGGAACGGTGAAAATTGACGAAAAATAATTTCTTACCGGCATGGGGAATCGAATCTTCGACATTTCGCTCAATAAACCTAAACTCTACCACTACGCTATTTCGGATCATGAAGGTTCATGTGTATTTTATGCTATATAAAGAATGTAGTCGCTTCGTTAGATATGGCTCTCTGTTCTAAGTACGCGATTTCAACATAGCTGACGTTTATTACCTAAGGCTGATGATTTTAAAGCTTCATATCTGACGTCAGGGACGCTTATACGGCTTTTCTTTATAACACGTTTTTATTGGCGTTCTAATATACATTATTTCAAAGTAGAATTGAGAAAGAAATAAGATTGCACCAATTTTCATGCCACGTTAGGCCACACTATGGATGCTATTATTAATTTATTATTGATGTTGAATATGTATTTGGTAAACTAGACACGCGGTATACACGACTCGCAAGCGACGTCCCAGACGCGTCCCGAACGTCCGAGTTTAGTCTCGGGACGATTTCGGGACACATGGTCAAAGAAAGTTCAGTGAGCACTATTAAAACGATCAAAGACCATTCAAGGAGGACTTATAATGAAAATTCAAATGGCTTTCACAGACAGTGCAAAGAATATTCATTTGAGTACTTCGTTGATTGTTCAAAGAGTGTTCAATGTAGATGAATCGCGCACATACTGTTTTTGAATGAATAACATATGAACCATGAAGATATGTTAGATAATACGTAGTTCTTTTGAAATGTTTTTCATTTGAACCACTTTTGAACTAATATCATTTAATATGAATTGTTGATAGTTTTAATGCGGGATCCCTTTAAATGCATCAGATACTTCACATGAACATTTTTTCAAGACTTCTCATGACTATATAACTAAAAATGCTTGGTAAATTGAAGATATTTCAAGCACCTACTTTATAAATCACTCATTTAGTCCAAAAAGAGAGTGGTAAATATACAGCCTGGTTCATTATTTTTTATAGGTTTTTATTATTTTTGGAATTATCTCGTATGGTATGTTAGAATATTCCTAGAATTTAGAATGAATATTGTCGTTGGAAATTTCAAATATACATGGTTAAAAGAAGTTCTTAAATGTTCAACCAGGGAGCAATTTTGAATAATACTTTGTGGACTGGAAACAAACGATCTACGAACAGTCTAAAATGATTATGTCTTTCTTAAACATTCAATGAACGTTCTCTGGTTGTATGCTCAGGATAATTCAGTCGTGGACTACTTTTGAATCAGTTCATGAATGTCTTTCGCATGGTCTTTCCCCAATGGGACTGCAAGGGGTGTGGTTTGTCTTCCGATGACTCGATAGAGATCGAAGAAACCACAAGGACTGAGAACCACGACGGTGACTACCATCTTTTCCTCTCCTGGAAATACCTCCTAGCAGGACGATCAGACGCAGCGTACTCCGCCGTGACCAACTGTGGTCCTTCGACGAAGAGATGATTAAATGAGACCTCGCAGCTCCTCTATACGTAAGCGGCAACAATTTCTCAGAAAAAAATCACTTACGACCTGAAGACGATCGCTGCAATGCGGATGAAACGTTGAGCTTAAAATACTCGCAGACGAAGTCAAACTCGAATACTTCGCCACTATCTATGAACACCTCCTAAAGTCTGCATTCCAGAAAAAAAGTTAAGTCGACAAAGTGATTTTAAATTGTTTCCAACTTGCGTGGTTAGAAAAATCTTCGTGAGGTTGTGAAAGCAATTTTCGCCCATGCACAGATTCACTTACCCTTTCTCATTATTAATACTTCCGGAAAAGCAAAAAAAATTTGCATATTACCGATTTGGTTTTTGGAAAGTCTATCTATTTTTACACGTAGCCTAGTGGCACTCAGGATGTATTTTGAAATCATTCGAATACATAGGTATATCCAGATATTCTCCTAAACGTGAAAATGTACCATTAATATTTTCATAATTGTTATTGATAAATTTCAAGGCATCATGGCTTATGAAAAACACGTATTTACATGCAATTTTTGCTTAATTTTTCAATTCCGCGCCGTTAAACCAAAATAATACTTTATTTGAGACAAAAAATTTAAAGTATTAATCTTGCATAATTTATATTAATACGCTTATGGTTCCAGCTTATAAATTGATGTTCTTAAGTAAAGTGCGGTCCGAGAATTTTGACGACTAGTTTGAAAAGTTATTGAAACGTGACTCAGGATTTGCACCTCAACCACCCGAATAAGACTCGGAGGGAAAGTGGGTGGTTGGGTGAAGTAATTTGATGGATGAAGGGGATGAAGTAAGTCCTTACCCTCTAAGCGATCTCTATTAACTCGCGAATCAAGCACAGCGGATAAAAATCTTTTGTGGCTATCGCAATTGTCTTTTCAAACTCGATGGAGTGACCGGATTCGTCCATAAAGTGTTCGGCAACGGCTGATTTGCCATTGTCTGTTCCTCATGTCTCTCCCCTGTGTTTCTGAATTCTGGTGGTAATTTGGAGGCAGGTTTTCTAACTGCCGCTGCAGCTGCAAGGTATCTCGTACACTCCTTCATTCTGCACGGGGTTTGGTTTACCTCTTGGTGAATCGATAAAGATTGGTTAAAAAAAACAAGGACTTTTAACCGCGATGATGGCTACCAGCTTTCTCTCTCCTGAAAATGTCTCCTAGCCGGACAGTCAGACGCAGCGAACTCCACCTTGACCAATTGTGATCCCTCGACGATAAGGAGGGCAAATTAGATCTTGCAGCTCCACGATATAATATGCAACATTTTCTCAGCAAAAATACTTCACCGCTGAAGACGCTTGCTGCAACGCGGGTGAAATGTTGGGCCGATAGTACTCGAGACGCTGTCAAACTCGAAAAATTTGCCACTACCATATCATTTTATTATTAAATATGAGAAAATTAAGAGGAGGGGATGGAAGAGAAGATATTTTTTAGGGTAAACATAAAGGGTAATGGGTCACCAAGGGTTGAAATTTGCCATGAAAAAATCATTTGACTTGACCGGATCTCCCAATTGTCGGTCAGGTGTGTTATCCAGTTGCACCACCGCCAATACATCTTCCTTCAAGCCAATTTTCAAAGGGGGTAATGCGGACTAGATATTCACTCCTCAAGTCATTGTGGTATATGGAATGATAATGGCACTTACAAAGCCACTGTCGCGGTAGATATAATCAACATTTTCGTTTATATAGCGACAAAATTGACAAATTTCCAATTGTTGCATTGACAAATGACACAAAGTCTCATTCTCTCAGTCAAAGACAAATGGTACAAAGTCTCTCGCATGCTTTCAGATACAACAAGGGTTGAAATTCGCAATGAAAAAATTAAAAAAGATACTAGTCTTTGGTAATACCCTGGACGAAATTTGAGCGTGAACCCTAGAAGCAATGGAAAGACCAGACGTAATCTTTCCTGTCTAGTGAGTAGCGGATAAAAAATCGGCGGCACTTGCCTCACAATTAGTATTTTTCCAAATTTACAGTACTCAAATCGTAGAATAACTTCACTCCATTTGGGTGATTTCCGTTCAAGGTTCAAGTTTAAAAAAATGGCAAATATCAGGCCATTTCAGCTGTCAGGAGCGACGATGAAAAATGCAGCGAGCGGAGGGGAAACGCTCAGTAAACTGCAAATATTGTAGTATTCTGCAGGTACACTGTTGTCAGTGCCGTCTATTTTATATGATCGTTTACATATTGTGACGAGGAATGGGGTTACGTAATGGATCCATTTGACTGCCCCCGAGGATGGTGCAAGAAGCGGCTTCCCGAAAGGAGGAGAATGTCCAAGAAGGACGCGACTCGAGATATAAAGGGGCTGCGAGGTATTGAGGGAGGCAGAGAGTGACTTGCTGGGCTGGTAAGCGGACAACTGCGCCGTGAGGGACGTCCCGGAGAACTTAGAGCGGAGATCGCGGAGGAAGGCAGACATCGCGGAGAACAGATAGTGCCATTTTTTTGTACTAGTAGGCCAATAAAGGCACATTTTTGGTGATTTTAAGAGCACCTTTTTTACTTCAATCCCGCCGATCCTTACGAATACGCCAAATCCATTATAATATTTATTCAGAAAGCGTACTCGAAAAGATTATATTTTTACCACAAAGTGACATAAATTTTATAAAATCCATGTGAGATATCTTTTGTAAAAATCAAGTCATAAACGACAATAGTAGATCCATCAATCGTCGTTCTTTTCTTTCCAAACATTCTCCAGCGCACATCGTCTCTTCTTCCGTTTTATTGTTAACTGCGCTGCCTGGTTCGCAAGGTTTGAAAATAATGGAAAACAAGAGAGCCGGTTCTAGTTTTAGTGCGTACTCACAAGACCAAATGAAAATCTCCCGTTGTTATGTCCGCAAACTTACAACAATTAGTGATTTGCGCTTTTGCTCCAGCTTTGCATTAGCTTCAGGGAATTCAGTCTATGGAGAGAGTATTGAGGAACGTGTGGCAGTAATGACCGAATTTCCGTTATCCAGGGTCCAAACTACAAATCCATTAAGAGATGAGTTATTTATAAGACATTCCGAGCCTTGAATGGTGATCTTGCAAAAAGCGTTCGAAGAAGAATTAGCAATTACGTCTGTGAAATCTTTTGGGAATTAAGGCGGAAATGAGCTCCACGATATTTTCCGACTTATCTTCCTTAATGCTCTGCCTCTTACCGAAGCCTCCAATCTGTTTACCTGCGGGAATGACTTAGGCTGTTGATCTCCATTCAATTCAGCTGTTGCCATCATATATGTTTTTTTAAGTTGTTTAAAGCCAAGAAACGTCATAATAACGTCCACTTAGTTTTTTTTAAATATCAAGATTTTTGCTCAGCTGGAGACTTCAACGAGTGACGTTTTTTCCGTCATTCAAAGCAATGACACTTTTCGGCTGCGAGGAAGCGAGGGTTAAACCCGAGGGGGATTTTGGTTACTTTTAACAGCTATACCTTACGTCCAATTAAATATTGTTGGGACCTCTGAGTAGCTTTTGGTTGAGAGCGATGCATCCTAGAAACTACAAGTACTAATGTATTTACCCACTGAATAAAATACTAAGATTCAAGTGTTCTACATGCGTGCAAGTGAAAGCATGGGCGACCTCCTGTTAGTACCACCTGGCAGTCAGTAGCATGTTGCGTTATATAGGAAAAAAAAACTATTTGGCTACTTTACCTATCGAGAAAAATATTAAATTTCAGGGGTCACTAATATAGTCGTTTTGCATTTGCGGGAAAATTACTTTCAAAGCCTATCTTCGGCAGTTATTTACCCTAAATTTTTGCTCATGGTATTATCTACCATAATATTTATATTTTGTTCTGTATTATACTTTTAAAATCATAAAATATATATCGATTGGGAACTTGCTTAAAAGATCTTAATTTTAGGCTTACTTGAAGGAAGTAGCTTAAATTTTTCCCACCCAGCTTGTTGTAGAGAGCGTCTGTTTCCCACAACGGGTCAACTATTTGTCGGAAATAAATCGTATACGACTGCCAGTGAGCAAAAACTTTTAGCGCGATTTGTTTCATCCTACTAGGAAGTTCACTGGTGAAACAACGTAGAGAGTCGCCATTAACAACCACTCCTTTGGTCATGAAACGGAGCCAATGAATGTGGATTATATAGGCAATGAAATTGATTTTTGTCCAATTAGAATCATATCAAAATCTTTCATTTATACTTTTTAACCTGTGAACGTTTTTACGATTTATCATTTTAAAATGTTAAAATTATAATTCCCACATTTTCAGCACATTAAGCGAGAACATTTGCGTATGGAACGACCATGTCGAGAAAATCCATACAACTTTTTAAAATATGAGTTGTAGCATTTTTTGGGATTGTTTCTATTGTGCCCAATAGTGTTTTATTTTTTATGTTTATTAACCTAGCCTACATAATTTGAGAAATAGAGGGAAATATGGGTATTCACGATCCTCATTCAAGAAATTCCCCAGTTTTCTTACTGAATTTGCCTGATCGTGATTGAATTGAAAGTGCGATTTTAAAGAGACTATAACGTTATATTACAACACTTGAAGTCTTTTTAACTTATAAATTATCGTATTTTTGTATCGCGATGTTGGCACGATGAATTGTTTTAATTTCTGTCGTTACTTACGTAATGTTTGTTTCACACACACCGCAATTAATGGGGAAAATTTGATCATGAATTCATGTTTTTCTGTTTCAGGAGTTCTCTGTTGTTTGAGTGGAAGCCACATATTTCGTGGGCTGAAAAAACCAGGAAGCAATACCTGCCCTCGCATCTGAAACAACTGCAGTGTCTTCAAGAGACTCAACAAAACGAGGATGCATGTTGCATGGAAGCTGTTACGCGGGTAAAACTATCATATTTCATATTAAAATTAGTTCAAAGATAGCATTATCTTCCGATACTGATGTGCGTTGGAGTAACGCTTGTCATCACTATGTGTCCTTTGTCTTAAGAACCTGAGGTACAACCATGCAGCAATTTCAGCGTTAGCGGAAACTGATTCCTCATTTCAGCAAATTTAAGCTGAAAAAGTGAAATTCCAGCAGCGGAATAATAAAACAATCCAATGAAATCAAGTGAGCAAAGCGAGCAATAATATTGTTTATTTATATCGGACCTTTGATTACTCAATTAATTCTTTATTTTCCAACGATACAATTATTTTAACACAACTTCTATTAGAGCGATCGCCTTTACACCTCCCACCTTCTCTCTCAAATTCTCAACAATTTCACTTCCAATCAACTACCCCTCTCGAAAGATAAAAATCCAACAATCGATTAAGATAGTATGAAAAATTCAATTAACAAATGATGAAGAAATAATAACCACCATAACATGATATCGTTAAATAAAACATCATAATGTTTCAGAGCGACAATCTGAATATTATCGTGTCGCCGGTATACATCTCTATGTCTGACATAAGCGATAAAATTAGAGAGATATTTTGCCGCATAAAAACTCTTCCTTCTCGCGCCCAAAAAGCTTCCAGAATAAAAACTGAGCTCCACTAAATACACTCCCATAATACATGTCACCATTTCACCTCCCAAAACTTTTTCCCTTATATCTTTACACAGCAGGTGTCTTAACACCCCCGGCCACACGCCCATGCGGCAGATTGCAGGGTATTATGTAGGTGTTGATAATAAATGAAACAAAAAAGTATCAAACGACGTATGCTTAGTGAAGGGATAAAACCAAACGTTACAATATGCACTAGTTAATTCACCACGATAAGCCAGGATAAATTAGGTGCAGAAGTCGCTGAAATTCCTCCGGAACTTCAGGGCACCGAATCACGATTAGAGTCACGCTCAATTCTGGCCGATTAGGAGGCTAAATGGTTGACCCTTTGGCTCTTTCATCAGACGGTCGGCCGTGTCAACTCTCCTCCCTCCATCGTTCCCCCGTTACGCACTCTATGTTCTAATTACTCTTGCACTTAACCCTTGACGCTGTACCCGTCTTTGTTGTCCAACTCATTGTATTGATACGGCTGGCTATTCCTGGAAACTCAGTCTGCATTTGTTGGCAGTAGCCATGGATATCCCCATGACGTTCATCAAGAAAACAGGGAAATGAGAAAAATTTCTCGTGAAAGAACGTAAAGATTAGTTCTTGGAAAATTCACTTGTAATTAAGAATGTCATTCATACTAAACGCCCAAACGCACGGAAGCTAATTGACGACTTACTTAATAACTCATAATGGAAGCCAAGTTTATACGGCAGTAGGTATGAAAACCAATGAGGGTATAAATTAGCAAACCGCACGTTCACAGCCTATTATTATTGCTAAGTAAAAGATATCTCCAGTGGAGTAAGAGCCAGAACTGCATTGGTTATATACCCTTCCGCCCATGATTTTTGTAAATATACTCTCCTTCGTTAGGCTTGGACAGGAGTAGTTCCTCATAAGATGTAACTATTTTTGTGGGGATTTTTGGTGATAACGATGCCCGGTAAAATACCCCTGGTTTTTTTGTCATTAATTGTCTTTAGTTGTATGATGATTGTATGGAGAAGCTGTATTATTCAGTATATTACTCCGTTTTAAACTATTAATGATGAAACGTGAGATTTTTATTGATACGTAAGCAATAAAACCAAATACAGTCATCATATTTAAATAACCCAAGGATTGGTTTATCGTTGGTTAGAATTTTTGCTTGGATTCATCCTATGAACGGCTAAATGAGACACGAAAAACGCCTGTGCATTTGAATAATTAAGTTTGTTACTTAAGGATAATCATAAATCAGGCCGCTACATAAACTTAAGAATCAGGAAAGTTTAGCTTGACTGCATACTTTTAATTTGCAATGAGTGAAGATAAATAATGAGCCTTGCGACAAGAAAATAGCCAATTATGACCTGTAGTAATTTTTTATGTCAGTTGTTTGTGACACTAAATGGGCCCACGCATAGTAAATAAGCCTCATCTGGTGGCCAAAAGAGTGCATTGCATCAGTCCTGGAGAATAAATCTTAGCAAATGTTAAATACATTATAAATACCTAGACACGAAACACTCGTTACCTTGTTTCTATAGGTGATAATTTGCTTATTTTTGAAGTAAGAAATTATGATTTAAAAAAAATATAATGCTGCGCTCATTGACCCATGACGATAAAAGCTACTATTTTATTTTCTGTTGAAGGAACTCTTTTTCATGGTCATTGTGAAAGGAAGAAATGAATCTATGTGGAAATATTTTCCAAGTGCTCAAAATGTGTGAACAACTCCAATGCAGCATGTCTTTCAAGTTACGAGTTTTTGAGTCTGGCTTATTAGCCGTGGCCGCATGGGCGAAAATTGACGCATGAATGATTGACGCCTGTGCTCGAGGCGCTATTATATAAATAGGTGATACTTTGATTAACTTTAAAGAAAATTGCCTGGAACTTTTAAGTTGTGCATTCGGTAAAAATGGTCATTGATCGAGGGATGGGACATTTCGGCGCAGCACTTTGAGCGCGAGCCGTTTTGGCGCAAGGAAGCTTAGGCGCGAGTCGTTTGGGCGCAGGAACCTTTCGACGCGAGATCGATTGAATATTACAGACAGTGCTTACGGATGTCGCATTTGACCTTTCATTTTTCATCCCTACTCCACTATTGTTGATTATTTACTTGATATATCTATTGTTTTAAGAGTGCTTATAAAATCTTTTGACTTTTACTGTTTAGATTTGCACCTGACGTAACATTTACAATTTTATTTAAAATATTTAATAATACTACCTCTAGTCGCATTTTAGGGTATCAGATGAGATGATGAACCATAAAAGAAACGTTACCAGCCGAGCGGATACGCGCGGAAGCTCAGCATCGTAGCGTCGTCCATAATATTCAAGCTATCTCACGACGATACATCCTAGTGCCAAACGGCCGCGCCAAAATGTCCTAGACCTCAATGATCGAGGCTACTCACAACTCAGGCCGGTACATGATCTGAGGAAAGCGGAGAGTCTAGCGTAGAAGTGTATCTTAAACTTCACTGCAGTTTCATGTCACTATATTGAGCTGAAAATATTTATAATGATTAAAAAGAAATGCCTGTATTACTTCAGAGTCACTATGCTCTTTTGCCATGACCAATAATACGAAAATTGATCAACGGATGGCTGATATCCGTGGATAAGGTTATATTGTGGAAGGAAGCGAAAATGTTTAAATGCGTTCCTTGGAAAGGGAATTGAAAATGCTTCTTCTATCTTCGTGTATTTTTCGGCCCTCCAATGTTTAAACATTACTCCACATGTTTACATAGCTATTTTTGGTAGCATTTTTATTATACCGCTGCCAAGGTGTCAGACAATTTTGAAATGTTCGAGTAAGCTTGTTTCTCTTCATTGTCTCATTCCTCCGCCCTGTGATTTTCTACTTTATTTTTCAAAATCATCATACGTGTAATAATTCAAGAGTGGCTCGCAATTCTAACCGTCAGATAGTGAAGAAAATTTTCGAGGCAGGACAAATTTCACCGGCGATCTATTCAGATAATGGAGAATGGATTCAATTTGTAACGGTCATTCATATGCGTAGCCATAATGCATACATGCAATTAATGATCAAATCTGCGAATACGAAAATACTAATTATGGAAGAGAGAAATTTGATGCAGAAGTCACACTGAGCGGAGAGAAATTAGAGCAAGTGGATTCCTTCACCTATCTCGGAAGTACCATCCTGAGAGACGGAAGAAGTACAACGGACATCAAACGTTGAATAGTCCGAGCTAAGAAACCGTTAATGGTGAAAGAAAAATTGCTGTGCTCAAAGGAGATTGGACTACAAACCAGGAAACAGTATGTGAAAATATTCGTGTGGAGCGGAGCACTCTATGGTTCGGAAGCATGGACCATTGAAAAAGCTGACTAGAAAAGACTAGAAGCCTTCGAAACTTGGTGCTGGAGGAAGATACTGAAGATAAGATAGATGGACAAAATAAGAAATGGTGATGTTAACAGAAGAGTAGAAGAGGAAAGGACTACATGGAACAGCATACAGAAAAGAAGAAAGAGATGGATTGGACACACTCTGAGAAACAGTGAGTTTGTGAAGAACTTAACTGAGGGTAAAATAGAGGAAAAAGTCACCAGAGAAGGACCCAGGAACAAATTCATGGACCAAATAACGATTAAGGTACTTAGGGAGAGATACCAGGAAGTAAGGGAACTAGCATTAGATAGAGAAGTGTGGAGAAGGGCTGTCAACCAATCTTAGGATTGAACGACCAATGGTGATGAATCTAGTCTGGCAAAATCAATCGAATATCCCAACTTGAAGAAACGGTGTGTCTAGGAAACGTTTTCTCCACCGCTTTAACACATTCTAATATTAATCCATTCATAATTCTTGGTCAACACTTTCATTTTCCATAATCTTTCAGTTGGCATAACCTGCTTAGAGATTTGAATTTGCGATTTGCTATTATTTTCATTTTAATTGCAGATTTTCTGCCTTTTCCAATTAATCCAACTTAATTCGGTAGCTTTCTCTCTTCATTTCATTATTGTCCTCGGCAGTCATTCGGCCGAAAATCGATTTGTTACAGCTCTCCACTTTGCTCGATTTAAACGACACAGCCTAGAGTTCGGCATATCAAGCCATCATCAGGTACAAGCATTCATTTATGTGTGTACCCGGGAAAGGGGAGGGGGGAATTTGAAAACAAGGAGGATGGGGAGCAGAGGAGTAGCGGACAAAGGTGTTTGTGAAAGGGTGCTGGGGTGGACTTGGGGGTGCTTGCGTCGGAAAAGTAAAAAAAATTTATTTTACCCGATAATGGGATAATGTGCCGAAACCTAATTCATGTTGCTTTAAATAAACTGTGGAATTATAACCAAGTACCTTTTTTCCATTCATAATGAAGGAGTTTCACCTATTAACGCCAGAAACAGTGTCATACATGCTTTACAACTTACCAGACGAGTCCATTCTTAGTCTTCCTATGTTATTCTGCCTCTTATCTTTCCTTAATTATTTTATTTGTCCTAATGCTTATGAAGGATTTTTACTTTAACGGCGTAGTTTTCTAACGAAACATCTTTTCTCTCGCACTCCTTGTACACCAACATGGGATTTGGAAAGGCAGTGAAAATAATTTACATTTTATTCGCATTAACAGGAAGGTGATCCATTTTTAGCAGCTGATAAATTCAATTGAACATCACAACTCTGCAAGGAGAAACATTTTCCCCACGTGAGCCGAGGTTCTAGAGTGTAATTTTGATTTTAAATGGTTGCAAGTCACCCGTGCAACCATCAGCAGCGAATTTTTCAACAGAGGCTCATGTTCCGAGAGCCATCCGACGCGAGGGGCATTCCCGAAGATGTATTACCTCAACTACGGAAATTCAAAACCGATAACGGGGCTTTTACTTAAGGTCTGGACGGCTCGTTTATCTCTCCTCTCTCTCTCTCCGCTCACGTAAGGAGAACGATCCCCCCTCCCTCACTCACTAAACTCCTCCAATCCTAAAGATTTATCGCTCAGCGGATCCCCACCGCTTTTCTTTCCCCATTCCCTCTCCTTCCTCCCGATAATGAAACAACGAAGGTCGGTGACGCGAGCTCCATCTAGCCACACTGGCGCCGCGTCGCGGGGAAAAGTTTCGTTTGTCGCTCCTACGGCCGGTTCACGCAGAGAGTAAGAATCATGGAAGTCGATAGATGGGCCGCTTTCTATGGTTAACAATGGTAGTAGTTGAAATTAGCCTCTATGGACGAGCGAGTCAAATTTGTTAAGTTTCAATATCATTGAAATATCTGCTTTCTTAGAGGCTTTCCCATTTCGTTACTGAGCTAGACAGCTTCGGATTAAGTGTATGGAAAGCTACGTCTCTTTCGGCGGTTTGACATACAATTTGAATAGAGGAAAGTGTGATGCTATTCACTGACGATGGCGTGCCTGGTGGAGCTCTGAAATAAATAGTTTCACCTGTCTTACGAAGAAAATTGGGAAAGTTTAAAAAAGGTACTTTATGAAGGTAATGCTGAAGTATATACTTTGTGTAAATATTACTATGCAAAGTATTATTTTAAGTTAAATATATACAATACAAATACGTCACATTTCAAAATTAATGTTATCATCAAATTAATTGCAATTAAAAAAATGCTTAAATAAAACTTAATAAACTAATATAGTAGTAGAATTTATTTCATGCTGATGCTTTGTAATTCAGTTCACAGGGAGTTAAAGAGAAATAATCTCGTAATATTTCACACTTTTTTATCATTTAATGCTACTGACCGGTTTTGATTCTTTCAACTTCATTTTGATTACATAAAATAATTTCTTAACACACTAAATGCACGGTGACAGATTTAATACTACACTGCCTTCAGATGCACAACAATGATCTATTGTCACTTTCTCAGTTGGAAGTTTCTCGAAATTATGGAATTAAATAATTTCATAATTTTATGTTATGGTGTTATTGTTCAGTGTAGAGGCCAGGTTTACAGGATCTTCAATCCGTGATCCAGGTGATCCTCCGAGTAGCTGACTTTGCTTAAAGTTGGTGTATTGACTCCGAAGAACAGATTTCGGGTGCTGATTCCATATGGTGATCGTCGACCCTCCAATGGCTTATTTAGCTTGTACTTATTACCATGAAAGTGGTGACACTTATTAGTATTTATCATTATATACATAGAAGTTAAGGTTGCATAAAAAATGAATAGTTAGATAATTCCTTCAGATAACAAAGGCATGCCTTGCATATAAAAAAATGGTTCAAAATATTATTGTATGTAAAAATGGGAAGGTTACGTACGATAAAACGTTTAGCAAACGGTAAAATAGGATTCAATTGTCATGAAACCAAATCGGTAACATGCAATTCTTTCCACTTTTATCTATAAATATCACTAATGAGCACGCGTTTGAAAACATTCACGCCAATCTGTATAATAATCGCTCCAACCACCTTGAGCAGTGGCGGATACAATTCTCAGCCAATTAGGGTAGGCCGTTGCCCTCGGACCTCTCTACCCGGTTAGTCCCATGGATTCCAAAGCCAAGCCTAAAACCTTTTTATTTTTGAAGTTATATTTATCTTAACAATTATTCATTCTCATTTAGTCTCCCGTGCATATTGTTTACGCATGAACACATCCTTGCACGGAATTTCAAGTATTTGATTTGGCTTAAATTGTGGTTTTTATTTGGTTTACCATGTATGGTTTTGGATATGTATATACTTTAATTCGTTCTAGAAATCAAGTCATCGATATTTAAATATTTTTTTATTTCCACAATTACCATTGTTATTTTAATTAAATGCTGTGATTTATTAAAAAAATATGAGTCCCTGTACAAATGCAGCTTAATGGTACTAATAAATGGCTTATGTTGACAAATCAAAGCAATAAATCCATCTGATGACTATATTAAGGAAGAGTTTCAGTTCAACCCAATCGGGCACAAGGAACTGTAATCTACTAGAGCTATCTATATTGGGCACATCAAACTGATGGTCCCGAACACAATATGGATCACTGGTGATGTCTGGAGGTGGTCACATACATACCAATCACGCCGTTCCCTTCCGCGGTAGACACAGTCACAAAGTTTCACTCATAAACACATGTTAGTACTCCTCCCTCTGATTCAATAATTTCCTCCCTACTGACTCATCCTTGCAAAACTCTTGCCTCATTTACCCCCATACACTGCTTCATACGCGCCCTCCTGTTTTTAAGACTCCTAATAATCCTCCTCCTAAGAATTTCCTCGACCACATTTAACCACAACTTTCTCGGCCTGCCTTTACATCTCACACCATTCATTTCACTCTTATATATCTATTTCGTTATTCGTCTCTCATCCATTCTCTCAGCATGGCCAAACCAACGAAGCACACTCCTTTCCGTATATGTCCATTACTGGACCCCACACTCATTACCCACTCATTCCTGACCCTATCCATCCTACTTTTGCCGCAAACACTCCTCAGATAACTCATACCCACGGCGTTTAGTCTACTCTTATGTACATTCTGACATACCCATGTTTCACTACTTAGAGGGTCACGAATCATAAATAATTGAATTAGTCTAGTAAAAATGGTCACAATATATGTTTATTACTTGAACTGAAAAAGAAAAACGTGGGTCAAATCAGGATGCGGTTGTTACCCTTATTCATGCTATGAGAAGAAGTAGTTTGACAAAAGAATATCGCGGGATTCTGATAGGTGACGTATACTTGAATGTAACAGCAACCAATTCATTTAAAATCACCTGTTAAGGTAGATTGAGCGAGATAGATTCCTAGTCATAATGGGGATCATAATCAAATAATATGTTTTAATTTCAGTAGCAGTAGGGTGCATGAATTAAGTATTTCATTGTAAATAGGGGAATTGTATACTTTAATATGAATGAAATCCTAAATATACAAATAAAATATCTATATGAGTCTTTCACTTGACTTTTTTTGGCGCGGTACGTTCAAAACTCCTTCACCATGGAGAATTGTTTGTGATCCTGAAAAAATTACTGCTGTAACAATATGCTTTATTTTCAAAAATAGTTGATAAAACATACAAACTACACACAGTTAATTTTTTGATGAGATCTAGTTTTTATAAATTCCACATTTTTTAATAAGGTCTCTCTGGAGGGCATAAATGTATCATTTCCCTTATAAATGAGCTGGTATTTTTTTATCAATCTCGGAAAGTAGTTCTGTGAGGGGCTGAAATTCTGGTATCTTTGGAAGGGAACAGAGCCCGAGGAGGAGAAATGACCATTGTGGTGATCAAAATGAGCAATTTCATCAGTCTCTGAGGTGTGCCATGAATCCAGTAGCGGGGGATGCCTATGTCCCTTCATCTGAGCAAAATGATCACAAAAAGAAAAAAGCCATACCCCATCCTGGCAGTGAAGAATCATCAAACGTGCATTCCATTTGTAACAAATTTGTTACAGCCACATACTCCTCTAAAGGCAATCAAGGTGGTAAGGAGACAGCAGGAATGGGACCTCCAGGGGCTCTTCCCAGTACATTTCCCTTCCAGTATACTCCTAGTGGCAATATCAAAATTGTACCCAATCAGGTGGTATATGAAACACAGAAGATGAGTGTTTTAGTCGATGATCCTAAAAATGCAAAAGTCAATGTGACCCGAGATAACAGTTTGAAATCGGCTGCAGTTCAAGAAATGAAGAAGCTAATGAAGAGAGGTCCGAAGGAAGAAGTGAACTACTCAGTGAATGTATAGCCTCAAACTGTTATGCCAAGCGAGTCATCCCATCACCTAAAGCTTTACCCCATAGAAAAACGAGGATATATTTTTCTTTAAAGTGAGACCAAATTCAATGATATCTAGGTGAAATAACATTTCGCTCAAACTACCTCAAGAAACAGAAACGAAATGTTGGTAGGCATACACATATTCTTCCACCGCATTCTTTGTGCGGGCCACGGGCCGCCTGATTCACGAGCCTGATCTACATGCCGCCGAAACGAACAAAATTTTTATTGGTAGATGACTCTGAAATCAGCCCAGGGTACTCTCTGCTATCGTGTCTACTTCACCCGTCTCTATCCTTCCCGATCCTCTTGTCTTCCTATCTCTGTCGTGTTTTCTCCTTTCCTTTCTCCCTCCCTCTCTCGTTATGTCTCTATCTCTCATCTCATGGCTTGTGTGACATTGATCTGCCCGTGCTATGGCAGGCCGTATCGTGGTTCTTCGGGATGGTGTCTACCGCCTCTCCCCCCCCCCACCACCACTCCCTTATCCTCCCCACACGCCCGCCCACACCAAAGGCCCCCCCCCTTAACTATGCAAATGCTTGTTTAATCGCCTGAGGGCCATGGAAAATTCATGCGATCTCTGGGCCCAGGGAAATTGAGGGTACAGCGGCGGCGTATAGAGAGAGATGGGGGTGGGAGAGGAGGAAAGGGTGTGTTGGGGTAGATGGGGGGGGGGAGTAAAGGCAGTAGGGGTTTCCCCCTCCCCCCCACCGCCTGCCGATAGCGTGCTGGTTCTGGGGGGCGGTGGACCGCGCGGCTGTGTGCCGCGTTGGAGAAAGGTGGTGGGGGTATAAGAGCAGAGGGATATACACCCTCACACACATATACACCAGGGTTTGGGATTCAAGGGGTTAGGCTCTGGCGTATGGGTTCTGGTGACGGTGTTGGTCCGGGAAGTGGGTGGCAGGGGGGTACCCCCCCCCCTGGTTTTACCCCGGTCGGGGATAGGGAGTAGGGCGTATGTTGTGTGAAAATTTGTCGACGGTTTGGACCTTTTTTTATCTTGTTCAACCCTGCTACCTCCCCTCCCTCTCATTGCTTTTATTAGGGTCGGTCTGAAAGGGAGGCAGGGGGGGGTGAGACCAGGGTATAGATTCCGGAGGAGGAAGGAAAGGGTGCGGGGTATAGAAAGCACGGATGTGGTTTTTTTTCTTGTACTTCCTTCTCGTCTCACGGCCCCATTTCATCGTCTGCAGATGAGGTGTGTTGGTGTCAACGAAAGACGGTGGTCGCGCAAAGGGAGGTTTTCTGTAAAATGACGAACAATGTAAAACAGTGTTTGAGAGTACGGCTACATCTCTTTTCAGTCTCAGATATATCGATCATCATTGGTCGTTCAGTCCTAAGATCGGTTGACTGCAGCCCTCCACCCTTCCATAATTAATGCTAGTTCCCTTACTTCCTCAGTTTTATTTTCATAATCGGACAAAAGTTGACATTTGTAAAAGCAAGAGAAATTTCACAGAATTTCAGGGCTTGTTCATGTTTACAGCGCTAAAGAGCAACAATAGTTCCCCAGAGAAAAAGTCCAAACCAATAGCGACGATGAAACACAATACTGAGAAGCTCAAAGTAATTTATATTGTTGCTTATAATAATTGTAGTTCTGATTATGATTTGGTTATTATTCAAGTTATAGATAAAATCTGGTTGTACAACATATATAATTACCACTGTATGGGCAATCATTTTTTGCTCAAGGAAACCACTTCAAGAATACTTCAACGGTGTCCATTAACCCAAGTTTTCAAAGGGCCAACAGGTTCAGTCGCGTTTGCCTTGCCTTTCAGTAGATAGTAAAATATTTCGTGTCATAATTCATTAGTCTTTCACTACTGGGATTGGTTGACTGCAGCCCTCCACCATTCCCTAATCAATGCTAGTTCCCTTACTTCCTGGTAGCTTTCTCTCTTATGGAAACATGGAAAACATGGAAACAAAACACTGACATGGAGACAAGACACAACACTCTAACATGGAAAAATTTCACATTATTCACCCCGAAACCGTACGGTTTGTTAAAAAAGCTTTGCCTGTGTGATTTCCTCTTCATTTTGTCCATGAATTAACTCCTGTGTCTTCCTCTTTGGACAATTCCCTCTATTTTAACTTAAATTATGTTTCTGACAAACCCATTGTGTCGCAGGGTGTGTCCAATCCCTCTGGTTCTTCATTTCTGTGTAGTATTCCATATGGCCATCTCCTCTTCTCCAAAGTTAAAACTTAATATGTAGCAATCAACATAGTAATGCAAAGTGCCTGTAGACGAATCTTCTAGCGGACAACTTTTCCTGAGCAAGTTCATAGAGGCAATTACATGTCCTGAGTAAATAACTCTTTCTTAAGCTAGCTGAAGGTCATCATTTCGTACATCTCCAACAGAATCTATCTGGAATTCTAATGAGTCAGGATATAATTCAATTAAACTTTAATGGCCAAATTAAAATTTTTTTTTAATTTCTAACAATTTTTTCCCATTATGTTCGATTAAACAGGTTGCAGTGTTAGTAAAAGTCCATGAAAAGTTTAGAATTAATACGAAACGCCCTCGTCAATTTAGTCTAAGAATTAATGTTGTTAGTTACCATGACATATTTAACTGCAGTAAAATTTAATACTTTATGAACGATCCATGCATTAGTTACGGATTTCGCCGTATAAGACCAGTATTTCGTCCTTAATTATGGCTCCTTGCGGTGAAATTGTCGTTTAAAAGTTAAAAATGTGGAAATACCTGTCTTAACCTTTTCAGTGCGATATGACGTGATATCACGTCATGGTTGTCTTCACGCAGGTGCTGATGACGTGATATCACGTCATGGGTACCGTGAGTATTCCAGCTTTCACAAGGGGGCCTAGTGAAAGTTTCCTAATGAAAGCTAGAAAACTCATGGTACCCTTGACGTGATATCAAGTCATCAGCATCAACGTAGAGACAACCATGACGTGATATCACGTCATGCCGCACTCAAAGGGTTAATTTTACTAAATTCGCCGAACTAAATGTGCATATGTCGACATGAAACAAACGTGTGTACACAGAATGGTGAGAAACTACCTTGCAGGATTTAGAAGTCCATAGCTTATAGCTAGCAGATATAGATGTCTCACCGCGGTCGCCGGATACCCGATCTTCAAAAAGTCCACATTGTACGAAATCCCACGTAAGAAATATCATCCGTCTTGACCGGGACCTGGGATCCGCCTCGTCCCAAGTGAAGGCGGATCATTTTTTTTTCTCTGTGGGATTTCGCACACATGTGCACTGCGGGTGACTCCGTAAAGTCAATACCATGGCTAGTTTCAGTGTACTATAAGTTCGCTACACGGTGACGTACACGTATGTAAGAGTAACCAATCCATTTAAAATCACCTGTTTAGGTCAATTGAGCGAGATAGTTCCCTAGTCTACTTAAATACATATTTGTACACCTAACTCTGCTTCAATTATTTTCTCCTTACTGACCTATCCTTGCAAACCTCTTTTGATTCATTCACCCCCATACACTGCTTCATACACGTCCTCCTGTTTTTAAGACTCCTAATATTCCTCCTCCTAAGAATTTCCTCAACCAAAACTTTCTCAGCCTACCTCTACCTCTCACACCATTCATTTCACTCTTATATATTTTTTTCGTTATTCTCATCCATTCTTTCAACATGGCCAAGCCAACGAAGGACACTCTTTTTATATATGTCCGTTACTGGACCATCTAACCCACATTCAATTATTACCCTCTCATTCCTGACCCTATCCATCCTACTTTTGCCGTAAACACTCCTCAGATAATTCATACCCACGGCGTTTAGTCTACTCTTATGCCTATCCTGACATACCTACCCATTTTACACTATAAGACCAGTATTTTTTCCTTAATTATGGCTCATTGCGGTGAAATATCTGTCGTTTAAAAGTTAAAAATGTGGAAATAACTCTCCTTTTCTTACTAAATTTGCCGAATTACATTTGCATTCGAATTATACGCTTTAATTTCACCAGCTGTTGGAAGCATGCATTAAATATTGCATTATTCATTGAATATTAATACACTTTCATATGACTGAAATTCTGAGTAATGAAATTAAAATATCTATATAAGTCTTCAACTTGACTCATTTTTTTCACCCGGTACCTATAAAACTCCTTCACGACAGAAGGTTTTTTTAAAATCCAGAAAAATTACTGCGGTGATAATATGGTTACTATTTTAAAAATGGTCGAGAAAACAAAAAAAATACCTTCTGCTAATGTTTTGACGAGATCTACGCATTAGAAATCCCTCATTTCTTTTAATAAGGTCTCTCTGGAGTGCACGTAAAAGGGCCGGTGTTTTTCGTCAATTATCTTGGAAGGTAGTCCAATAAGGCGCTGATATTTTGGTATCTTCAAATGGATGAAATATTTACCTTTAAAATGAGACCAACTTCATTGATTTCTAGGTGAAATGATATTTCCCTCAAACTACTTTAAAAGACCTCGTAGGGTTTCAAGTTCAGCTTTACTCCTCGGGGTGTGACACTTAGCGCACGACTTGCGACTGCTTGACGCATTTTATGTCGGTCAGTCTGGAACATCTTGTCCCTTAGAGCCTACAAAAATCCACAGGGGAAGTTGACGCCTCGATAGCGTAACTGGCTGAAGCACTCGGTTGGATATCGAGGGATTCGGGTGCGTGTCCCGCTCTCAGTGGATGAATTTTTCTTCTCTGAAATCTCAGACGTGTGTGCATGCGAGTACCCCGTAACTTTCGCCCCGCGGCTAGTCCCAGAATGCTGTCGGTTTGGAATAGTAATAGCGCGTTCGAATCTTAATCCAAGGGTCTCAGGTTAGAGAGACCAAGCAACGGAGAATATTTTCCTGGCTGGCCAACCAAGTCTTGCACGCTACACGAATATGACCCCACTACTGAGAGACAGCAGTCTCAGCAGAAGGCATTAATACATCAGAACTGAGAAGAAGAGAACATGAGAAAAGACTGGTGAGATAGGAGACTAATCCGAAGCTAATATCGGACTCAAAGGGCGCAGGTGAGGGTGTGTGATGGCGAATCAGGATGGGCAACTATACGTCGAGGGGTAAGGCCAGGATACCCATTGTTGCAATTGATTTTCAATATTTATGCTGAGGAAATAGTAATACAGGCATGGGAAGAACTAGAGATTGGAATCAAAGTGGGAGGGCAACTGATAATACCGGTTTGATTCGCGGACGATCAGGCACTGGTTAGTGGATCTTCGATGGGTCTGCAAGCTATGGTAGATGCTTTACAAATGCAGTGCGGGATATTCGGAATGAAGATAAATCACAAGAAAACAAAAGTAATGAGATTCTCTAAGACCATGGCTGGTCATAAAAGTAGGACTCGCACTTGATCAAGTATAGAATTTTAATTGTTTTGGTCGAACGATAGAAGAAAATATAATATCCAAACAGGAGGCTAGGAGAGTGGCACAGGATCTGACAATTGGGGAGAAGAAGTTTGAAGGAGTTTCCTGCTTCAGATATCTTGGGGCAATGGTATATAATGATAATGAGATAAGCAGAGAAATAAAGGACAAAATACAGGCGGGAAATAGGGCGTCTTATGCAAACAAACAATTGTTCAGGGACCAACTCATTACAAGAAATGCAATGATGAAAATATATAAGACGTTGGTCCGACCAGTGGTCACCTACGATTCAGACACATGGACCATGAAGAGATCTGATGAAAATGCCCTTAGAGTATTTGAGCGACAAATATTAAGGAAGATATGTGGATCTGTAAAGGAAAATGATGAATGGAGAATAAGGTATAATGCAGAGCTGGATCAAATAATTGTAGGCCAAGACATAGTTAGATATGTGAAAGCTCGGAGAATAGAGTGGCTGGGTCATACAGGGAGAATGGCGGAAGAAAGGATGCCCAAAAGAATAATGAGGTAAAAGTTCTACCACACCAGAAGGAAAGGCAGACCAAGAATCAGATGGATAGATGACGTTACTGCAAACCTGCACATAATGAACATGAAGGGATGGAGGAGTAGGGTGAAAGATAAGGAAGACTGGAGGCAAGTTGTGGAGGAGGCCAAGGGCCACCAAGGGCTGTAGCGCCATGGAGAGAGAGAGCTAGAAGAAAACAGACATAGTAGCAAAGACATGGGAGGAGCATAGTGTTTCCTATGGGAGCGTATGGCAATAGAAGGGAGGAAATGACTAGGACCATGGATGAGGATGTAAAGAAGAGGCTGGTGAAGAGCTTGATATAGAGTGTAGCGTTGTATGGGGCAAAAACGTGGACCCTGAGAAAAGAGGACGTGAATTGGCTTCAGGCATTGGAGATGTGGGTGTGGGAAGGATGCAGAAGGTTAGGCGGACGGACAGGAAGAAAAACGAGGAAGTGCTTGAGAAGGTGGGCGAGGATATGAAACTTCTGAATGAAATCCGGGATAGGCAAGGTAGATGGCTGAAGGATGTAATAAAGGGTGATGGGTTGCTGAAGAGTGCGATAGAGGGAAGGATGTCGGACAAGCGGGAAAGAAAGAGAATATATTTCATGGACGGGATGGAGAAGGATAAATCGTATGCAGAGGCAAAAAAAGATATACTAGAGGGAGAAAACCCCTGAATATATATAAAACTGGGAAGAAATTCTCTAGCATTCGATAAAACCTACCTTTACCGGTAGAACACATTAAAAATACAGTAAAATAAACTAGGGTAGGAAAAAGCATGTGAAAAAATTCATGTAGAGCATGGCACTCTATGGATTGGAAGCATGGAAAATTGGAAAAGCTTACAGAACAGATGAGAAGCCTTTGAAACCTGGTGCTGTAGGAGGATGCTAAAGATAAAGTGGACGGACAAAACAAGAAATGATAAAGCGTACAGAGGAGGAAAGGACCATATGGAACACATTAGAAGAAAGAAGAGCAAGATGGATTGGACACTCCCTGAGACACAATGGGTTTGTGAAGGACATAATTGAGGGAAAATTAGAGGGAAAAGTCCCCAGAGGAAGACCCAGGAATAAGTTCATGGATCAAATGGAGAGGAAAGTATATAGGAAGAGATCCCGGGAGGTAAGGGAACTAGCATTAGATGGGGAAGATTGTATGACTGCAGTCAACGAATCTTAGGATTGGACGACCAATGATGATACCTATTGTTTTAAGTCATCATTGGTCGTTTATTCCAAAGTTTGTTTGACTGCAGTCCTCTACCCTTCCCTGACTAATGCTAGTTCCCTTATCTCCAGGCATCTCTTTCTATGTACTTTCCTCTTTATTTGGTTCTTGGGTCCTAATTCCTGGGTCTTCCTCTGGGGACATTGGCTTCTACTTTGCCTTCAATTATCTTCTTCACAAACTCATTGTGTCTCAGGGTATGTTCAATCCAATTAATTCTTCTGTATTAAGTATGATTTGAAAATTTTAAGAATTATATTATTTAGCTGAACACCTGACGTAATGTCATGAGAAAAATTCGGCCTGGACCGGGAATCGAATCACGGACCTTTGGTTTGCCGGACCAATGTGCAGACCACTACGCTATCCAGGCTTCCTAATTTCCATGGCAATTTTGGTGGATACAAGGCAACTAGATCTTAGGCCCTTGCGGTCCATCAAAGATGGCAACGCAAGGGAGAAGAGGACTTCAAAGAATTTGCGTTGCCATGTTTGATGGACTGCAAGGGCCTAAGATCTAGTTGCCTTGTATCCACCAAAATTGCAACGGGAATGGGGAAGCTTGGATAGCGTAGTGGTCTGCGCATTGGTCCGGCAAACCAAAGGTCCGTGATTCGATTCCCGGTGCAGGCCGAATTTTTCTCATGGCAATTTCTTCAAAAAATTCATCCGCAATGCTTGAATTTCACCTGACGTAATCTTTACAATTTTATGTAATAATTGAGCGATTAATCTTTTGTTTGATTAACACTTCATTCTGATTTCAAATGTTGAGTATCAGTTTATTCAATTTACAGTGAATCCTGGTCCCCTCATGTTCTAGCACACTGGTCGAAGGCGCTGGCCTATAAGTCAGCGGCCTCTAGCGTGGTGTCTTTCCAAAAAGCGTTTTTTGACCTTTGTAAATAGAATTCCATTGCCGAAGCCCTTAGCACATGAATTGTGAAAAATATTAATTTGCGCTAACTACAAATGAATTGGCATTCACCTTTGTGAAACATGTACCTGTAAGTCCTCCTCCACAACTCATTTAGCGCACTGATTACAATTGTGTAACTGTATAATGACAAAACTCAAAAGCGTATTGGGTTAGTTTAAGATAAGTGCCCCTGGAAAAGCCTCCCAGGATCATTAGAAATATATACGGCGCAAAAGTTTTGGGTAGTTTTTCCTCAATTTTAGTAATCTAAAATCTGAGGCATATCTTAAAACAGATCAAAATGTTTTTTAGAAATATAAGTGGAGATGTCTAATTCGTTATTTGTTTTAGACTTATTCAGTTGTGTTGAAACCTCTTCCTCAAATTAATTGATCCATCTCCGTCTGAGGAGTTTCATTTAGAGCCATCTATGAGGCGTCACAACAGTTATTAAGCTGATTTCTTGAATTTAAGCGCAAGTATTATTCATACTGCCTTCAACATATCTCCTAATAAAATCAAGAAGTCAATGATTCCTGCGAAAACTGATGTCGAGTTGAAGTTGGCATCCTTTATTCGATTATTATGATGTTATTACCACGGTAATCTAGCGGTATAAAGTCTGGTTTCAATGGATGTGAGTGAAATATCATCGAGAATTTTATACGTGCAATGCTAAATTTTGCCCACCTATCATGTTTGCATCTTCATCTTAGTGTCAGTCATACCCTTCCTCATCCCGTCCATGAAAACTACATCCTTTTTTTCCCTTTCACACTTACACAACATCCCCCTCTCTGACAAGGTCTCGATACCTCTTCCGACCACCTACTTTGCCTCCTCCTAATTTCACGCTTAAGGTAATACGAGTAGTTTGAGAGAAATATAATTTTACATAAAAATCAATGAATTTGATCTCATTTTAAAGCAAAATATCCTACCCTTCTAATGGCACCAAAAATTCAACTCCTTACCACATTGCTTTCGGAGTTATTTGCCAAAAAATACCAGCCCTTTTACTTGGGAAATGGTACGTGTGTGCACTCCAGAGGGACATTATTTACAAAATGAGGAATTAATAACACTTAGATGTCGTGAAAAAACTAACAGCGTGTAGTTTGTATGTTACCTCAACTATTTTTGAAAATTAATCATTTTGTCACCGCAACAAGTTCTTGGGTATCACAAAGAACCTTCCGTTTTGAAGGAGTTTCAAACGCACCGCGCGAAAAAATGAATCAAATTGAAGACTTATGCTGATGTTTTTATTTAATTACTTACCATTTCTGCCGTATAAAACTATATTATTGCACCATTAACAATGCAATATTAAATTCATGAGTCCTACAGCTGGTGAAATTAAAACGTATAATTCGAATATGGTCTCTATTATGACTAGAGAACTACCTCACTCGGACTCCCTTAAGTCTCTTATCCTCGTCAATCTTATCACATCCATAAACTTTGGAAAACACGGATTATCCGAAGTTCTTCCTGCTTTAGCTAGCCAGGAGTCAACAAGGACGATCTATTTAATTTTTTATCTATTTCAAGACAATAAGAGACGAGGAAGCTGGATGCGGCGCAATGGTGATATTTTCGGCAAGAGAAAGGGACATGGACGCAACAGAAGAGTTATTTTCGGGAATATCGTCGGAATTTGGGCTTATAGAACAGCGAGACCTGCCTCCACTGCTACATCCCTTAGCGGACACCTCTCTAAGTGGACGACTTTTTTTGGGAACGGAAGGATTTCCCATAATTATAAGCAATGCAAATTTTCCCTCCTGTTTGCGGTCACCTCTTATAACGGCTCTTATCTAATGGGTCCGTTGGTGGCCACTTAGTACAGGTTTTACTGCGGTTACAATGCATTATGCCATGTCGGGAGCGTTCGTTAATAGGACGGAGCTGATGATAGGTATCATGGGTAAGGTTACAAAGAATTGCTTAGTGAAGAGTTAAATATGAAGTTTAGCGCTCGGTGGAGCAGAAAAGTATTTATTTGAGAAAGAAAGACGTTATTAGGCCAGAATCTGGTAATATAGTACAAGACCCATTGTAAGATACAAGCGTCTAAGGAGGGCCAAATTAAACTTTGCAAACATAAAATTCTCGAAGAAATTTGCTCACTTACAATGAAACCTGAGGTAAGCAATAGGTTACCATAGTAATAATATTATTAAAATCGATGAAATAGGGCCCACTTCAATTCAACATTAGTTAGCTTAAGAAGACGCTTAACGTTTTAACAAAAGGAAAACTTTTACTATGCTTCAGGCGCAGGCAGTATTTTACGAACTTTGTTTTCAACTTCTACCCAAAACAATTTAAAAAAAATCAACTTTATCACTGATGTTGCGGCTCGTAGATGGCTCTAATTTCAACCGTCTTGACTGGAACGGATCAAGTAATTAGAGGAGGAGGTTTCAACGCAACTGAACGAGTCCAGCACAAATACTGAATTTAACCATTTCATTTTCATTTCTAAAAATAATTCTGTTCTAATTGAACACTTGCCTCAGCTTATTAGATTAAAAAATTGAGGATAAAATCCTCACAGAGTTAGATAAATATATATATTTAATAATCCTAGGAGATAACTCAAGTACATATCATTCTTAACTAACACGGTACAAGTTCAGGCGACGAGGCTAAACAGCTGTGTTAGGGTAACCAAAGCGCAAAAGAGTGAGACATTATCACGTAATTACATGGTTAACAACGATAAATGCTGTTAGTTCGGCGCTAGGGATGCCACATCGACAAGTCGATTTTACGATGTTTAAGAAAGTGATCACCACTTAATTTTCATCGGACTATTTTACTAATCGATGGCTCGTCCAAAAATCATCAAATAGTCCGATACATCGTTGTAGATGTGGCATCCCTAGTTGGCGAAAATGAACGGTATCTATTTTGCCTGTGACCTTCGGCAATAGTATACTGCTTTTATTAGACATAATAGGCGCGTCGGCCACGCTTGAGGCCACTGACTCATAGGCCAGCGCCTGCGACCAGTGCGCTGTTGGAGGGGTTTTGAGTGTAAAGACTCCTTATAAATGCTTATTGCTCATATTTTGGTCCACCCATGCATAATTAGATGCATAACAGAGCACCTTGCATCAGATGCTACACAACATTTGAAATAACTTTGAAGTGTTAATCAAGCCAAAGATTTATCGTCAAAATATAAAATAAAATTTTAAATATAACATTCAGTGTTCAGTTAAATAATAAAAATATAAAATCCGAAGATACTTGCGATGTTGTTTGGAATTTACATTCAACAAAGTTGCAATCATCCGCAGAAATAAACTTTACTGCGACGTAGGTTTCGATGTAATTACGTCATCGTCAGGTCGTCCTCAGGTCGGTCGTCAGAAATATCGATACTTACGTCGATGTAAAATCTATTTCCGCGGGTAATTACAAAAGTTTCATTTCTGATTCATAAGTAATAAAAGTCTTTAACTTTACAAAGCATGCTGAAAGCATTAGGTGTATGATTTATGTAATCCTCAGTTGAATTTTTCAAATAAGATGGCAAATTAAATTCTGGTCAACAGTGACTACGCTTGCTTAAGGTAAATGGTAAATGAATTAATGACACGGAATGTTTTCTTTCTCTAATAAAAAATGTGAACGTGAGAGAAATTAAAATAGTCGAGCGTAGTCCAAGAGACTACCCTGGACGGTATTTTATTGTTAAAAGGAATCGCGAGGCGTCGTGGACTGACGGCACAGAGTGGTCTAGAAAGGCTAATTTTCCGGACAAAAGTCGATTTTCCCAACCTGTTCAAGTGACTCCAAAATCATGTTAAATGGGAACATAAAAGATCATTTCACAACGTACGACACTCTTTTCTTCTATAAAAAAGTTATTTTTCGAACTACAGAGCTGAATTTAAGGGAAATTTATCGTGATTCCATTTATGAAATTTTTAATTCTTTTTTGCTCCATTCATAAAATGAGTCCACGCTTCATTTTAAGTGTTGAATGAGTTTCAATGGCATCGTTGCCTTGTATTACATGAGTTTCTTTCGTTAATTTGGTAATAAAGTCTTTAAGTCTTAAGACAGTACTTCAATTAGTCTCAGACGGAAAATCTGTTCGTGTATGCAAAGTTGGTAAAACAAAAAACCGTCCACTACCACCCTGTTAAGCAATTATATCTCTAATGGAAAGAAAAAACATTTCTATTTCGTTACTTGGTAAAAATCTTTTGCATTTAACTGTATTTTTTCTAATATCTCGCCAAAATGTGTTACTTCGCTTGGCCACCGGAACGCCATGTCACGGACAGGCCACAATTATGGTCTTACAGAGGAATACTTGTTCATTTTTTCTGTAATGTTGAGTCTATTATATTCTAGTTTATTCATCATGATTTATTTTCATCTTCCACGTAAGGCTCAATCTCAGCAATTCACTCCTTGTCTGTAACAAATGGTTATCTGCATAGTCATCACCATTGCATATCACTACCGCGGCAGTAGTTGATTTGTTTGAATTTGCCTTCCCCGAAAGGGAATTGTGTGAATGGGATGTATGTACCATTGAGGTTGATGGAGAGGGCACTGGCTGTCGTGGCCAATGATAGAAGCCGTGACGTGGGTGTGGCCTGTCAGCCATCTTGATTTTATTTTCTACTTCTTCTACTCTTTCCTTAATTCCTATGGATAGCACGACGGAATGGACGAATAAGCGGATGTAAAGCAAGAAAAACCATATTTTGTTTGAAATTTCAGTCAAATAACACTTGAAACATATATTGGTTACATGCGCAATGGAATTTTCATCGGAAAACCGGATTATTACTGATATAAAAAAAATAAAAACATACCCAAGAACACATCAAAGAATTAAGTGTATGCTGAGTTTTAGTAAGATATCGATGGAAAGCATAATAAAATTGCAAAATTAGCTCGTCAGCCCGTTAGTGCGAAAGAAAAATCGGGGTTAATAAAGATGGCGGACAGGTCACGTTCACGTCACAGCTTCTAGCATTGGCCACCATGGCAGGCGCTTACGGGTTGACGCACTAAGTTTGCAATTTTTCGATCCTTATCACTGTAATGTAATTAGAAATCTGCATGCACTTCTTTGACATGCATTCTCCTGACACATCCTTTTTTATTTATTTAAATTAGTAATAATCCGCATTTCCGGTGAAAATTATGGTAAAATCGAGTAGAATCTTACTAAGTAAGTAGCCAAAAAAATTTCGCTCGAGCGACTTGCCATAACTTTCAACCAGAAGGTGGATATTCTCGAAATACAGCCGCTAGTTACTCCATTCCGTCGTGCATTTCAAGGGAAAGTAGAGAAAGAGCGGGGATACCTAATATGCTTCTTATTCCAGCTCTCAGGCTACAGTTTGATGACATAATGCCTTCTCAAAATTCCTGAATGGTATGTGGGAGTGCATAGGTTTTCACTGCTTACATTTCCCCGTTTGTTGCAATTTCTGTAACACTTTTGATTTGCTTGGGAACAATTGAAGATAAGGGAGCAAAACTCTTGGCTTAAGGTAGTGCAAGGGAGATAGTTCCCTAATTGTCCCTATTTGTCGGCCCCGGTGGCGGCGGGGTAAAGTCCTCGCCTGCTTACCCGAGGGTCGCGGGTTCGAGTCCCGCCTGGGTAGAATATTATCTTCCCAGGACATGGGTGTCTGTCTCGTCCGTTGTCACCGTTGTTCACCCGACGCAAAATGGCCTAATGTGCTGTATTCGGGGCAGTGAAAATAAATAAATAATCATATTAGATACCATATTCGAAATATACGTTTTAATTTCACCAGCTGAGAGACACGAATTAAATATTGCATTTTTAATGGTGCAATAATATAGGTTTACATGGCAGAAATTGTAAGTAATCAAATGAATATGTCTAAATAAATCTTTAACTTGACTCATTTTTTTCAAGTGGTTCGCTTGAAACTCCATCAAAACGGGAGGTTTATTTTGATCCCGAAGAATTTACTGATGTGACAGTATGATTAATTTTCAAAAATAGTCGAGAAAACCCACGAACTACACACACAGACGAGATCGAGGTGCTAGAAAATGCCTCATTTAAAAAAAATATAAGGTCTCTCTGGAGTGCATACACGTACCATTTCCCATATAAAAGGTCTGGTATTTTTTGGCAAATTTCTCGAAAAGTTATGTAGTAGGAGGTTGAATTTTTAATGTCGATGGAAGGGTGATATATTTTTCTTTGAAATGAGATAAAATTTGTTGATTTCTAGGTAAAATGATATTTCGCTCAAACTACCTTAAACTACTTATAAAAAAAACTCCAATTGAGGGAGATTCAGTCCGATACGTAGAGTATTATATTATCCCCTAGAACAATGTCTCTAGAACATAATAGGAGAGACAAAAAAAGTTAGGTAAGCTGCCCAACTGATCGTTTAACAAAACCTTTTCTTAACTCCTTGCACCAATGATGATTCAAAATTGGTTGTTCAATCCTAAGATTGTTTCCGTGAAGTCTTCCGTGGAGTTTTTTTTTTTACGAAGAGAATTGTTTTCCGGGTCTCCTTCCGCGTTTATCCATTTTTGGTGGACAATATTTCGCCAGCGTTCCAGCTGGCTTGTTCAGGTCTGCTGAAGTGTGGATGCAGGGTTTGGCCCGTCCTTTTATGTTATTCCGTTTTCACGCCTTCGGGTGGAGGTGTGCCGTGATTGGTCCGTGCTGTTGAAGAGCCGTTTCCAAGCTGTGGCGAGGGTGTAGCCGTCCTCTCGGTTTAAATTTTGTGGTGTTTTCACTATCTCTATTGATTGCCCTAAGATTCTAGGGAAATAGCTGGCTTCTTTTTTCAATAATATGGTGCTATCAAAATCAATGCTATGCGTTGGCTCACTTTACTGATGGTCTGCGACCGCCGACTGGCGGAGTTGTCCATTTTGCACGGCCCCCTAATGCTCTTGGAGCTGGCATTTCAGTGCTCTTGAGGTCTGGCCGACGTAGAAGTTACCGCAGCTACACTTTATTTGGTATATTCCTCCAAATTTATCTACCGGGAGGTGGTCCTTGGAGTTGAGGCGGTAACTCCTACATCGACCAGACCTCAAAGGGCCTTGAAATGCCGGCCTCAAGAGCATAAGAGGGCCGTGAAAAACGGATAACCTATGAGGACCCCAGAAGTCAAGGGGTCTAAGTAACAAGACCATTGTTTAGAGAAAAGTTAAGTCAAATGTTTGATACAACCCACTAAGTAGTTAAGAGGCATTTCCCTAGATAGCAGCACCTGTCAAGAAAATCACTTGGATCCCTTTACCACCTAAAAGATTAATATTTTCACATCCCATTCCTGTACCTAACTTATTTTTTTCAAAAATGTCACTTAGACCCCTTGACTTCTGGGGTCCACATATATTGGTTACATGTGAAATGGATTCTATTTGACTTTACTATAGTTTTTACCGGGAAAGCGTTTTATTACTAATTTCAATTATAAAAAAATACATTTTGCAGAATGCATATTAAAGAAGTCAGTGCATACTGATTTATACTAATTTATAGATAAAAAAACATCGTAAAATTCAAACTTTAGCGCGTATTCCCGGTGGCGCTAGAGGAAAATCTGGGTCAACAAATATGGTGGACACGTAACGCCCACGTTACCGCTTCTGACATTGGCCACCATAGCAAGCATCCGCTTCATCTACCTCAGTGGTTTTGAATTTTGTGAGAGTAGTACAGATTGACATCTGTACTTTAAAGAGAGTGAGAATACATGAATTGTAATTGCGCTGGTTCACATGTCTGTTGTGGAGACGGGGCATTATGGAAGCTAGCGGAGTGCCGCCTCCGTTTGTTTTCTAACCTCTTGCTTCCCACCGTTCCCACCGATTATTCACCGTTTCTCCATATTAAGTTTCTGTATATATGACCTTGTATGTATGCCCTTCTTCTGTCTCCTATCTCACACTAATCATCTCCTACATCCAATTGAGAAATAAAAAAAATAAAAAATAACAGTGCTACATTCATTTTACATAACTCAATATTCACTAAAAATAAATAAGTTCTAAGTTGGTCGGAAATATTTTATGAATATCGCATGGATATCATCGTAAGGATATTGTGATCATAATATCCATAGGATATCCATATAATGTTACAGGTTGGACCTAACTTCTTTTGGATATTGGTAACCATTTATGGATATCCATACAACATTGTCTGCTACTTGGGAATGCCCAGACGTATCTTTAGATACGTCAAAACTTTACTGATCAGTTTTGCCATAAGGTTGAAAGAAAAATGAATATGTTAAAAAAAATAATATTCCTTATATATTTAAAATAAGACAGGAAAAAACTGGATTCAGATAACTCAATGCTCAATAAGAAAATTAAATTTTCACATGACCATAGCGTGGCGATTTCTGAGTAGTTCATGACCAGCCATGTGTAAGTGAGCACAACAATTGCAAATATGGGCTAATATAATCGAAATCACTTGTATACCATTTAAAGGCTTTCTTTGTCATATTTGGTAAATAAATTGCATAAATAACAAACTAAAGAGTATTTATGAATTTTTAAAGTATGACGTATCCAGAGATACGTCTGGGCATTAATGGGTTAATGCGGCCCAAGATCCGATTTCTGTTTTTTACCGTGAAAACCGTCAAGTATAATGTTCAAAAGAGGAATTTTATTGTTTCTCCATCTCATTTCTCTGAATATATTTGCTTATTCTGCAGCGTGTACTCAATTTCATTGAGTACGATGTTGGCTCCTGCTCTGAGGGTAATTGTCATGTATTATTTGGTTTACTTACTGTCCGTTAATTTCTTGATTCTTAATTTGAAATAAAGTCGAACTTCAAATTAAATATTTTACAAATTTAAACATCTCTAACACCAAAAAATGTGTTAATATCGTTTTTTTTCTGCTTCGCTTCATCTGCCACAACGCAATCCATGGGCGAGTTATAGTGCTGCCATCTAGCGGCAGTTTGATTCGAAAGGCGACAATAGGGGCCTCAGGCCGTAACACGGACGAGATAGGGGAAGTTCATAGGCATGCTTCCCACTCATCACATCGCCGAGGTGTGACGTCATCCGCCACTTTTCACGTCGTTCATCGTTGCGCGCGGTCGCCATCATTTGAACTCTCTGCGAATCACTCACCGTTGGCGGCATTCGTCGGTGGCCGCGACGAAGAGAGCAAGGTGTGCCTGAACGCGTTGTTTTTTTGTCGGGCCACACCTCGGCCATTTCGCCGCCGAAGATGAATTATGAAGCCGTGACGACAGCAGGAGTGAGAGAGAGAGTTGGGAAAAGGACGGGGGCGGAATGGCGAATGGCAGCGGCGAAAATGGCGCCCTCCATTGACGTGGGTCACCTCTCTTCCTTTTTTAATGACGTCGACGCACTCTTGAAAAGTGACCTCCAATCTCATCCACCGACTCCATTCTCCGCCATTTTCCTCTCTCTTCCTCTTTCCCTCCATTGTGCGCTGTTTATCCAAATTGTTGCGCTCTCACACCTATTGTCATGGTTTTTAAACATTTTTTTTATTCACGTATGTGTCTAATAGCCAAGGTCCATATAATGTACAGGTTGTCTCGATCGGAGTTGTTTACGAATTACCCATTGAGGTGGATGGAATGGACCCTACGTCATCAAACTGTAGCCTGACAACCGAAATAACAACAAGACTGGATATCTCTACTGTTTCCTTACTTTACTTTGGATAGAATGACGGAGTTGGCGAATTAGACGATGTATAGCGAGAATATTCAGAACTTAATTTGGAATGGGCCTATATCGTTAACATGAATTTTAAGCAAGATCCTCGAGCACATTGTCGTTAGCAAAATTATGACATTCCTTGATAAGCGTAACTTCTTACATAGAAGTCAGCATGGCTTCCGTAATGGCAGATCCTGGGAAACACACCTTTTGCTCTACCTTCATGAAATCCTTAAATCTGGTGAATCGAAAAAGCAAGTCGACGCGATTTTCCTTGATATCAAGAAGGCATTCGACAAGGTTCCGTCCAAAAAACTCTTATATAAATTGCATACATGCGGAGTAAATAAGAAAATAGTGAATTGGATAAGGGAGTGTCTCAGTCATCGAAAACAAAAAGTAGTTATTGATAGTTGTAGCTTTGATATGGTCAAAGTTAAATCCGGTGTTACTCAAGGAAGCGTGATTGGCCCTCTTTTATTCATAGTTTATATTAATGACCTAAGTTTTCGAGTTAGCAGTAAGTTAAGATTATTTATAGACGAGACTGTAATCTGCCGTGAAATAAGTGAAGACGTGGACTTAGAATTTCCGTCATCGGACCTTAACAACGTTCATTCGTGGTGCCAGGAGTTGGGATTAATACTAAATATTAGAAAATTCCCTACAGTTCACTTGCTGCGTTAGTCATTACACAAATGTCATGCCTATACTGTAGGTGGAGTAAACGTAAAATCTTAAGATACAGAAAAATATTATGGATTCTCCTCAACTTCTCATATATCTTAAAGAACAAACATACAAAACATATGCGGCACAGTATTAAAGATACTCGGTTTTGCAAAGCATATAATAGGAAAGTCCTCGGATGAAAAATTAAAAGAGAGATGCTATTTTGCTCTGGTTAGGCCGCACCTTAAATACGCTGCGAGAAATTTGGACCCTGACCATAAAGATGTAACCTAAACGTTTAATAAAATACAAAGCAAAGCAGCACGCTTTGTTAAATGCTGCTACGTGCGAACATATAATTTCTTACAACTGTTAGATGGGTTAAGGTGGGAGCCCCTAGAGCCTGGGAGGCTACACGAAAGGCTTAACTTGCTTGAAAAATTCAAAACTGGTGTGTTTCAGAGCGCCACAGAAAATATTATCTTAACGACTCACTACATGTCGAGGTCATACAGAGGCGATAAAAAATGAGAGATACATTGTCGAACAGATAGGTACGAATACTCGTTCTTTCCGCGTACAATAAGCGACCACAATAAAAACTGAGCTGCACTAAATGCACTCCCATAATACACGTCACCATTTCACCTCCAAAAACCTTAACCCTTGCATATTTACATGGCTGGTGTCCGAGCACTCCCTGCCACACGCCCATGTGGCGGCTCGCAGGGTAGTATGTAGTTCTGAAATGTAATATGGAAATACATCTAAGACCCAGTTGTTACCTAGAGCAAAACTCAAAAATTGTAACTGCGTCTTCCAGACCGAAGAATACTTTATATATGGGTATAATCGGGTTATAGTGTGGCAGACAAAACGTGCGCCATAGGCCTCTGCCACGTTTACCAGTCCTGAAAACGTACTAACCTCATTTGATTTTTTTATCTCGCACAAAGACAAGAACGCATCACACGTTTCCATCTCAATGACTTCGGCCGCTCAGCAAAAACATCGACAGCCTTCAATCCAGTTACACGAGGCAGACAAATAGCAAAAAATAAAATATATTGTAGCAAATTAATATAAATTGTTGTCTCATCACCTTATTTTCTTCTATTTTGTTTCTTGTTTATCACACAATAAAGCAATTACATTATTTGACATCATAATACTTCAGTTAAAAATTTCTTGCCAGAATGGCTATCTTAGTAGTTTTAGGTTAAAGCCTAATCATGTTCTGATAATTACACCCTGAAAATTTGTGATTTCACAAAATCAAGCTCTCAAAAGGGGTAAAAAATCATGAAAAGGCAAATTTTTTAAGTTAAAAGATGAACAAAGCAGAAGAACGAATTTCAAAAATAGCCAAACTGGCTTGGTCCATCATTCAAGTGTTAAGCATACATATATTAGTATTGAGAACAGCTTTATACTTGACTTTTTTCGGGACCCATTCCACGTTGGGTCATTTTGATGTCAACAGATTCGAGAGCGTTCTATCTTCAGGTCCTCGCTACAGATCTGAAAAAGCGAGATGGAATGTTCGCGAAATCGTCGTCAAAAATGACTCAACGTGGAATTAATTCCAATAATTTTCAATAATCGAGACCACTCTGTGACAGCTTTCACCGTAAATTATTAGATAAATCTCTTTCAATTGAATGGTTTGCCTTCTCATTTTCTCCCGCAATCATGCCTCAGCTGGAAAAAAGTCAATAGGAATTCCCTTGTTTGGAGAGTGTAGGCATTTCCTTATTTTGCTGTATAGTTTTTCTTCCGAGGCAGTCACAGAACCGTTGAGGTAATAAACAAGATGAAAAATTGGGACTTCCACTATTTATTGAACACTAGCGACCGGTTTCGGCTGTTACACCATCATCAGCTGTCACAAATCATCGTCACAAAATTTTATCTCGTTAATTATGACGTCCTTTCACCACGGGAAAGTTTCAAGTGTCCATTTTACCACTGAGGTAGATGGAGGGCCGCTTCATATGCTGGCCAATGCTATAGGCTTTAACGTGAGCCAGGCCTGTCCATTAATTTTCTTAATTCTGATTTTCCTTTAATACTAACGTGCTGACGATCTAATATTCTGCTATATTTTCTCTTGGCAACTCACTATAAATCGGAATGCTTTTACTTCATTGAAATTCATTATCTTGACGTATATTTTTTTATTTATTTGAATTAATAATTATCCGAATCCCTGGTGAAAATATTGGTAAATTTAGTGGGATACATAGACTTTAGAGTAAGTAAAGCGGAAATCGCCGTGAAAAAAAGTGTACTTTTCCCCACTTTGTTGTGTGGTAGTGAAATATGGCTATGTCAGGTTAGACATAAGAGTAGATTAAACGCCGTGGGCATGAGTTATCTGCGGAGTGTTTGCGGCAAAAGTAGAATGGATAGGGTCAGGACTGAGTGGGTAATGAGTGAATGTGGGTTAGATGCTCCAGTGATGGACATATATGAAAGGAGTGTGCTTCGTTGGTTTGGCCGTGTTGAGAGACTGGATGAGAGTCGAATAACGAAACAGATATGTAAGAGTGAAATGAATGATGTGAGAGGTAGAGGTAGGCCGAGAAAGTTGTTGTTAAATGTGGTTGAGGAAATTCTTAGGAGGAGGAATATTAGGAGTCGTAAAAACAGGAGGGCTTGTATGAAGAAGTGTATGGGGATAAATGAGACTGAAGAGGTTTGCAAGGATAGGTCAGTATGGATGAAATTATTGAAGCAGAGTTAGTCGTACAAATATGTATTTATGAGTGAAACTTCGTGACTGTGCCTACCCCGGAAGTGAACGGCGTGATTGGTATACGTGTTTCCAGAGTCGCTTGTCATAAATCTCCAATAGATGGCGGATATAGTCGTTTGACATTCGAAAATTCTCCTTTCAGTCGCGCTATCCCAAGGAAAGTAAGGAAAAGTAGGGATAACTAATATGGTTATTTTGGTTGTTAGTTTACAGTTGCAGTAAGATGACATAATACCCTTTCCATTTTCCTTGATGATAAGCGCCGTTTGAATAAGTGATTGTTGCTCTTGGCACCCATTGAATATCGGGCCCTGCCAAGAATTCTAGAAGTCACCAGTATTCTCTGAGAGACTCCCAGAATGAGACAGTAAAAAAAAGCAGACTTCCAGATCGGGTGTATTTCTGTATCTCGTCTTATATTTTGATTTAAACTAATGAAATACACTCTTTTATTGTAATATTCTGCCATTCAATTTTTTGAACTTTTTACATGCTATTAATGTCTCCACATGCTTAAATCCACGTCATTATTTTTTCATTTAATTTATCGCGGCGATTATGTTAAAATTATCATTTTGATCGATACCAAACTGGCAATTGGTCATGCTTGTACGGTTTTTATATTAATGTATTGATTTTATGATGTTAATTTATTTAGAATTCACATTTTATGGTGTAGACAACGATAGTTTTACCCAAAAATACATATAGCTATTAACATTTCCCATTTATCGAACCTAATTCTCTTTGTTTCAGCTCTAGTTCCCAAACCGATTTGACTGGTAAAACATTAATGTTAGAAAAGTGGGCTTCTTTATAATTACTGTAAATAAACTTACAGTTTTTGCAGAATTTGCCATAAGAAAAATGCGGCCCTGACCGGGAATCGAACCACGGACCTTTGGTTTGCCGGACCATTTAGCAGACCACTACGGTATCCAGGCTTTCTAATTCCCATGGCAATTTCGGTGGTTACAAGGCAACTAGATCTTAGCCCTGCGGTCTGATTGCTCTGCGCATTGGTCCGGCAAACCAAAGGTCCGTGGTTCGATTCCCGGTCCAGGCCGAATTTTTATAATGGAAATTTCTTCATAAACTTCACCCGCCATGTTTGAATTTCAAACGTACACTTGTCGATGAAAATCGGTCAACAATATAATGTAACGTACCAGTCTCAAAAAAAAAATACAAAGGAAAGCTGCGCGCTTGTTTAAATACTGCTACCAGCGAATGTTAAGTGTTTCACAGATTTTTTAGTACTTTGATGGGAAACCACTGGTTATTCGGAAGCTACTCAATAGGCTTAGTTTTCTTGAGAAATTCAGAACAGGTTTGTTTTAGAGAGACTCAGGGCATATCATTTTGACGCCACATTACATTTCTAGGTCTGACAGAAGTGATAAAATAAGAGAGATACATTTCCGAACAGATATATACAAAAACTTGTTCTTCCATGGACAATAAGTGACCGTAACAAAAACGGCTCGTCTGAAAACACTCCCATAATACAATTCTCCATTTCACCTCCCAAAGTCTAATCCATTACTCGGCTGGTGTCTTAACACCTCTTGCCACACCCCTACTGCCTACTCGTTAGGCTTAGTTATCTTGAGAAATTCAGAAGAGTTTTGTTTCAAAGCGACACAGAGCATATTATTTTGACGCTAAACTACATCTGTAGGTCCGACAGAAGCGATGAAAATAATGAGATTCACCGCCGAACAGTAAGGTACAAAAATTTGTATCCCTCCACGCACAATAAGAGCGTGTTCCAATCCGATATTATACACACTTCGTACCCTTGTGTGCTCTTTTCGATTTCCATTTTCCGGATGTGACGTCGTATAGTGCGGTTCCAATCCGCCAGAGCGCACCATGGCCAGGGCGCTAGTGCACTTCAAAGGTAAGTGTATGACGATGCGCCCTTTTGCGCCCTAAGAATTTCCCATTCGTGAATAATGCGGATTTCCAATGCGATGTCTTGCGATAAATTTCAATCCTGAGTAAAAAATGGATGTTCTGATATACTAGGGACAGACGAAAGGATAATACAATTCGTCTGCCTGCGGAAGAAATACACAGACCAACTTACGGGTCGAGGCGGTTCTGATACAGTTCCGACATTGGACACTGGGAGACATTGGCGCTGGCTACCTTAAGAACAGAAAGTGCGTGAAGTACAGAATAGGGCATAAGGGCATAAGTGCATAGAGTGTACCTTACGTATTGGAACATGGCCTAAGTGACCATGATAAAAACTGATCTTCACCTAAAGTACTCTCTTTATACACTACACCATTTCGTTTCCCAAAACATTATGCTTTACGCGGTCGTGACACCCCCTGCCACTCGCCTATTCGGCGGCTTGCAGAGTCGTATGTATGTAGATGTAGAACAATACGGCCAATGAGCAGTAATTATATTTGGTTACAACAAAATGATTCTATTTCGTTTCTGCCTTTTTTCTTCCTTTTCATGTGATTTTCATATTGGCTTGTCTCATTATTTTCTGATAGTATATCCTTGTACTAATATTAAGTAAAAGGCATCACAAAGTGCACTGGTTCCGGTGAACCACCACATGTATGAGAGTTCAGAAAAAACGATGAAACGATAGTCACCATTTGTAGGTCGACATTAAGAATACACACTACTAAATGAAAGTGACGCGGAATGGTGTTCACTTGAAAATGATGGTAATTGCGATCGGTGATGTAAATGTTTCTGTACTGTTTTTCCATCAAATGCTAGTTTTTTTGGAATGCATTACAATCACGCTCAATAGGAGCTGAGAAGGAAATTGACAAGGATATATTCGCCAACTACAAAGAGCAAAAAGGTACGGAAAATGGACATTCCTATCATTATTCATCCCATTTTTGTAAAGAGCAGAGGGTATCGAGGAAAGGGAAAGTAATCAATCTACTCCTGCATGTGTCACTACCCTGTGAGTCGCCGCATGTACTTGTGGCAGGGGTTGTTAAGGCATCAGCCATATAAAGGATTACGTTTTGGGAGGTGCAATGGTGAAGTGAAATTGTTAGTGTGTTTTAAGTGAATCTCAATTTTTATAACGGCCACTAATTGTGCGTGGAATGAACAATTTTTGTACCTATCTGTTCGGCAAGGTGTTTCATTATTTACTGCTTTTGTCGGTCCTAGAATTGAAGTGTGGAGTCAAAATGATATCCTCTGCATCACTTTGAAGCAAACATGTTCTAGATTTCTCCAGCATATTAAAGCTATCGCGTAGCCTTCGAGTCTCTGGGTTCACCCAAAACAATCCATCTAAAAGCTGGTTCTTCTCTCTTAGGAGTTTTTAACGAAGCTCGAAGCTATTCTTGGTGTATTATTCATTTTTCCGGTTAAATCTTTTTGTCCAGTATCCCAAATGCTCCCGGCAAATTTGAAGTTCGACTAAACCATAGCGAAGTAGCATCTCTCTTTTACTCTCTCATTCGAGGACCTTCCGATATTAATTCCATTTTGCATTAATCGGAATGGGCCCAAATAAACCTCAAGTTGTAGGTTTCATTGTGCGATGGTTTCACTTAGATATGAATTTTCCTTATATACGTACTCTAACATCTCCATTTAGTTTTGAACATTTGCAATTTCGCATTTTCTCTTTTGCGAAGGACTCCGTCAATTTTATTAGACACGGGTTGTTGGTTAGGAATATCCGTGATGTAAATTTAACAGCGATTTTTATTCATGTTCGCTCTTTCACTGGGAAAACCATGACGAAGGTAGGAAATCCGGGTTTTTATGGAGGAAAAAAGAGTGACAGAAACGAAAAGTTTAAGCATCACCGATCAAAGTGACAACATTTATACTATATATATTTGCTCAGGTCCGGGATCAGGAGGTCCGGGTTCGATTCCCGCTTCGGTTGAATTTGTTTCATTTAGAATCGGCCATCTTTACTCCTTCACGCCACCTTTGTGGTGTTTGATTTCATGTGTTCCTATCCACTTTCTTTCTACCTTTCTGTTTGAACATTTATACATACATGCATACATACAGAAATTTATACATACGTAAGAAATTCTTTCTGATCCTTCACACTTCATAGGCCCGCAGATTCTCTGTAGAGCGTTCCTCCCAAATATTTCAGGGAGCTCTTTAGTTTTAGCCGTCATTGTCCAAGTTTCACTACTGTGTGATAGTACTGCGCGGATGAGTTTTTTTTACTGTCGAATCTTTCTTTCCCGGAGTACATTTCTGGATTGTATAATTGGAAGTTGGGAGAATAGTATGCACTTATTTTTTTAAGTTTTTTTTTAGGTCCTAATTAGTAAAATTTTTTATGGCTTCAAATTTGTAGTCCACTAGGATGAATGCTTCATACACTTTATTTTTATAACCAAAAAAATTAATAAAATACAAAGTAAAGTAGCTTCGTTCAAAACTGCTACGAGGGTACATATAGTGTCTCACAACTTTTAGAGGGATTACGGTGGGAGCCCCTAGAGACTCGGAGGCTACACTCTAGGCTTAGGCTGCATGATAAATTGAGATCTGATGTTTTTGAGAGCGATAGAGAGAATATTATCATGACTCCACTCTACATCTCTACGTCTAACAGATGCGATAAAATTAGAGAGATGCACTGTCGAACAGATAGGTACAAAAACTCGTTCTTTCCGCGCACGATAAGCGATCACAATAAAAATTGAGCTCCACTAAATACACTCCTATAGTAGGTATATGTCACCATTTCATCTCCAAAAAATTTACATATTTACACGGCTGATCACCTAACATCCCTTGCCACACGCCCATACGGCGGCTCATAGGGTATTATGTAGATATAGATGTAGATTTTGTGTTCATTCGTCCTAAGTCTTACCTTATTGCTGCTCATTTCATGTTTCCTCAGGCTTTTCAAAGCACACGAGCATGAATCGGGCGTCTGCCGTTTAAAAATCCCCCACCCTTGCGTTGATCCCATCTCAGACTCTTGGAATGAAGAGCCTGTATGCCGACCATCACACCAGCTCCAACCGCTCTTTGCGTTTGCCTGAGTAGTGATGAATATGAGTGCCCTCGTTAGAAAAATACACCGACAAAGAGGCAATTCTTCAATTTCATAGAGTGCAAATCTCTTACTTGAATTAGCAGTATATTACACCTTTTATCGGTTATAATTTCACATGTTACTATGAATCTAAGATTTTAAATATTACAGAGTTCAGAAAAAAAAGTTATTAGAAAAAATCTTGGTTTCTTTTTACAGTATCGTTATTGGTGTTCTCCCTTTTCTTTCTTGTTCATCGCTTTTTGTGTTCTGTAAGAAGGAATTTGGGAGAACAATAAGGAATAATTATACGTTATTTGTGGGATACTATCTATTAATTACTAATACAGTGGTTCAAGTGTTCATTTTCTCTTATTTGAGTAAATTTAAACACAAATTCAGAATTCGTTAGCTCTATCTGGGATGAAATATAATTGCTAAGCCTTTCTGCAATTTTAATGGGTGAACAATTTTATATTATTCTTAGCGAACAGAAAGGAATTTAAAATTACTCCCGTATTATGGATATTTATTCTCTCGGAAAGGTGCATGAGGTGGCCAACGAAGGAAAGTCAAATATGCGGTATTGATTGTTTAAACAGTTTATCCATAAATCTCCCCAAAATCTGTACATATCGTGGTGAACCCAAAGTTATGAATGAGACGAAGTAATTTAAGCTGCACACATGGATAATTATAGGCTGAAATAAAGACAACAAACAAATTCTGGAGACATCCATGGGCAAACCTCATCAATTAACCGCAACGTTATCGCAACGACCGCTCGTTAATAAGGGGGCATGCAAGCCGAATGACAGGAGGAGACCAATTTTCAAAAACTCCGGAGTGATTTCATGGCCCAGTATTCACTATAATTAGCCTCATTAAAACAAAGATGCGATCAAATAATCAAAATACGCGAATTTCACTCTCGTTAATACCCCCTTCGTTCATAATCATCAAGAGCGTTAAGCCGGAGGGCTGCTCTCCAGGATTCTTTTTTATTCCTCCGCCGACTGACCGCACGGAACTATTTTATGTCCGCCGATGCAAAGTGCCGTCAAGCTATTCATGACATGCACATGGCATATTTATACGCGATGCCGTATTCAGGATGGATGGGCAGCATAAATGGGGAAATATTTCGCACCCGAAGAGGAGAACCCGAGCGCTGCCGGGGAACATTTAGCGCGTATCGCACGCCCAAGGTGACGCGCCCTAGCCCAGAGGCCACGCTGTTTTATGCATAAAAAATGGCACCGCTGACTTGAAATTGAAAAATCCTCTCCTGACGTATGACAACTGCTCCTCGTAGCCCGTCAAGATAACCCGTCTGTCTTCTTAAACGCTTGACGTACCGGACCTATTAGTACCAACAGGGGTAAATTGGACCCCTTAGAAATTGGACGTTTTTAATTGAAATGGTTTTCAGATGGTTTCAAAAAAATGTTTTACTTACAATTTTACAATGCTTTACGCGAACTATGCATTATATCAGCGTACTATAATTTGTCATTTCAAAATGAAGCACGAGGCGCTTGAGGATTTCAACTCGAGATTTCTGTCCCGTGAGTCAAAGTTCTCATGTAAAGTCTGTGTCCGTCGGATCTTCGTGCGACGAATTTAAGTACGTTCAAGTACGATTCGAAAGTACGTATGTTACCACATGATTCGCCTTTGGGTATTCACTTCCTGCTGCCGAATTGTTTAAAATGTTGCTTCTTAGTTTTCCAGGTGGTCAGTGGATATTTCCGGTTCTCTCAAGCATATAATTGTAAAGTCGTTGGGTGAAAAAGTGGAAGAGAGATGCATGTCGCTCTGATAAGGGCATTTCTCAAATATACCGCGGGTATTTGAGACCTTGAGAGAAACATTTTTTTTTAAATGCAAATAAGATAAAAGAGCTAAGAAGCGCGCTTCGTAAAAACTGCTGCGAGCGAACACACAGTGCATCTCAGCTTTTTAAGAAATTGGGTTGGGAGCCCCCAGAGGCTCAGAGGCTATACGCTAAGTTGTTTGCTTGAGAAATTCAGAACCAGTATCTTTCAGAACGACACAGAGAATATCATTTGACGCCATACTACATTTCTAGGTACGACAGAAGTGATAAGATAGATACATTGTAGGCGTAGATAGGTACAAAATTTTTTTCAGTAAGTGACCATAATTAAAACTGAGCCATTCTATGGAGAACTCGAAACTCTCTTGTAATACACTTCACCATTCCACCCCCAAAACCTTATCCGTCACCCTTTTACACGGTTCGTGTCCTAACACCCACTGCCACACGTACTACAGAGGCTCACCGGGTAGTATGCAGATGTAGATGTATGTTGTTCTTCATGATTGTGTGATATTTTTCCCAGTTTTTGAATAAATTCTCTCTGGAGCGTCTAGCCGCGCCAATATATTAGGGATAATGTATTGCGTTCTTCACCGAAATGACGAAAGGTGTTTCGGTTTTAGTGGCTTATGTGATGGTATCATTGGAATGATGAGAAACCTTTCATAACTATGAGGCAAAATTTATTGAATTTAATATGTTATGATTTTTCGCGAAAATGCCAAGGTATTTTGCGGAGCAAAAATGGAGAGGGAGAGATAATTGGGGCGGACTGCGGGGCTAAAGCTGATTAACGGCGCTTGATGCCCAGCATCCCACCGAGTAAAGACCAGCGCACACTTATCCTACCACCTCCGTCCGCTTCCTCCCTTCAAAAATATATGGCTAACTGAAATACGGGTTATTCCGTGAGTTGGCGGACACTATTCCTCCCGGCCTCCGTCCGCCTTCGTCCGCTCCGCCCAGAATTCTCGGTCGAGAATATTTGGCGGATGCGGACGGGCGGTCTGAGTCGGACGGAGGCCGGGAGGAATAGTAGGTATGCGCTAGCTTCCGTCCGTCTCCTCCCGGAGACTGCGGGCCCAAGTCCATTGTCGTTCGGTGTTGGCGGACGGAGGCGGACGGCGTAGTATGCGCACCCCTCGGAAAAAAACGGTAGGAAGCGGACGGAAGCCGGACGGGGGTGGGAGGATAGGTGTGCGCTGGCCTTAAGACGAATGACTGAATAAGATGCTCTTAAACGTACATTATAATGAAATCAGTGGTGAAGTATCAACGACTTACACATACGTTAGCTGGTATTCCTATCCTTCCCAATTTCTCCTTAGTTTGAAAATGGTCTACTTCAATCGAGTAACGAGATTTTTTCCTTTTAAGTAGTAATCAGTCAGAGAGAATAGGACGTGGATAGGCCACGATTGTTTTAGATGTGGAGGTGATTGGAGAAAGTGTGGCGGACGGAGATAGAGGACAAACGAGAATGTACTTGGTATAGTGAATGGAGTATGTGATTAGATGAGGTAACTAGTGGGAAAGGGATGTTGAAGGCCGCGACTGGGTGAGGAGGCAGGATTTTGGGCAAACGAGGAAGGGGAAGTGGAAAAAGGCTTATGTTATTTTAATATTTAAAAAAAGGCAAAATAGAGTTTGATGCTATTTCATAGTGATGCAAATTTATTCATTCCAGTTTTATACCAGCTGTTTGGTAGATTTATGGACGGTACTTATTTAAAAATTCTAATTTCTGGCGTATCGTTTTACTATTTCTCTTAATCCTGATCCGCTGATCCCTATAACATTCTTCACATCGTCTTCCCCTTTTTATTTCGTCCAGAATTCGTTTCCTCCTCCCACCTCCCCTATTACCCTCTTCAGCATTCCCTCTCATTTCTTTGCAAAATTCCAGAGAGAAAAACTTTTCTTTAAGACTATGCTTAGGCGTCCCCGCAGGGATTCTCCCCTTTTTGAATATGCTTCTTTAGCCATGGACATTCTAAATTTAATGTCCCCACCTCTAAATTCGACCTTCGACCGCTGAATCGACGCTTCGTTCCCACCGCTAAATTCGACCTTCGAGTCCTCGAAATTCTACCCGGATAAGTTAAATGCTCAATTTACTCTAGTTTATTCCCTCCCTCCCTTAAATTCAGAGTTGCCTTCTTCCTTCTAGATAATATCATCTGTTTAGTTTTTTAATGGTTTATCTTCATCCCATACCTTTTGCACTATACTTCTAACGCATCCATTGTTGACTGTAATCCTTTGGCTGACTGACTAACCAATGCTTGAAGTGATACAAATATCAAGCAGAAAAGGACACATTAAATCGTCGGAAGAAACTAAATATCCCAGCATGGCGGGAAAGGAAGTATTATTTTATCTGGGAATGGTCAATGGCTTGGTTGCGGGAGACGTTGGAAGATGAAGAGAAGGAGTCAGAAAGAGAATTTAGGGGAGAACAGAGGCGGAGAAGAAGAATTGTCTGGTGAGTGATTTTCTGTAAGTAGAGAGAGGGTAGCAATGACTGGATCTGAAGAGGTCTGTCACGTATTCTGAAATTTACTAGGGAAATAAGGCCAGAGCGGTCAAAGATCAAGTTCAGAGTGCTGTGTTTGAGCCGAAAATCAGTTTTAAGGACGTTATTATTTCGAATAGAGAGCAAAAATAAAGACAAGGCAACATTAGGGATTAAGGTGAGGGAATGAGAGGCTTTTTGTTTTTAACAATGGTTGTTTATTTGTAAAGAAGTGATCAATGTGTTTTCGAGTTTTGCTGGGGCTGACATCATCATGTATCACAGCTTCCAGCCACTGGCCGGGTCTGATTTGTATTCAAGTCTTTCCACTTATTTCTATCCTTCCATTATTTCTCTTCCGTCTCTTCTTTTCAATCCTTCCGTTTCTCTACGCTCTCTTCCTCGCCTTTCAACCACCTATCCCGTGGTATACCTCATAGCCGTTTCTCTTGAATTTCCATTTCATGTATCTTCCTCGGCATTTTATCAGTTTCCATCCTCTTTATATGACCAAACCATTTCAGACTAGATGTCTCTATCCCATCCTAAAGCGGTTCCTCCTGGACAATCTGTCTGATTTTTTCTTTCACTCCTTATCCTGTAGATTTTGGTTTTTCCTGCTCTAGTTCCGTGGAATGGTATTTCACATGCTTGCAATTTACTTACGTCCTTTTTCCTCATTGCCCATGTTTCCAAAGCTTACGTTAGGATGGGGCATACCATGTCCTTTAGATAATCCCTTTGCTCTTTTGTGGGACATCTTTGCTCCATACCGAGCTACTGACACTTCTCAGAAATGTTTCTGCTTGCATACCTCTTTCTTTTGTAGCTCTATCATTTCTTCCACTTTTTTACCACTACCCATTCTTGGGAGTTGAAACTTTCTACTAGCTGTCTCCTTCAGCGGTTTGTCTATAATTGTGAGTTCATTGGTTTATTTACTTTTTTCTTGTCGTGGTGTGATGTTGACATCGATCGTATTGCATTATTTCATACTAGGTAACCCGTGCGAAAATTTCGCACTTTCGCGCTATCAGGGAATAAGTATGTTAAGGAAACGGTGTAATTGGGTTTTAAATAGAGAAGAAGGTGTATCATAAAGTACTCTCTTTATACTTGTTTTCTTGCAAAAATATACAAAACATATGAATACAATACAGGCAAGAGAGTTTGGTACCAGTAGGAACAATCATGACGTCTGTTGCTGAATAATGGCACGGAATTCACAAAACTTCTTTAAAGACAATATTAGAAGTAACAATGTTGTCGTCTGTAACTATTTGGTTATGAGTTTCTTTAACACAAACATAAATATCACGGAAAGTGCGAACTCTAGAAAGTGCTACATACAACTGTCCATGCGAAAAAATGGGTTCTGGCAAGTACAATCCGGCTCTCTGAAGAGTCTGACCCTGTGCTTTATTAATTGTCATTGCAAAGGCCACTTTGATTGGGAATTGTTTTCTTGTCACTTGGAAAGGCATGGTCGAATCCGAAGGGGTGAGTTTAATTCTCGGAAATATGACTGTTCTACCCGAGTCAATTAATTTAGCAGTAATTGTGTATTCGCCTAAATTAGTAATTATTAACCTGGCACCGTTAATCAACCCTTGCTTGGCGTTGAGGTTGCAGATCAACATTACTATGGCATTTTTCTTTACCAACAACTTATGAGGTGGGAGACCTGAAGGATTTAATGAATTCTAGAGCGAATATATCATATAAATATGAAATCAAAAAGTTTTAATTGCATTGACTTACCAGATGACCATTCACCCATGTACAATCACTATGTGCATTTCGTACTATTTTCATTTTAAACCTTTTTTGAAGTTTAGAATAAAAAAAAATGCGTGGAGTCGATATACCTCGAGCGAGTAATCGACATGGAAAAATCGAAACTTTTAAGTCAAATTAATGGGTAAATAGTGGAATTTGAGATTGAGATTGTATTTTTCGTCAGAAGCCGGTGATTCAACGTTTAAAATGATACCTCATTTATCACTGTAGGTGCAGTATTAACGGAGCATATACGGAATGACAGAAAAAGACCTTTCTGTAATAATATATAAGATGCTAATGACTGACGAAGTATTGCTGGAAATTCATTAAATTGTTCATTTGGATGTTAATACACCGTATATTTACCAAAACATTTTTCCCATTACCCCAATCAATATCCAAATCGTAAGTTGAGCATTTTGTTAACCCCCTGCATAGATTTGTGGGAATAAAATTCCTATATATTTGAAAATGTCATATTAAGTATGATGACTACTCCTTTGTTCGATCCATCCGGCCTACGGTGTGCTTTTATTAGAAGTGCTATTCTATTTCTGCTCTTATTAATAGAGCAGAAAAATGCTAAATGTTTTTACCACCGCCAGGAGAAAAACCTGCATCCACGGCTTGAGAAGAGAAAGACCATTTCCACTTCACCCCAACTTTGGAAAATATGGAGGAATCTGAAATTCCGTGCCAGGCTTTCGAAGTAAATAGCTTCTAGTTTCATCAACGTCTACATGATACAATGGACGACTCTTCAACTGATTTAATCAACATTCGCTTTCTATATCCTAAAAAACTAAATCAAATTATGACAATTATTGAATTAGCAAAAATTTTCATATGCCTAAGAGGAAGTGAATTTTGACCTACTTTCAATATATTGCATGCAATAATCTTCGCAACCAGTATCATAGATGGTATGAATGTAAATGTGTTTTGCTCCTGAATAATTGTAAAGAGACACAAGGACTATACAGGAAGTTTGGAAGACGGGTTTTTGTAGTGTGTGGCAAATCAAGCTTTGTAGAGGAAATAAAATAATTAGCCGCCATGCCAATTGAAGAGCCTCATAATCAAATCTCTAAAATTACTATTGTGACCCCATATCATTCGTGGGAAAATAGACGTTCTTAATCTGTTCGTTTTGCGGACTTATTTCCGTTATTTTATGCTCCTACAATCTAACGTAGTTACTGCATTGAGTTTCGTAAAACATTTTTTACGTCGCCATGAATCTATATCGTCTTGAAACTTGTATAAAAGATTGAGTGTAAATTTTTAACCTATGAACCGTTAGCGATTCCCATTCTAGTTGTGCAGAAGGTTTGTAACCATTAATGGAGGATGGCGAGGGTAATACGTAATCAGACCTTAAGCCTGGAAACCGAATTAACAGCCATATTCAAAAGAGCGTATTGGTACAAACTTTTTGGAACCTATGGATTTAAAATATTTGAAAATAAACTCTTGATCAATTTCTACACTTTTATTTTCGTCATCGACCATGTTTTCAGCACATTATGTCATCATCAGGGTACAATACTCCAAATGTCTGAGCATTTTATTGACGAAAATTAAAGTGTGGACAATGTACAAGTGTTTATTTTCAAATATGGATAAACAGCCATATTATTTAACCCTGTTCTTTTCAAACGGATGCACGACGGAATCGAGGAATTAGCAAATGTAATGCAAGAATATCAACCATCTGTTTTACCCCTGAAATATACATTGGCTGCTCAGTACTATGGATTCTACTCAACTTTATAATGATTTCAATCTGGAATGTGGATTATTTACATAAATTAATAATGCTTGTAAGGAGAATCAACATTGAAGAAGTAGGTGCGTGCTGATTTCTTTGAAGTTATCTATGGAAAGCATATTTAAATTGCAAAATTTGTTCGGTAGGCCACAAACTCCAAAGGAAGAAGAGGGCTAACGAAGACGGAGGACTGGCTTCAGCTTCTAGCATTTGATAGCAAAGCAAGCGCCCTCTCCATGTACCTCAATGCTAGTAACAACAATGAAGTCACCGTAACGACCTTTAAAATATCTCACCCATCTTGTTAATTTATCTCATCGAAACATCGAAATAGGTCGTGAATTTTTTGTGTTTTTTTCCACAGCCGCGCGTTCAAATCGCTCGCCTTTAGCCCGCTCGGGTGAATTTTTTGTCCGGGGAGGATGAGGAGCAGACGAGGTGATGCGAGTCAGAATGGGCGGTAAAGGGAGTGGAGATCGATGCATTGTCGGAGTTTATCGCACAGATTTATCGTAAACCAGCGATTAAAAGTTTCAAAACGTTTCATCAAAACTCTTTCCACCTCCCTCCCCTCAACTGCCAGCCTCCCACCCCCATCCGAACGCACACGTCCTGCCATCGCAAAAAAAAATGAAAAATAAAAACCAACCTGCCCATATTTATAAATATGTTGTATCCGAGAGAGTTCATATTGCACCCTCCTGCACGCATACACCCCGCCCCCTCTACACTTAGCCATACTCACTTTCCCGCCTCCTCTCCCCATCTCATCCGTGCATAACCTCCCAGCCTCCACCTCCTGTACCACTTCGTACGTCACCCTCCTCTCCGCCCCCATCCGCCGGTTCGTCCCCCCTCTCCTCCCCACCTACAGCCCCACTCACCTACCTCCCACCGCACGTGATGGCGATACAATATATGATTTATGAAGCGAGAGGAAGCAATTAAGGTCGAATTTATTTCCAGGCCAATATTAATTTCAATGAATAAAACGGGGGAGGAATGGAGAGAGGGGCCTTTTGGGAGAGTGTTATAGAGGGAGAGAGAGAGGGAGGTGTGTGTGTATATATATACATATATGTATATATCTATATGTATATATATATATATATATATAGCGAGCGAGCAAAAATGCCGAAGAGCAGTGGTGATGTGGAGGGGCGGAGGCACGGTAAGGGAAGGAGAGGTGGAGTGTGTATAAAAAAAATCAGCCTTGCCTGCAATGGCACTTGATGGAAAGGGCTTTTTCGGGTGTGGTGTGGATCATGTGGGTGGTGCACGGGAGGGAAGTAGTGGGGGGCAGAGGAGGGCACGAATGTATGTTCAGAAGGGGTTTGGGGCGGGCAGGGGGGGAGGGGTGGAATGTGAGGAGATGGCGTGGTGGTGTTGTTGAGGTACGCGCATTTTGGTGTTTGGGATATTGGGAAGTGGGGCGGGGGGTGGTTGGGGTGTAGGGGGGGGAGGGAAACAGAGTGACGTTGAAAGGGCGTAGATGGGAAACGAAAGTGGTGGTTGGTGGGGGGGGGTGGGTTATCGTGACGTGGAGAGGGGGTAGAAGGGGGTGGGGAGTGTGTGTATAAAGAGGGCGGGAGTGGGTGGTGGGGGGTTGGGTTGGGGGGGGGGTGGGTGCGGGAGTGGAAGGACGGAGGCCACTCGTGAATCGAACCCGTAATTGAAATGCCATGGCGACTGCGTTTTCAACTCCAATCACCGGATGTTAGGGCTGATGATGATGATTATAACGTTGGCGGCGATGGTGGCAACGCGGGCGTGTTTATTTTTTTGTTTCTTTTTTTTAAGTTTCCGTTTTCGCTTTCCCAGTGGTCGTCATCGTTTCGTCATTTTCGCGCGTCGAGCGCGTATTGATACGGATACTCCCACGATGATCCAAAATGTCCAAATATATCTTCCACAATCGTCTTGAGGAAGTTTGAGCGAATCACTTTACCTAGAAATCGATGAATTTGGTCTCATTTTAAGGAAAAATATATCACCCTTCCATTAACATAAAAAATTTAACCCCTTACCGTACTACTTTCAGAGATTGTTGCTGAAAAATGCCAGTCCTTTTACATGGGAAATGGTGCGGGTATGCAATCCAGAGAGACATTATGTACAAAATGAGGAATTTCTAACACTTAGATGTCGTAAAAAAAGTAACAGCGTGTAGTTTGGAGTGTTTTATCACCTATTTTTGAAAATAAATCATATTTTCACCGCAGTAAATTCTTTGAAATCACTATAAACCTTCCGTTTTGATAAAGTTTCAAACGCATCGTGTGACATAAATGAGTCAAGTTAAAGACTTATTTCGATATTTTCATTTGATAACTTTCAATTTCTGTCAAGTAAAACTATTTTTTTGCACCATTAATAATGCAAAATTGAACTCGTGTATCTCTCAGTTGGTGAAATTTAAACGTATATGTCGAATATAGTCTCAATTATAATTAGGGAACTATCTCGCTCGCACTACCTTTAGTTAGTTTGAGCGAGATAGTTCCCTAGTTATGATGGCTATCGTATTCAAAGTTTGCGGTTCAATTACAGCATCTGTTGGAAGCACGAATTAAGTAATGTATTATTAATAGTACACTAATATACCTTTATATGACTGAAATGATATGTAATTCAATAAAAAATATCTATATAAGTCTTTAACTCGACTAATTTTTTTTCCGCGCGGTAGGTTTAAAACTCCATCGCAACGGAAGGTTTTTTCTGATACTCAAAACAGTAGTGCGGTGGCAGTATTGGTTATTTTCAGAAATGGATGAGAAAACATACAAACTACACGCTGTCAATTTTTGACAAGATCTAGATGTTAGGAATTCCTTCTTTATTTAACTACGTCTTTCTGGAGTGCATACACGTACCATTTCCAATATGAAATGAATGGTATTTTTCGGCAACAATCTCGGAAAGTAGTAGTACGGTAAGGGCCTGATCGTTTAGTATATTTTTGCAAGTGAGATATTTTCCTACTAAAAGTGACCAAGTTCATTTATTTCTAGGTAAAATGATATTTCGCTCAAACTGCCTTATGGCAGTTTGTACGAAAGGTGGTACGAGTAAGGTGGTACGAGTGAACGTTAAAAAAAAAGACTTATTTACGTAATTCTAAATAAAATTCTCTGGCCACTCCTCTCGTAAGCACATGAATTTTACGCTGGAAATAACAATAATGCTGTAACATAAATGATAAAAGATCCATATTTTCATATGAATTGAAACATAGTTATGACTTGGGTTTTCGGCGCGGTAATCAAAATTGAAGCAAACAATTTTATATTATCGCGTACTTTTTTATTTAGCATGATGCATTGATGCTTTATAGGAGCCATTATTATTAAATGAAAGACATGTTTTCGCGTTAAGGAGAATCATCATCATCATCATTGGTAGTCTGCTGTTTAGCAGGTCCTCAGTAGCCTCTCCTCCAGATAACTCTGTCTTGCGCCTTCCTCTTCATCCCCATTATAGCTTGTCTCCTCTTCTAAATCATCCGTCATTTTCTTTCTTCTTCTTCCTCGTTTATCCTTTCCTTCCACCATCCCTTCAAATACTTTCAGAAAAATTCAGCGAAGCCTGCTACTTGCTTTTGTTAGACCACACTTTGCTGCCAGTACTTGGGATCATCATGAGGTAGGGACAGCAGGAACCGATTCAGGAAAGTATGGAGACATCTATGACGGAATTGTTTGGGCATGTAAAGAGGATGGAAACTGACATAATACCATACTGGCCGCCAATGAGACTGAAGTAGGTTAATCGACATGTAGTTTAGTTATCAGTTGATTTGCTTCTTCATGTTAGTTTTTTAATCTGCCACTTCGTGCTAAGATAACACTTTGCATGATCCCTGCATGGCTCTTGTCACGTTTACGTAGTTATCATCATCAATGGTAGCCTGCTGTTTAGCAGGTCCTCTGCAGCTTCTCCTCCAGATAACTATGCCTTGTGCCTTCCTATTCATCCCCGCGTAGCCTGTCTCCTCTTCTAAATCATCTGTCATTTTCTTTCTTCTTCTTCCGCGTTTACCCTTTCCTTCCATCATCCCTTTAATACCTCCGTCATCAAAAAATTTTTAAAAATATATGTCCCAGCCAGTTTTGCTTCCTTGCTCTGTCTTTATCAGTCCTCTTATTTCCCCCACTCTGGTCAATACCTCTTTGTTTCTCACACTATCTGCCCAACTAATATTAAACATTCTTCTCCATATCCAGATATCCAATACCTCAATCCGTTTTATATCCTTTTTCAAAGCCGTCTATGTCTAACAACCATACAGTAAGACGCTCCAAACGTAAAACTTTGCTAACATTTTCCTAAGCAAGAAAATATAAGGGGTTTGAGTCGTTGAGCGATTTACTGGGAATTAACTAACCCGCACCAGGACACAACCCTCCTTCCTTATCATATTTTTATCCCTGAAATGTATGATTTACGGCTTTTAGGAATCACTACCTTTATTAAAGAAACGTCTTGCCGTAAACTGTAAACATATCCTACGCTTAGCATAGACGACCTTCGGCCCGCGGGACTGATACATCACAGCTAAAATTTACAAGCGCCTGCGGACTGTTTTCAATTTCCTCTAGACATTATCACTGTCGTCATTATTGTCATTCGACGTAACTTGGTGATGATTTTTCCTCATATTGAATGAGATCTCCCATTACTATGAAAACTCTAAAGCAATTTATTAATACAGTAAAGCCGGTTTAATATGCTCGGACCTCATCATGCACTATCACTTCATTATGTATCGCTAAATACTACGTTAGCGGTTCGTATTGTTCGGCTGTCGAAACTCGAAATACGTTGACAATCCTGGGCTGTGTTTGGTGACTATGAGAATTTACAGGTACACTTTCCAATGTCCTAGAGGTATTATGTGAAGTTGAGTGGGACTGTATTCTGAGACTGGCCCAGTCCCGGAGCGATGACAAACTTGCTCCCATAAGCGGCATTGAGGGTTGTATTGGGTGGAATTATGCGAATATAGAACGGAGTAAGAGGATAGATGTGGGGAAAATGCAAAATTATATGGAGTTAACCAGCGAGTGACTAGGCCTTGGAAGGTAAAGCGAAGGATAGCCGAGTACACGGGAGGATGACCTCGACCGTCTGTGTCAATAAACATGGAGATGGCTGCCGGGTAAGATCACGTGGCTATTGAAATTAGAGTACCCTTGCTTCCTCCAATGAATTAATATCAAATTTTAGCGTTCAAACGCAAGTGAAGTCCAGAGCAGCTCCAGTATTATGTCGTTTTTTACTTTTATCTTGATACACCCAAAAATTCTCATAGTCTTCCGACACGCCACTAGATGGCCAACGTATTTCCAGCTTCGACAGCCGACTAATACGAACCGCTAGCGTACAGTGTCGCAATACGATATAAAGTGACTATACACTGTACTACGATGCCCTGAAAATGCAGTGACGCGTGAAACCGATTGTTCAGTAAATTAATAAATTATTATGGAAGTTCACGGAGTTATTTAAAAAATTTTCAATTGTCATATTTATAATTTTTATCTCACGTTCTGCTCCAGAGCCCATGAAACAGTTTCCCAATACGGCCCGCTTAGCCAAAGAAGGCGGCCCATTCGCGCTATACGCAAACTGCTGCCTATGTGACCAATCCAGTCCATCTGGTAATACTATGAACCTCACAGGGTGGCAGAAACATGACGTTATATCTGATGACATTTTTCTGGGCATTCCTGATTAGCAATCTTAAAAAAATGGGAAATTGAAGTAATCATCCGTATACTACTCGAAAATCACACTTTATGAATTTTTAAGTAAACTTCACTTTGTTTCATTTACTCAGTTATTTCATCGATTTTGTCTAGTAGCCGATTATAAACTGAGTACGTAATTAAGTCACATTTTATAATTTCACTTTATTTATATTTTTGCTCAGTAATGTATCCTTGATGTCACTTCTGTATGAGGCAGAAACGTGGACTCACATAAAGGAGGACGGGATTAGGCTTCAAACGTTTGAGATGTGGGTGCAGAGAAGGATGGATGAGGTTAGGTGGACGGAATGGAAGACGTATGTGGAAGTGCTTGAGATGGTGGGCGAAGAAAGGAAACTTCTGAATTAAATTCGGAATCGGCAGAGTAGATGGCTGAAGGATGTAATAAGGGGCGATGGGTTGCCCAAGAGTGTGGTAGAGGGAAGGATATTGGACAAGCGGGGAAGAGGAAGAAGGAGAATAGTTTTCATGGACGGGATGAAGAGGGGTAGATTGTATGCCGAGGCAAAAAAAGGATATGCTAGGGGGAAATAGCCCCCTGAAAGTGTGGAAAACCGGGAGGAGATTCTCTGACAATCGACAAAATCTACCGTTACCGGTGGAATACGTAAATAATAAATATCGTCCAGTGGCCGCATAGTAAGAAATCTATGTTTTTTGGAGCAGAAGAGTGTTTATGTGTAAAATAATTCCTGTATATCAAAAAAATTTAACTTAGGTACATTAACGTGAACTGCCACTTTTGAGCAATCATGAGCGTAAATAATGGAAAGGATTTACTGCTTTGTAAGAGTTTTTTTTTTCCGATATAACTTTTTTCTTCTTTTTCGCTTTTTTCAAGATGAACCGGTAGAAACGAATTATATGTTTCTCTTTATGCAAATGAGATATGGGATATTTATTTACGTCTTTCTTGCGGTGCGGGATATAATTCTTGTATGAGCTGGATTGCAATCGTGTGGAAGATTGTGCCGCTGCTTACATAATATTTAGAGGTTATCTTAATGTTCCATTTTTTTACATCTATGAAATATGTAAAATACGCTACATGATATACATGAAATACTCTCCGACAATTGTCATGTATCCATTTTTGTGTTTTGAGAATGAGCTGAATTATGATGAATTGGAGCTCAAAATAACTGCAGAATCTCCGATGTACCTCCTACTTGAGGAGACATGATCACTTGGTTACTCTTTATTTTTTTATTAGTTACCCTATTACACAATGTGATGCCTCCCGTGAGAGAAAATTGTTAATTTTTTTACGTTTTTTCGGCAAATTCAGCCTTCAATGAACCGTTGTTCAAGTTTTTCGAGTATCTGTATAAGCACAAATATAAGCATTTAATCATCAGCGTACAGTCTTCAGGTTGAGAATTGCGGCTCTACGCTACAGGACACCAATAAATAAGGCAGTTTAGATGCAAAAAGTATGCCGCAAGCTTCACATTTGCGATAAATTATCTGTTCATGTCCACAAGTCCAGCAAATGGTGTAATTATGCTACTAACTCTGGAGTAAATATCTTTTACGTAAATATAGTTGCAACAGGGACCGATGATGCTACCTTGTGGGACACCAGATGTCGCCTCTTACAAGTAAAGACTAATTTTCTTTGATTGTCGCTTTGTACGCAAACATTTGGCCAACCAGATACCCCATTCTCCATTTTCTCGTGTCATCAATAAATCTTAACTTAGTACAGCGATGGCTATTTCTTAATAACCCTATCCCTTTCAATTATTCTTATATTTTTCACCGAGTGTGGCAAACATAAAAATATTTATTTTTCTCGTAGAGCAATTTCACTACCTCAGCTGACTTAGCTAATAATACCCATTTTCAACATTGCTCTCAAACAAACAACTTGCTGATGTTTTGCTCTGGTTCTTTGCGATGATCAAGGTTGTTCAGATGCAGTGATACAGCCTCAAAAACCTATTTTTCCGTAATTCTTACTCGATGACCGCCTGGCTAGCAAAATATATAGTTCTGATGATATCTCTAATTAAATATCTTTTGTTAAAATATGAAATTCGTGGGATTCGATGACGCATCCTTGTGGGGACATCGGTTTCACCGTGAATAAGTGGGAACTAATTCCATCGATTATTGCTCTTCGTTTGAAATTAAATATGAGGTTATATCCTGTTTAATATTTGTTCTGTATATCGGCGCGACTGTAGTGAATGTTAGTTTGTATGTTACTTTAGCCCCTTTCACTGTTTCCCTGGCGAGCGTTATCGCCATGAGCGTGGGCGAGGCTCGCAAAATATATACATACTCGCATCCGCACGGGTGCGCCCCGCTTCTCATTTGTTCGGTCCGAGCGTGATTTCGAGGAGATAATGCGTGCACGAGCGAATGGAATTGCACTGGCGTTGGCGTCCGGAGTATTGGCGCGCTCGCTCGCACTCTTTTGTTTTTTTCCATTTAGTTTCCTCTCTCTCTCTGGCTATTCACGTTTTCCATGCCTTCATTGGATGGGGGGGGGGGTGTATTTTTGAGGTGAAGGGTTCCGGGGGGAACCCGGGGGGTTATGGAGGAAGGGTGGGAAACAGTGAACGCAATTATGTTCTCGTCCGGATCGCCGAGGGAGGATGAATTGTGGGGGAGAAAGTGAATTCGGGGCGAAACGTGGCGTTGGAGGGTGGCTCTTCCACTTTCCGTGCTTCCCCCCCACCCACACCCACCCTCAACCTCCGTTCACCAACCATCCCACTCAATTCTCCAAAATGAAAACGTTGGGATGCTGTGGCATGAGTTAATGCCTCCCCATCCCTCCTCCCCTGGCCTCAAATGCCATAATGTTACAGCAATGAGTGAAGTTTTGGAATTAGATGAATTTGTTCTGTTCCTGTTCGGTTATCGAGAACTCTTGCAATGATGAAATTTAGCTTTCTATTCGTTCTCGTTTAATATTGGTTATACTCTTATTTTTATAGAGGTTATACTCTTATGGATTATAATCTTACCGACAAGGTGAGTAAGGGAGCGATGTCATTTTTCTCTCGTGACACCTCACTTGGAGTACAGCAGGGGAAAGCTGAATGATGTGTTACAATTGTTGCATCAGCAATTTCAATTCCTCAATTTGCAACGTTTGAGTACCTAGGGACACACAGAGGAACTTTACAAAATGGTTTTTATACGCGTCATTATATTTCACGAAAAAAGTGATAATTTAAATAAGCTAATAAATTTCTTTGACTATTTAATGACGTTTTTTAAAGTAAATACGCTAAACATCTACCAGAATCTCTTCCTTTACTTCTTGGTGCCCACACACCATCTCTACTCTTTATCCATACCCTGTCTGTCAACTCAAGTGAGTGCGGCCGGGGATAAATTTTTACCAAAATCTTCATATATATATATATATATATATATATATATATATATATATATATATATATATATATATATATATATATATATATATATATCCAACCGACGAAAAACACGTGTAGTGCACAAATATTGTAAAAAATGTCACATGCGTCACTGGTAAACACACAGAGAAAACACAAAAAAGAAAAACTCACAGATATATTTATATATTTCGGCGGACACAACCGCCTTCGTCAGAAATTAGTAGGTAACTCACCTACTAGTACCTACTAATTTCTGACTAAGGCGGTTGTGTCCGCCGAAATATATAAACATATCTGTGTGAGTTTTTCTTTTTTGTGTTTTCTCTCTCTCTCTCTCTCTCTCTCTCTCTATATATATATATATATATATATATATATATATATATATATATATATATATATATATATATATATATATATATATATATATATATATATATATATATATATATACATAATTATATATATATATATCACCATGCCAAACAATTGACTTTGTAATTAAGGGTATTCGGATATTAGAATGACTTGGTAATTAAGGGTAATAATTGATGCATGAGGAAAACACTGGACATAAGTAGTTGGTTGAGTTTTCAATAACAATTACTGCAAAATAATCTGCAAATATTTCAGAAATGATGAGGTTTAACGCAGTTTTTAGCTCGTTATTGCATAATAAACTATACTTGTGGGGAAAGTGTGGGAAACGATCGGTCGCATTTACTATGGAAGTTAATATAGTGGCATTACTATCCAGACCAGACCAACTTATGGGCTCCACTACTTGTTGAAAAGCCTTGCTAAGTCAAGTCTAATTCATAGCTACATAGAGGTCACTTACCATTTGAAGGAATAATAGCATTTTAATCCGATCGTTTTGCAACAAATTTCAGTACTAATATGTATAGAGTTGTAAAATTATGTAGCTATCATCGATTCCAACGTTTCAGTTACTGCAGCTAGCTACATTTATCACAAACAGGGGGAAATGGGAGCCAGGGTATCAATGTTAAAGCCCCAAACGTTAAGAAATGTTTATCGGTCTTTCAGCCCTAAGATCGGTGGACCACACCCATCCATCCTTCCTCAACTAATGCTAGTTGTCCTTGGTAGTTTTTCCTTTCCCCATATTTTTCCTTTGACTTAATTTTACGCAACACACAGATTTCTCAGTCTGTGGGCCAGTTCTGTATCACATTCAACTATAAATATATCAAAAAACACCCTCAAGCTCGTGATGAATCAAGCATCTTGTGAGAAAATCGTTATTTATTGCTATTGGACAGAATATTACATAATTTCATGACTAAAACTGTAACTGAAGGCCTGGTTACACGATACATTGACCCGTACATGCTCATGTATGAGTTCACGTACAAACGCGTAAACCAAATACAGCAGGTTTTATTTGTTTTTTATCATTGCTGTTCATGCATCCATGCACTCTTACAAGTTGGTGTGGTTACTCGGTAAATTTTCGTATTAATTCACGCTTTCATGCATTCGCACATTAACTCATACGGGTTAATATATCGTACAACCAGGCCTTGAGGTCGTACTCGGGTACTGTGCTATCGGCCGCATTAAGTCATTTGGATGGTATTTCTTAAGTTCTCCGGATAATGTTCATAAGTTTGATTATTTGAATTGAAAATGCGGGCGATGGACGGATAAATTTCACATGAAATCCTTATTGCAAAACTATATCATCAACTTTCCTCCAGCATAAATTATATTCCGGCCCGTTAATGTGATCGTTTGGAAATGAAATAGAGATAATTCACAATGACTCGCGATAATCTGACGGGATTAGGCACATAACTTATGTAAAAGGAATGTAGGATAAGGGAATATATTTTAAAATCACTTATTCACAGTGACATGGTTAAAAAAACTATATTTGTTTCTACGCGGTAAAGAAATTACAAGTCTCCTTCACCATACCATTGACCAAACCATGGACCATACTATGGACCACCAACCATGGAATAAAAAATCGGCATGGACTTCGTGTTCATTACATTTTTTATGTGAGAGTGCTTGCCTCAATACGTCATATTCTATTCTGAAGTTTCATCCATTTTCGACGTGTATAAATGTGAATCGTGAAGGTGAGATCGGCCTTTTATATAAAAAAAATGTGATAGTATAATAATTTCTTTTTTGAAATCTGGTTCCAGGAATAGATGCACTTAGGTCAGTAACCACTACTTCACTGTGTGACGGCCACCGTTTTGTCACTTTTTCGATTGCCCATGGTTTATTGCCATCGCCGCGTTGATTGATATCTTCGCCGTAAAATTTCAATGTTTTTGAGCTGGGCATTAGCGGCGGAGGACCGAGACGTCATAAAAATTCCATTTCCAAAGGCTCTCCTTCGCGCTTGAATTGTTTATTTTTCACCTCTCTCACGCAAGGATGGCATAAAATAGCAGCGTGTGCGATGATTCTCGGAGTGCTTCGGATGGAAATGGGTTTAGAGCTAGGTAATGTTGCTCCGCTTTGCATGCAAATTGCGTGAGTGAAAATAAACTTTCGTACATGTAACTATCTTTGGTCAATAAGTGATACTGTTTAAGTGTGGTTTAGCCCACCAATATCTCTTGGAAATGACTTATTCAGTGTAGAAAAAAATTGTTTTTCGTCCTAAAATGTATTTCTATTAGCTTCACTTTGTAGAAATATTAACTGATGGTACTCATAAACAAATAAAATATTTTTTTTACAGTTCGGTTCAGTTCCTGTGTATTAGAACTTAGGAAAAGTACAAATTGGTTTATCTAATCATTGTTGCTATAGTGTTTTCATTACATGTCACTTCAGGATAATTAAAATATGGTTAATAATACTTGTAACTTTTTACTGTGTAGATACAATTTTTTTTACTTTTGTATGATGAAAAAGAGATATTGAAATAGACCCCTCTATAACGAATTCTTACAACGTAAGAAGTTGTTATGAGCCTATTCCAATCAGAGTATTATGATTCTTCGTAAATAGTCACTGCTTGATTTCAAAACAGTATATTATTGGACCAGAACATCAATTATGTTGGAGGAAAATTAATATGATTTGGTTTTAGACTAAGGATTTCATTTGAAATTGGCAGTCCATTGCCCGCAGCTTTCTCTGCCAAACAAATGTAGCGCCTCTGAAGAATCATTGGCATCTTTCCGGAGGAAGCGTGGAGGTGTGCGTTTGACAAACCCTGGCGACTAACCGTGTTTCTTCCTATGCAGTATTGCTCTTGCTTTGATCGCGGAGGCTTATGAGGGCGCGGGAGATGTCGCAATGACTGTATCGACCAAGTAAGAAAGTCTTTGTCAGGTACTTTTTAAAATCAGCTTAATGACTGTCCTTCTCAGAAACGGCGAATGTTACAAGAAATATGTAGACTGGATTGCTATTTTAGTTTTTTTTTGCGTACAAATTCATGGATGGTGACAATAACAGGTCAGATAATAACTGTTTGGCGCTATTATTTTCGGAGATGGGGACATCTGTCCCCCTTTTTCCATCATCTGAAACCATTCTGTTTTTGATCCATTAACACATGCAGGATTTACACCGCTGTCAAAATGTAAGAAGTAGCAAATGAGCAATGCGAGGCCCTAATTTGAGTATTAATTGAATGGGGACTGTAAAATTCATGGAAATGATGTTCGCCATTGCAGAAAAATAGGCCATGTGATAGAAAATATTATAGCATGGGCCAAAGCTTATGCTATCACAGAGGATTATGGTATTGGGTCTAATTTAAATACGCAAATGAAATATCATCGAATACCTAAATACGAAAACATCACAGTGGTATATCTTGTCTAGAGCAGTGGTTCTCAATCTTCCTAATGCCACGACCCTTAGATACAATTTCTCATGTTGTGGTGACCCCTAATAATAAAATTAATTTAGTTGCTATTTCATAAGACCATAGGAAATGTGTTTTTCGATGGTCTTTGGCGACCCATGTATAATGGTCGCTCGACTCCCAGAGGGGTCGCGACCCACAGGTTGAGAACCGCTGGTCGAAAGTATCTAGACTTTCAGGGAGAATAAGTTAGGTAGTGAGAGGAAATAAAATATGGTAGGTGAGGAGGATCAAATACGAGAAAAATTGAGTTGGAAGGACGGTAACAAAAAATGCGTAATATTAAGGGAGATTCGTCCAGAATTTATCTATAAATAGAAAACTAATCGATTGATCATGAAATGCATGGGAAGCAGCGGAATGGATGAATTAATATATTTAATAGAATTTCTTCGGCTGCATCCGAAGGTAAATATTCAGGCAGAGCCGTCTACATTGGACCAACTACATTATTAAGTTTGTAGTGTAGTTGGTGCAATGTAGAGGACTCTGTATTCAAGTAAAAGGGAACGTCATCTGCAGTAATGAATGAGAATATTGGTTGACTGCCACACTCGACTCCATTTTCTAATACTCTAATGACATAATTCTTTCAAAAGTTTTCAGTTTTACATACTTTACAACTTTTCCTATATCGCGAAAACAATATAAGAGAATACTTGGTGAGCTAACGAACCTTAGGATAGTTATGTGGTAGCTCCAAGTTTTGCTTAGTCTCAAGATGATGGCTGGGTAAGCTGAAATGCGTTATGTTACAAAGGTTTTCGCTATTCATTTTTGTGGCGGAGAGAAGTTGTACGACCGTTAGAGATCACATTGTTAAGGTAACAATGTGCAGACATTAGGAGCTTAAGATGATAAGTCAGGAATATCCATTGTGGTAGATATTGACGGCATTGCGTAATCAAACTCTAACCTAGCAATCTAAATAACAACCATATTAGTTATTCCTGGTCTTTCGTTACTTTCCTATGGATAGCACGACAAAATGGACGAATTAGCAGGTGCAGAGCAAGAATATCAACCATATGTTTGAAATTTCAGGCAAAAAATTCTTGAAACTTGAATTAGTGACCAAAATCTAGGTATTCCACTCTATTTTACCACATTTTTCATTAGGAATGTGGATTATGATTAATTTTAATGAATAAACATTGTTTCTACAAAGAATGCAAAAGAAAGAAATAAATGCATGCTAGTGTCTAGTAAGTTCTCGGTGGAAAACATCATAAAATTTCAAAATAAGTGCGTTAGCCCTTATGTTCTCAAGTAAAATTTGGTCTGAGAAAGATGGCGGACCTCCCACGCCCACGTTACAGCTTCTAGCATTGGCCATTTAAGCAAGCGCCCTCTCCATCTTCCTCACTGGTAGTATCAAACGCAGGATTTTCTCTTTCGACGCTCTCTCCCTAGGATATAAAAAAACTGATCATATGGAATGATCGCCGTTTAACGGCACACGTGAGTATTCATAAATCGCTGCTGTTTTATTCGGGATTGCATCGGAGTGAAACTGAAACAAATTGCGACGGCGGGTTAATTCTCTCGTCGCACGCTGCTTACACCGCGCGCTGTGGTCGTTTTGCGGTCGTGCTTTCTTTTTCTGCTTTCGTTTTAATCCCCGGTGTTTTACGCGCGTCGGTAAAATAAGTGATTTATCATTTGTAAAATAAACTATGTTATTGATGAACTCTTGCATGCATTAAAATTTTCTCGTTAAATTGCGTTTAATACTTCCGGGATTTGAGCACGTGGCAAACCGTGCCTCGCTATTTGGGAACATTGGGAATCATTTGTGATTCACTCTGTGGCGCTATCAGAGTGAGAGAGAAATTGGAAACAATGAGTTCACGCTAGTATCCTATGCAGGAAGAATCATTTCTTTCTCATGTGTGTTTCTTATGCTTTTTTCGATCAGATTTAATAGTACATTACGATGCTAATGACTTAATATTACACGGCGTGAAGCTAACCACCGAGAAAAGGGAGGGCGATAATCATCATTTACTATCAGCTGTACATAGTTACCGTTTTTTACTCTCCATTTTGATTTTCTAGAGATTATTGAGTATTATTCTACGTCGCATTTGAGCTATGGAATTTTTTTAGATATGATTGCAAGAACATAAGATTATCTTACAATTGATGAGCTATTTTGAGCTATCTATTGCAAGACATACTTGCCACAAGTTCCAGAATTATATAAACTTAATGGTTGAAGGCGTAGCTTTGTGGAATGCTACCGCAGACATGATGAAAAAGAAAAATCTCTTAGTTGATTCTGCATTAAAAACTTTTATTTCCGACGTAGGTTTTTAAGAATTGAGGAAATTTTAGGAATTTAGGAAATTGAGAAAACAGGACCTTTGAAAATGATTGCAAGGCAATCGAAACCTGGGTCGGGAATAAAAGTTTTTAGTGTGAAATTTACTAAGAGATTATTCAGTTTTCGTCATGTTTCCAGGATTATTAAAAAAAAGGAAAAATTAGCAAATGTTGTTTAAGATGAGTTAGAGGATACAGTGAAGCCTGTGTCAACTTCATCTACATTTGATCAAATTCATCGTATCCTATTGAATGAACCAAATAAAAATTTGGTCATTACTAGGAATTCCATCGTCGGAACTTCATTTATTTCTAATTGACTTCAAAGAGTAATATCACCTAAACCAAGATGACCAATTTTTGTAAATAATCCTGATACTGATTCATAATCATAAAATAAAATCGATGTAAATTCAAATAACTATCTTATGTTCTATAAATAAAGTGCTCCAATAGATGGTGGTTTACATGAGTCATTATTTAATTATTCTGATATTACTAAAGCCGAGTAGACTGGTGATACGGATTGAGTCTTAAGGCAGGGACACAATCAACGTGTACGTGTGACGAGAGACGTTAACGGGACAACGGGAGACGGGGAACGCAAGTCAGCGGTCACAATCGACGTTAACGCGGCCCGGAGTAACAATTGACCAACTCAGGCGCAGCTAAGAGATCAGGTGTAAACAAGTGTGAAAGTAAATAAGTTGTCTTCGCCAAGAGCTATCTTCAACAGTTGGATGAATCTGCCAACAGACAGCTCCCATTCCCGGATTCTCAGGACTATTCTGATTTGTTTTCCGTGTACGGGACACGGGAAGAGATGAATGTTGCCCATCTCTCGCGTACACGTACTCCCCGTACACGTTGATTATGTCCGTTCGCTATAATTTCCCGTCAGCCATCTTTTCGCGTATTCCCGTTAACGGCTCACGTTACACGTACACGTTGATTGTTGCTTGACAACACGTGTCCCAGCCTTAAGGATAAAAAGATAAGATTTGGAATCCATTTATGAATTACTGCATGCCACTATCAGAGTGGGATAGGTTGCAAACTATATGTTCACGCTCGTATCCTATGCACGGAGAATCATTTCTTTCTCGTGTGGGTTTATTCTGCTTTTTTTGATCAGATTTAATTGTACATTACGAAGCTATTGCCTTAAGAGCTCATTATTACAGGGCGTGAAGTCAGCGCAGTGAGGATGAAAACAAAAGGATGACCAAAATTTACAATCATCTCTGCATAGTAACCGTTATTTACATTCTATGCTCAGGTTCTTTTGAGAAAGTTGAATGACTACTGTCCAATCGATGGGAGAATTTGAGATATTAAACAGTTTTCGGGTTATAAGATTGTCTTACAATAGATGAAAGAATTCGAGCTATCTAAAATGAAACTCTCTTCCAACAAGATCCGGAATTTTTTTGAATAAACAAGCCAACATTTCATATGTTGCTCATGATGTGGTAGAAGATGCAGTTAACCTAGTGTAGCCTTCGTCTACATTTGATGAAATTTATCGAGTCCAATCACATTAACCGAATAAAAAATGTCGCCGTTGCTAGAAATTCCATCGTCACAAGTTCCATCGTCAATGAGAAATATGTCCCGAACCAAGATTACCAGTTTTATACAATACAGGTTCTTGTTTATACGTACAAGATCCCATAGATGAACGAAAATGTATCTTGTGTTCTAAGTTTAAAATGCTACAATGTATGGTGGTTCGCATGAGTAAATATTTAATTATTCTAAGATTACTAATAAAGCTGTGTAGACTGAAGAAGAAGAAATTGAGTAAGTAGTTAACAGATTAAGTTTTAGTAACTAGCTATGATTCAAGTACGTTAATAGTCAATTTATATTCAGATGCATAAATAGAAAATGCGCTAGGCACTTAACTGCGATTTTAATAATTTACGCTCATGGTAATCAATAGTTGCTGATTACTCTTGAGTGACTTAAGTGAAGTCTCGTGGAATAATGAAATAGTCGTCAGCAAGGTGCAACAATAGGAAACTCATGTCACGGAAAAGCGTGACGTGAGTGCGAATTTGGGTCACGCAGTGCCATAAACGTAATGACTGCTATATCGCGCGCTATTTCTTATTAGATTTCCATACCATTTCATCTAATCTAGAAAGCGTTTCTAGCTAATTCTCAGGCAAATCTCCGTCCTTGTAATTAGGTAGCATGTGGAGCATATCATGTTTAAGTTACACACTTTTGATTCTGACTAGGATGTTAATTAACTCCCAAAGGATAATCACTGTCTGTGCCGTTGAGAGCAAGAATGAAGTAAGTCAAGATTGTTACCTTTTTGGAATACGAGACTTGAAGCAAACATACATACTTACCAATCACGCCGTTCCCTTCCGGGGTCGGCACAGTCACTAAGTTTCACTCGTATATACACCTAACTCTGCTTCAATAATTTCCTGCACACTGACCTATCCTTGCAAACCTCTTTTGCCTCATTTACCCCCATACGCTTCTTCATACACGCCCTCCTGTTTTTAAGACTCCTAATATTCCTCCTCCTAAGAATATCCTCAACCGCATGCAACCACAGCTTTCTCGCCCTTCCTCTACCTCTCGCACCATTCATTTAACTCTTATATATCTGTTTCGTTATTCGACTCTCACCCATTCTCTCAACTTGGCCAAACTAACAAAGTACACTTCTTTCATATATGTCCATCACTGGAACATCTAACCCACATTAATTTATTACCCGCTCATTCCTGACCCAATCCATCCTACTTTTGCCGCAAAAAAATTCTCAGATAACTCATACCCACGGCGTTTAGTCTACTCTTATGTCTATCCTGACATACCCATGTTTCACTACCATACAACAAAGTTGGGAGAAGTACACTTTTGTACACGGGGATTTTTGCTGCCTTAGACAGGCACTCAGTCCTTGATATGCTCCACATGCTACCTACCACTTTCCTCCCTACATTCGCACGTAAGCAAATAGTGCATACGTATGAAGTTAACAAATAAAACGTAATGAAGCAAACAAATAAAACATAATGAAGTAAACAAATAAAAAATAAACTATTAGTACTGCCATGTAGTGGGAAAGCGCTAAAGCTAGACTCACACCCCTCATTCAAAGCAAAAGTGAATGCATGAAGAAAACTGCTCTTGCGCACCTAGCTAAAATCAGGCATAAGAACTGCCAATCTAATTTCGCCCCCAGCGGATCATACACTATTTTTTTATTCACAGCCGTTGCTCTCTTGGCATGACAGCAACCATTTCATTATGGCATTTCATTTATATAAGTTAGCGTTTACACCAGGTCTCCTTAACGTAACATTCTCCAACGCATTCTTAACATTTAGTTTTTCTATCTTGGCTGCAAAACATATTCGTTTTACATTTTGTTTATAAAGGTTATTGTCTTGAATTTCTGATCAGCTGACTTTATTATCACTTGCGCGAATAAAAAAATAATTTTTACGCAGAAAGATGCAATTCGTTTTTTGAGGAAGCTTTGTTGTTAGAGCGATAAGCAACGGTATCACCATGGTAAAAATGTGTTGATTTATATTTGGGGAATAAATTTCCATTTAAGCTAGGAAAAATTTACTACTATACTCAAGACTAAGTTATACTTTTTCAAACGTTTGAAATCTGATCATGAAAACATTGTAATCCTCTATTAGAAGAGTTCAGATTTTCTGTGCTTGCAATTTGTTGTAAGATACGAGTATCAGTAAACAAATTATTCGATATTATTGGCACAGGGTGTTAGGACTTCCACTGGGGAAGAAATGGGGGATAGAAGGGAGAGAGCACAGAGATCGGCTAATGTGTATTGCATATTTATCGCTTTTCGTTTCATTCCTATTCTGGTCACATGCAAATAAAAGCTTGCTCTGTCTGGTATCTTCAGTAAAATATTAACATTCCTCTCTATTTTTCTTGCTCATTTTACTTGAACTTTTGTGTGGTGAAATTGAAAAAAATGGGAGTAAAGAGGAAGGAAATAGTATTTTTCCCATTTTATATGGAAATGCATTTTTTGCGAAAAACTGCTAGCAAGAAGTGAATTCTTCCGAGAAATTGAATATAATATAACATGGGTATCTTTCCTCTTTATTGTTTGCCAATATAATGGGAAACTAATCCCTGCAGTAGTTAAAGTAATTTGTTAATTCCATGGGAATGGAGATTCAGTTTGCTCCAATGGCTATAAAAAAGCATCCACTAAAAATATACCCGTTGACTAACCCCCATATTTTTTTCTTTAATTTTGGTTTTCAGTGTACAACACATGTCCTGTACAAAAGAAAGAATTATTTAATGCAAGGAAATTATCAAACAGGAATATAGTATTTGTTTTGAATGAAATAGATATGGTTGAAGCACCTTCAGCCTCTCTCAATGAGTTATTCATCGCTGGTATAAACTTGAGAATGGTCAATAGCGTCATAATTTTCTCTTTCAAAGAGGTCATCTACCAAGACGTAACAGACGAATCAGCAAATAGAAAATTCTTGTTACGAAAGAGGCCACACAACTCTATGAACTTAAAACTACACATGCATCAGCATTTTTTGGTTCGTTGAAAAAGTAACGTACTTAATTGATATACTTATAAATTACATTAATTTAAGAGTAGGATTTTTCACAAAAAAATAGCATTCGGAATAACAAAGGAACTCCTGACAGCTAGAAATATCAAAAAGTATTTAAGGAAAAGATTTGCAAAGCGTTTTATTTGGAGTACAATTTTTGTCAAAAACGTGGACAGTGAGGAAATAGGGAAGAAAGATATCTCGAATGCTTTGAGATGTGGCCATGGCGAATAATAGAGAATAAACGATGGGCAGATATAGTCAAAAATAAGGAGGCACTGAGAAGGGTTGAATAGGAGCTAACTTTACTGAAAAGTGTAGATATGGCATAGGCAATTTGCTAGGCCACATGTTATGGAGAGAATGTTTGCAGATAGTCGTCATAGAAGGTAAGATAAGTGAAAAGACAGAAAGAAAAAGGAAGAGATTAGGTGTGACGACATATAGGATGGCGGATGTGTTGAGGGAAGGGACGTACTGGGCAATGTAGGACCTCGACCTGAACAGAAATGCTTGGACACCACAGTTCCATTGAGACCTGTTAACAGACACACTAAAAGATGCAGAAATGACACTGGGGGCGTGACATGTAAGGATATAGAGATAAAAACTTACTCACTAGTTTAAATTTTTAGCGCCATCGGAGAAAACAAAGGAAAGGTACTTCAGTTCTCCGTTTTTGACGAAGGTGGTTGTCGAAAATTGACATGTTTTTAAAAGTATTCTAGCGGTACAAGTTAGGTTATGTTGTAAGTCATAGGATGCTCTCCCAATTTTCTCCACGTTTAGGGAACGATATACCTCTAATTTTTCCTTTTTAGCCTCAGAATACGATCTACCCATCTTTATTTAGTCCATAATACCTATATCTTCTTTCTCCTTTCTCGTTTGCCCAACAACCCTCCCTCTACGATAGTCTTGGGCCACCCATCGCCCCTCATTACCTCGCCCTGCCACGTACCCTGTTGGTAACGAATTTCATTCAGCAATATCCTTTATTAGTTCACAATACCTAGAACTTTCTCATTCTTCTTCCTTTCCACAGCACCTTCTTCACCCTTCTCCACACCAACATCTCAAACGCCTGCAGCCTATTCTCTTCCTCCTTTCTGGTAGTCCACGTTTCTACACCATAAAACGCTACGCTCCATATCAAGCTCTTCACCAACCTCTCCTTCACATCCTAAGTCAAGGTCCTCTTCATCCTATCCCTTCTATTGCCATAAGCTTCGATACCGAACGCTATGCTCCTCCTATGTCATTGCTACTTTGTCCATTATCTTCTAGCGTACTACCCAAATAATTTAAATGCTCTAACTAATCAAGCGTGAGCCCTCCTACTTTTATGACCAGTCTAGCTTTCTTTGTCCTAGAGAATCTCATTACTTTTGTTTTCTCATAGTTAATCTTCTTGCGGTATTACATGCCCTGATTTTCTAAAGCAGCTGCTAAAGCTTGTAGTCCCTTCGAAGATCGACTAACAAAGACCCGATCGCCTACGAATCCAACCGGCTCTAACAGACTCCCTCCTACTTTGATTCCCTCGTCTAGATATTTCCTCGTATCTCCTAACCAAGCTCCCTGTCAATAGCTCCCTTCTATCGATAAATTGATATAAACCTGTGCGTTTATTTTTCTTTTTTTGTGTCTTAATATTTCCTTGCGTGTCGCACCAGTAATATTCTTATTACATGGATCTATATGGATGTATACACAAGTAACCACGTATGTGTTTACATATCGGTTCGACGTCATACCATCGACTTGTTTTCCAGATCATTTTTCTTTTTTTGTTTGTTAATATTTGTTCGCGTCTTACCGGTTGTCATTTTCACGTGCATCTACATGGGTGTATACACTGGTGACTATGTATCCGACTATATATCGGTTCGGCGTCATGCCATCGACTTGTTTTCCAGATCAGCGGTCAGCGATGCATTAGGGGTGGAGGGTGTAGTCCGCCGATGCGGTGTGTCCGAGGGGGCGGGAGAGGGCGGGCAGAGGCAGAGACGGCCCTGAGAGTGATATGAGTGGTGCGGTGATTAGCGGGATGGAGTAGGGGTGACGACCGGAGGGGGGTCGACCGATGTACTGGGGGTGGGAGAGGCTTTGGTCGACGTGCCGAGGGCTTTTTGGAACGCGGCCTACATCGCAATTCCCATCTCCCACCACGGAGAAACACACTCTCCGCCCCACGGCGGCTTCTCTCCTCTCCTCCAACCCCCCACTCCGCCTCCGATGGATCCTGTTTCCACCCCCCAAACCCTCTCATGCTAAAATCCCGGTGAATTTCCACCCCCCACCCCTCTGATCGCCCGGTGGACCATCAAACCATCCGAATACATGTATATAGGCATATCCCCATACCTCTCTCCCTCCTCTTGGCCCTTTCTGGCCGCTGCACGCCCCTGCCGCTCCCTCTCTCGGCCACACAAAACGTCGTGCATGTGTCCACTCTCGGATGTATTCCGCAATACACATGTACGCACGCTGCGGGTGATTTTGGGAGGGGGTGGGGTGAAAGGGATGAGGAGTGGAGGGCTTTGAGTCGGCGGGTCCTAAGGGCTGCTGCGTGCCGAGCGACGGTGTGCATTCGTCGCTTCCCGCACACTCCCCCATCTGTGGCCCGTGGCATCGTTTCGATGGTGTAGGGGAAGGGGGTTGGACGAAGAATGGGTGGGTCGACCTGGGGAGGGAAGGGGGTGAATCGTTCGGGGTGGGGAGAGATGGTATGTGGTCCAGTGTAAGGGATGCAAGAAAGTTTAGCGGAGAAAAGTAACAATACTAGCAAAATAACTACAGATTGGAGAAAAGTTGTCCGTAGGCACTCTAACAAACTGCATAAACTACCTATACATATATATATATATATACCTTGTATTTCGTCGGTCTGCAAGACTACTTATCGAAAATTGACTTTTTTATAAGTATTCTACCGGTACAAGGTAGATTATGTTGTATGTCATAGGAAGTTCTCCCAAATTTCTACACGTTCAGGGGACCTTATACCACTAATGATTCCTTTATAGCCTCAGCATACGATCTACCCGTAGGTCAGGTCAGTTTCAAATATTGTAAAAAAAAGAACTTTCTAATCAATATTCTGTGGAAAATAAGCATATTTATCTAAACACAACCCTGTGAGTTGCCGCATGGGCGTGTGGAAGGGGGTGTTAGGACACAAGCCGAGTAAAGGTGTGAAAGATAAGGTTTTAGGAGGTGAAATAGTGAGTTTTATAACGGGAGTGTTTTAGTGGATCTCAGTTTTTATTATGATCATTTAGTGTGCGTGAAAACAAAGAATTTTTGTACCTATCTGTAAGGAAATGTACCGCTCTGATTCCAATCGCTTCTCACAGACCTGGCGATGTAGTGTGGGGTCAAATAATATTCTGGGTGTCGCTCTGAAACACACACGTTCTGAATTTCTCCAGCAAACTAAGCCTTGCGTTCAGCTTCCAAGTCTCTATCGGCTACCAATATAATCCCTCTTTAATTGTAAAAACATCATATGTTCGTTCTAAGCATTTAATACTAAAGCGCGTAGTTTTTTTTATATTTTTCTTATTTTTTGGGCTTAATCTTTCTGTCCAGTCCCAAATGCTCGTGGCGTAATCGAGGTCGGGCCTAGCTAGTATAAAGTAAGTAGCATCTTTTTTTCACTTATTCGTGCGAGGACCTTTTAATTATACACATGATATATCCTACTTTCTTATAAAGCTGTGCAGCATGCTTTGTGTGTGTTACCCACGATACGTCTGATTTTGAGGTCATTTCAAGGATTTGACTGAAGATCCTCGATCTGTAGACTCTTATGTTTACCCCAACCACCCGAAGTATATTTTTATCAAAAATTTTAATCGAAAAAATATTTCTCTTAGAATATCTCATCGACTATTTGTCTGTCTATTTATCTGTCTGACATTGCAATGAAGAAACTGATCATTGAACAATTCGCACAGGAAGGCGTCTTTTTTGACGGGTTCACAGCTGGTATGATCCATAATTTTCAACGTGGTAATCTCTTCTAGAAAATGTAGAAGAGCAGTAGCAGGGGATGGATCGTGGGATGGGTCGTGGATAAGGTCGTTTATAGGATTAGCAAAACATTGTGGCAGTTACATGGTTGTTTCGAGTCATTCAAATGATCTTAGCGTTCCATGGGCTAATCCTTAAACTCTTGACTTCTTTCATTCTATGACTAGTGGCCGACATATTTAGCAATAAGTCAGGAAAACTTGAAAGATGACATTAATAGGGGTAACAAAATTTCCACGCAGAGCAATTTGTGCACACAAAACCAGTTGGAATCCTGAAAAAGTTGACGCTTAGTTTTTTGTGTGGGCTAAATGATTGAATTACTCAGTAAACTACCACAGACCTAATATCTGGACTAATATGAGTCTTGGGAATTAAACTTTGAATATCCTACAAAGCGGGGATTGAAGTATATTCAAAATAAATGTCAGCGCAAGAAATGTTACAAGTTGCAGTCCATATGGTCTCTAAGATTGGTTTACCTTCGAATTACTTGTCGACTGGTTTCTATTGGTCTAAAATTGCATATAAACCGAAATAGCTTAGCAATGAGTGATAATCTACTATCTTTTTAGCCTTGTGTTGTGTGTACCTCAGAGCTTGTAAGCAGTAATGACCTTTATCATTGAAGCAATCGAGGGGAGAGTCGAAGATGTCTCTCTCCGAGAATGCCCTGTGAACAAATTCTTCCCAAAATACGAGTGAGAGAAACAGGAGGAAATCGGGAACAACCAAGTATATAAAATTACCACAAAATGAAAGATAATATATTTCAGCAACTTAACACGTACAAACAAAGTAAGGGTCAGCCAACCTGTGTTCTGACGTCTAAGTTTCAAAATCAATCACCAACTATACGAGACAGCAAGAGTATAACCTCTCAAGACCACGGTATATCTCAAAGAGACCGATTAGCGGTTTCCGTCGTAGGAGGGGAAGTTCAGAAGGTGGGAGAGAGGAAAGGGTGAGCAGAGGAAAAGAGGCGATTTGTTACCTCGGAGGGGAAGTTTTCGGCAAGGTCAAAAGTGAAAGTTGCGAATGGAGTAAGGGGGAACAGGTGATTGGCAGCCTTGGAGGGGAGGTAATGTTGTGGAATGGGAACCCATGCGGTGTAGGAATGCAATTGGAGACTAGGAACTACTTTTCGTCTCCGATCGCGGATTCCTGGTTTGTTGCCTTATTGCCCAGCACTTTTGCCTTAGCACATCCTCGTAGTCTTCCGTCTCCCACTGCTATATAATCGAGAGAGGACCTGGGAAGGGAGGGTAGGACACCGAGAGCAGGGCACCGAGGGCAGGACACCGAGGGCAGAAGACGCTGAGGGCAGGAGATGCTGGGTCGCGGAGATGGCTGGAGTTCGTGATTGTCGTTGGCGCGACAGATGTCGTTAGCGCGTCAGTGGGCGCTCCTGGGCGCGCCTCGGGCAAGTCCTTCGGCTAAGTTCGGAGGATAAATAGTCCGCAGAGGATAAATTGTCCAAAGAGGAAATAAATGGGGGGTATGCTCAAAAAATGCTACATCATTACTGATATTTTTATCGCTCAACCCGCGTTGTACCATTTGTTATGGACCTTGGTGCTGATGGTCCTTAGGACCTCATGAAGCCGACAGGAATACCGGCGAAACAGTCCTCCATAAATATGGTTCAACGCGGGATGAACCCAAACTAATAAAGAATTTATCTTCGGCCTTGCCGAAGCTTCTATACCCTACACCACTTTCAATTTTATTCTTAAAAAAAACACGTGGTTCTGGTTCAGTTCAACCCATTTTAAAACTGTGCCATCTTTGGACTACTAGAGGCTTATGAACCAAATTTCAGCTCGATATCTCGACTTTTACGGCAGTTATCGTGCGATGAGTCAGACATACAGACGGACAGACAGACATACGGACTTAGCTTGATTGACCCGTAAGGTGATGCTGATCATTTCTATGTCTACTTTTCAGTACCTGCCACGCCCCTTTAATGCGTTACATTTCTGCTGTGACAAAATCAATTTATCCTACCCACGTAGTGGTGTAGGATATAAAAATACCAATAGACAAGAAAACCGCCGAAGCCTTCGTAACAATGACCTTTTTCTATCGAATTATTGAATCATTGTCATTCCTCAGCTTGTCTTTGTCTCATAATCAGTTGCCTTCAATCCGAAGTCTGGTATGCAGCAGCTCTCTATTCCACTCTCCTATATGCCCGCCCCTTTATTACTGCACAATTTTTTGCTTTGATGTCCTTTGATTTGCTTTAGACCCATAATTCTTGGTCTTCCTCTGTAATTCTTTCATTATATTTCTCCTTCCAAAATAATTTTCATAAGGATGTGTGTTGTTAAATGTGCCCACCAAATCTTTTTCAGAGCTTCTCTTAATGTATCTATGATTTGTCTCATAACTCTCATGAAAGATACTGTCAATATAATTCATCATGTTTTTATTTCTATACCTTCTTATTGCTGTCATTTACTGCTCATTTTTACGTTTATATAAGTTGTTATAAGTCATCGCACAGAGGACCATGGACTTTTCCGCGGATTGCGTGATTAATGACCGGTTGAGGAAAAAAAACGTGTGTATCCGATAGAGGTGCTATCACATCTGTAAGTCAAAGTAGTTGTTACTATATGTTGCAGAAACATTCTATAAGTTTATTGGCTTAAAAGTGACCAAAAATTGCATTTTAGTCAACTGCTATTGCTTTGGAAATTCAGTTCTATTTTAAGACATAGCCTAATGGCAAATGAAATGTATTCTCTAATAATTTAATTGCGTATGTGCAGGTTTTTTTTCTAAATGCGAAATAATACAACCCTTATTACCGCATTTTTTGCTTACAAATATCAAGGTATCACGTCTAGTCCAAGATTCCTAAAACATATTTAAAGCCTAATTTTCGGCTAAATTTTGCTTCGTGTCAAAAAATATCAATAGAGCAAATCATCATCATTGATCGTTCAATCCTGAGATTGGTTGACTGGAGCCCTCCACCCTTTCCTATCTAACGCCAGTTCCCTTACCTCCTAGTACGTTTTTCTGTTATTTTCTCTTTATTTGGTCCATGAACTCATCCATAGGTCTTTCTCTGGGGACCTTCCCCTCTATTTTACCTTCAACTATATTCCTCACACTCCATTCTGTCTCAGGGTGTATACAACCCATCTGGTTCTTCTTCTCTGTATGGTGTCCCATATGATCCTTTCCTATTGTACTCTTCTGTACACTCCATTTCCTATTTTGCGCATCCATTTTATCTTCAGCATCATCTTCCAGCACCAGGTTTCAAAGGATTCTAGTCTATTCTTGCCAGCTTTTCCAACGGTCCATGCTTCCGATCCATAGAGTGCTGAGCTCCAAACGAATGTTTTCACATTCTGTTTCCTAGTTTGTAGTCCTATCTTCTTTGAACACTGTAGCTGTCTTTTAACCATTAACGCATTTTGTTGCAGTAACAAATTCTCTTTTATCTTTCACACTTGACAGGCCCGTAGATTCTCCGTAGATTTTTTTTTTTAGGGATTCAGCCGGGTCGTTTTTCCGACGTTTCTCCTCCTATCCTGGAGATGTCTTCAGGTCGAATATGTAGCGCTTCTTTCTGGCCGGGTTCATATAGTCAGTCACTCCTGATTGGCTGCCATTCTCGATTTGTGCTAGCTCTCTCTTCCTCATAGTTGCTAGGTGGTAGCCAACTTCCACTCTCATGCTGTTTGGGCATTACTAAATAAACTCGGCCAGAAAGAGCCGCTGCATCTTCGGCCTGAAGACTCCTCCAGGATAGGAGGAGAAACGTCGGAAAAAAAAGGACGCGGACGAATACCGAAAGAAAAAATGGAATGAATACCTGCTCGCCGCGGAAACCTGAAATAGGACTTCATTTTAACGGATTGTTCGACAGATGGAAACCCACGATTGCCGATACAGCCACATTTAAGTCAGCATGCTTCCAGTGCTCATTTTATAAATTCGCGTATACGGTAAAGGCCAGCGGACACCTATTCTCCCGCCTCCTTTCCGGCTTCCGTCCGCTTCCTACCGTTTTTTCGAGGGGTGCGCATACAACGCCGTCCGCCAATACCGAACGACAATGGACTTGGGCCCGCAGTCTCGGGGAGGAGACGGACGGAAGCCAGCGCGTACTATTCCTCCCGGCCTCCGTCCGCCTCCGACCGCCCGTCCGCATCCGCCAAATATTCTCGAGCGAGAATTCCGGGCGGAGCGGACGGAGACGGACGGTGGTGAACGGAGGCCGGGAGGAACAGTATGCGCCAACTCGCGGAATAACCCGTATTTCAGTTAGCCATATATATTGAGAGGAAGGAAGTGGACGGAGGCGGGAGGATAAGTGTGCTGGGCTTAAGACCTCGGTATGCGTCCTTTCGATTTACGATTTACGTCTGATTCGATATTACGTCCTTGCTGACAAGGGTCGTTGGAAAATTTTTCCCTGTTCAATGCTAATAAAATAGACCGTATGTGCATATGCATGGGTTTATTTTATAACTGAGACATAATCATCCCATCTGAAGTAGCTTTTTTTCCTGGATAAAAGCAAAAAACGGATTTTGAAATTAACGCCTTGATTTATTGCGGGATTAAATTGGTCACGAATATCTGGACCTGTTTTACCTTGTTTCGACTTACCTTCCTCTCTTCTTCCACACTCATCTCCGACGTAAATCGGGGACTTACTGTAATTTATTCCCGGTAATCCATTTTTAATCGAGCTATCGGATCGAGGCCAAACCATCGTAGTCTTTAAGCTTCAAGGGAAATCGGAAACCGCAGCGTGAGAGTCGGCCGCGAGGCTCTGAAAGCCAGTCGCGTGCTTGTAACGTGCCCGTGGGTGTCTGTCTTCCTCCCGCCCCCGTGTTTGTGTCTGCGCTCCCGCGCTCGGTTTGATGCGAGCCTTGCCCGCGGGTTTCGACGGGAGACGACGGTTGGGGAGGAGGGGGGGAGGGTGTCTTGTTTGAGTGCGGCCCCGAACGGAAAAGGGAATATGCTTCGCTTGACGGTCGCGCGCTAATGCGAGCGAGAGGAGAGGGAGGGGGGCGGGCTATAGAGCGGGAACACAAGGGAGGAAGTAGGGGAATCGACGCATGTATATACGTCCAATACGTACGTGTGACGATGTCTACGTACTGGAACGAGTATATTCGACGACATGTATACTCGGCGCCGAGTATACTCAACGACAGTAGACGTATATCCTCAGATGTAGTTATGTACCGAAAGTACGTGTACTTTGGCCTGTATTTTCTTAGAATGTATGTCTCTATTCACAGAATTATGAAACATCCGCATGAAAAAATTCTGCTACTATATTAGTTTTTTAAAGGTGATATTTAAGCATTCAAAGAAAAAAATTGCCATCAATTTGATACATCAAGGGGCATCGAGGGGCAACGACGCATATATACGACGACCTGTACGTGTGACGATGTCTACATACTGGATCGAGTATATCCGACGACATGTAGGTATACTCGGCGTCGAGTATACTCAACGACAGTAGACGTGCATCCTCAGACGTAGGTATATACATACCGAAAGTACGTATACTTTGACCTATATTTGCTTATAATGTATCTTAACCGTCTATGGATAGAATTATGAAACGTCAGCAAGAAAATATATTGCTACTATATTTGGTTTTTGAAGGTGCTATTTAAGCATTTTAAAAATTACAATTGATTTGATAATTACATTTATTTTGAAGTGTGACGTATTTACATTGAATGTTTTAATTCAAATTTAATACTTTCTATTATAATATTTACACAAGGTATATTTCAGCATTACCTTCATAACGTACATTTTTTTTTAACTTTATCAATTTTTTCTTCATATGACAGCTATAACTATTTATTTCAGAGCTCCACCAGGCACGCCTTCATCAGTGAATAGCGTCCAACATTCACCTATTCACATTGTTTGACGAACCACCGAACGAGGCCCAACTTTACACGCACTTAATCCAAAGTGTTACAATTCTGTCTAGCGCAGAGACTAAATGGAATAGCCTCTTAGAAATCAGGCATTTCAATGATTTTGAAACGTTAAAAAATTTGACTTGCTCGTCCACGGAAGATTAAGGTGGTTCGAGTGAATTATCGCTACCTATAAATATATTAAGATGGTCTCTTTTGGAAGGAAAATATCTCTCCCTTCCAAAGATACCGATCAGCCCCTTACTAAACTACTTTCAGAGATTTTTGATAAAAAAATATCAGCCCTATTACATGCAAAATGGTACGCGTATGCATTCCAGAGGGACATAATTAAAATTAAAATAATTTTTAAAAATTAATGCATGATTTTCTAAAAACATAAAAAATCTAAAATCGGAAATATCTTAGTATCGCGCTAAAAAAAAAAAATATTTTCTCGACGGATTGAAAATTTAGCCTAGTGCAGGAAATAATTAATTCAATTCATGGAAATTAGCCACACAATGATAGGATCACAACGAAATGAATTGAGCGCGACTTCATTTGTATTTTTCACCTTAAGTTCATTTTAAGATTTTCTAGAAACTGTACATTGAAGCTCTTTATTCCATTGAATACCAAAATCTTCGTATTTAATGAATTTATGTTGATATCGAATACGAAAGAGCGTCCCTCGCTTTTCGTTGTGATCTTGTCATTGTGTGGCTAAATTCCTTGAATTGAATTAATTATTTCCAATACTAGGCAAAATTTTCATTCTCTCGAGAAAATAATATTCTTTTCTTTTTTAGTGCGATGTTGAGATATTTCTGTTTATAGCTTTTTAAAAATATATTTTTAGGAAAGCATGCTTAAACACTCTTTTTATATATTTTACTTTTTGTCCTAGTTATTAATAAATTAAAGACTCAAAAAAACTACGACTCTTTATTAGAAAACAAATTCGCTCGGATGTTGACTCGATGCGACGCCTCCGAATGACTAAGGGATGAAAGTTGGACACTTAACCATTAGTCTTAATCAAAATTTTTAGTTAAGTGAAGAGGTAACTATGTAGGATCCATGGATCCAGGGAAAAGCGAGCTAAAATAAAGCATAATAATAATAAAATGAAGAATTCCAAACGTCTTTATCTCGTTAAAAAATTGACAGCGTGAATTTTGTATCTTTCCTCAACTATTTTTTGAGATAAGCCATATTGTTACCGCAGTAATTTTTTTCAGTATCACAAAAAAACCTTCCGTTAAGATAGACTTTTAAACGTACCGCGGTGAGAAAATAATCAATTTTAAGACTCAATTGATTGAATTACTTATAATTTCAGTCATATATAAGTATATTATTGCACCATTAATATTGCAATATTTTATTCGCGCCTCCTACAGATGCTGAAGTGAAAATCTGTAATTTGAATTTGACTAGGGTACTATAACCCCGCTCGAACTACCTACCTTAAATGTAAGTTGATTATTACCACTCTATACGCATTCCCAATATTTCAGGAGTATTCGTCTCAGTCGTATAAATAAATGAAAAAACTTCTTTCCACCAACCTTTCGAGATGTATTTCTGCATCCTCAGGACTTGAGATTGACAACAGGTGGAGTACATGTAATGCGTTAATTGATTAATATTTTAGATCATAGTTCATCAGTAGTTTTCACTGTCATTGGCGGTACTTCATTGTTTATTGTTCACCTATGGCATATTTCTTTTTGAAAACTCATTTTGAATGTAATTTAGCTTCAGTTGCTACATGTTTATACTGTACATTCATTGTATATTTAATTCCTGTCATATATTATGTACATTGTCTTTTTTTTAATCAACGCTTTTCTTACTCTTATGAAAAAAATGCTCATTGATTTAATTCTTATTAGAGCAGTGGCCTGTACCTTTTTTTATATCTCCAAGGGTGATCCCCGGAGCAATTAAATTTTATCTTATAGATGGATGATAACAGTTTTAACAGCTAAACGTTTTCGGAAAGAGATGTTTGAATCCATTTTACAACCGAGATCAATCCTCCAAGACAATTGTGTATGCTCAGAGAGCATGAATTGACGTTGAAAATACAATGCTGCCGACCTTAAAATTTTTGCGGAAAAATTAGGTTTGTAATGCATTCAAAGAAACGAGAGCTGTAGCAGATTTTTAATAACATTTTCCGACCAAAAATCTCAACGTATAGAAATACTTTACTGCTTTTTTAACACCTAGTTTGCATAAACCGCCGTCGAAATTCTCCTTACGTGAAGATAGTTTGAAAGTGTAACTGGTTAACACACATAACCGGCAATTGGGAGTTCCGAGTTCAAATCCTGGCCAAGTCTAGGGGTTTATTTTTCATGGCGAATTTCCATCCTTGCTTCGAAAAAACACCGCTAATTCGAAATTGTCTGAAGATACGGTGCATTTTTTTATCCTGAAAAGTCACTCCATTTTCGGATTGGTTGTACAAATTGTTCTTTAATACCATCATCCACTCCGTCCAGTATCTGTGCCGGGGCTTCCATTTGCGAATGATATGTGATGTCACACCAAAGAATCAATAGCTGAAAATCAATAGTTCATCAAAGTACATATTCGATGACGCGTGTACATGGCGAAAGGTGACATACGAGAATGTGCTTACATGCTGACGGGCATACGCACTGACAGTATAGGTACCTTTGCTTTTAACGCATGTCTGCTTCGACTTAAATACGTATAGAAAGTTTGTACTGACACCGAAGAATTAATTAACAGGAAGTAAAGTTCACCATCAGGCGTTATTTTGAAGAAGACTCTCATGTTAGACTCCATATTGCAAAGAAGTATTTTTCTACATTCATTTAAATAGTGCAACGCGTTTCACAGCCATTCTGCGTCGTCAGGTACAATCGTTCATATAAAATTTTTTGATTGATTGTTGTGATAGTAACGGGTGGGGAAGTTGTGGAAAAAAACCAACTGTTGGGAGGGAAAGTGGGGATATAGATTAAGGATTTGTGAGGGGGGAAAGTGAATAATTCAACAAAATAATATTGTCGGAAAGGAATGGGTTGGGGTGCGGAAATGATAACTTATTACAAATGTTGCTTGACTATCTAATATTTTCAATCTGTTCAAAAGCATCCATGTTTAAACCTGTCGGGATAGTATGTCAAATTTAGGGGTAAAAAATCTCCTACATGGTTATTTTCAAGTAGACGCTTGGCAAATTGAGTGGTGAAATGCATATTAAAAAACTTTTGGTGCATTATTTGATGCGTGTCATGACCTTTCGACCAGTTTGACCCATGTAAAATATATCACAATCATTACATTTAATTTTGTAAATACCATACTTGAATTATAATTATAAACATGTAAAATCTCTAGGATAAAAATCATTTACAAAATTATATCTAAGCAGATACTAGGCAACTTGAGAAGTGGAATCCATATTTATAAAACTTCTGATGCATTCTATCATGCGTTTCGTGAAATTTCTTCCAGTTTGACTAATATAAAATATATGACAATTACTGCACTTAATTTTGTAAATACCAGACTTGAATAATAAGTACAAACGTAAATTTTCTGGGTTGAAATCATGTACAAGATTATTTTCAAGCTGATTCTAGGCAAATTGAGAGGAGGAATCCATGTTAATAAAACTTCTGGTGCATTCTTTGATGCATGTCGTGAAATGTTGACCATTTTGACGTATGTAAAATATATCACAATTGTTGCATTTAATTTTTTAAATACACCAGAATCGAATAGTAATTATAAAAATGTAAATTTTCTGGTATGACATTATTTAAAAGGTTATTTTCAGTCGGATACTTGGTGAATTGAAAGGTGGAATCCATATTCATTAAACTTCCGGCGCATTTTCCGATGCATGTCATAATATTTTGACCATTTTGACGTCTATAAAATGTATCACAATTATCGCGTTTAATTTTGTAAGTACCAGACTTGAATAATTATAATTCATTTACAAGATTACTTTCAAGTAGATGATTGGCAAAATATGCATTTTTATTAAATGCATATATTTACAGACGTTCATATACGTCGGGTTGAGTACATATTAGTCGAATGTATATATATTTTGGAGATGCATGCGTCAGTGATGGGTGACGGAGCGGTGTAAGAGAAAATCGAGAGGTATTACACTGTTATCCGGTTGCTGGGGGAGGCGGGAGGAGCCAGCGGATGGGGGAGAGATATTTCGGTGCTGTCGCGGCGGGCAAAAGACCTTTCCTTCACTTTTTTTCTTTTCCCTTTTCGGGCCTCGGATCGGCCCGAAAGAGAGAGGAGGACATATTAGGTCCGCTGCACATGCACGGTGTTGTGGGAGTAGTTGGTTCGGCGATGCGGGGGGAGAAGGGAGAGGGAGGCGATGGTGCACACGGTGGGAGGGCCCGGAAGCGCGCATAGAGAGGTGCATGGGGAATGAAGCGGGCGTTTCGGAGGAAGAGAGGGTGCAGCAGTGACGGTGGTGCGGGGAGGGGTGTACGTAACGGTGTTTTCGGCGGAGCGGGAGTGCATTCGGAGGAGCGGGCGATGGTGGTGGTGTTGTTGCCTGATTGAAAGCCGCTCCTTTTATGTCCTCCCACCTCCCTCCCTCCACGCATCATCCCCTGGGCGACCAGGGCCCACCCCCATCCCTTTCGCCACCCCGGCCATCGGCAGGTGGAAAGAAGTAGAGTTGCCAACATTGTAGATTTCGCTGGCAGAGGATTTCGGTGGAATTTGATTATTACTCTTTAAGATTTACTGTTTTTCCCGTACCCGCATTGAGATGATTTTGCGGCTTCGAGAGTAAAATGACAATATATAAATACTTACTTAAATTGTTGTTATCAAGGTAATCTACTGGTTAACACTGGAACGCCCGTGGAGCGTCAATGTTTCATCTTTTTACGTCGACATTTGACTGACGACTTCAGAATGATGAGCCATCATTCCTTATTTTAACGCCCATCGTAATTGGTCACATCCATTCCATCTTTGTTCATCTTTAATTGTGCTTCTCCTATCAGTTGTCTTCCATTTTTCCCCAGAGGCTGTTGTGTTGCAGAGTTTTCCCTCTTAGCTCGCTTCTTTCACTTTGCTCAGTTTTTATTTAAGGTCCCATCCCTTCGGTTCTTTCTAATGCTTCCTCTTCGGTGATTTTTCTCAGTAAATAAAATTATCATTAATCGATGGAGGAAAAATCATCCACCTGGACCGGGACTCGAACCCGGATCCCTCTATTTCCGGCCGACTGTTTTTACAAGTTGAATGGGGTTGAGGAAATTCTTAGGAGGATAAATATTAGGAGTATTAAAAACAGAAGGGCGTGTTTGAAGTAGTGAATGGGGGTAAGGTAAATGAGGCAAAAGAAGCTTGCAAGGATAGGGCAGTATGGAGGAAAATATTGAAGCAGAGTTAGGTGTACAAATATGTATTTGTGAGTGGAACTTAGTGACTGTCAGGGAACGGTGTGATTGGTATGTATGCATGTATGTATGTAAGATACCGAGGCGTCCCATTCCCCTGTGGATGCTTATGGACTTTACGGGACAAAATGAAATAGACTGCCGGGCATGCCACACAACTACCAGTCCAAGTCATGCGCTAAGCGCCGCAGCCCGAGAGTTAAAGGCCAAACTTAGACCACTAAGCGGTGTTCGCTCTTCTTCACCGATTCTGGGTTCATCGCATCTAACCAGGGATGGTTTTACGGGGTCTAGGCTCGAGTTCCGGTCGTGGCGGATGATTTTTTTCTCGGTCGAATTTCGCACATTAGCGCATTACGAGGGACCGCGTGAAGGTTGGGTTTAGTATTCATGGAAGTTGACTTCTATGGAAGTGTCGAGTGTAGCGATATCTCGAATCGTATCGCTACTCTCAGGGAATCGTTCTGCTTACACATAACTTCCGGATTTAAAAAAAAATGGATGGCGGAAGTAAAAAATGAATGCGGTAATTACGAAAATAGATCGAATTCGGCAACAATGGCGTTCGTATATCGCTGTTTGAGTCCCATAGGTATTCGTGGGTTCAAAAAATTAGCATTAATTACAATAAGTACACATTATTACTTCGAATGAACTGTGTCGATTGTGACAATAACAATTATCATCTAATAAGCGATAAGTTATTAAGCTTACCTTAGGGATTATTTAGAAATTTAATATACTCTCAAGTACAAATAATCATTCGTTCATTCACTCAGACCGCACAGCGGCAAATTCATGTATAAATGTTCAGACAGAAAGGGAGAAAGAAAGTGGATAGGAACACACAAAATATACGAACACAAGGGTGGTGTGAAGGTGTTAAGATCGCCGAATCCAAATGGAAAAAAATCCAGTGGTTTTATAGCAGACTGGATAGCTTATGTTAGTGGTCTGAGCAACTGACGCGAAATAGGGAGGTCCGGGTTCGATTCTCGGTCCAGTTGAATTTTTTTCCATTTAGAATCGGCCATCTTTACACCTTCACACCACCATTGTGTTCGCATATTTTGTGTTTTCCTATCCACTTTCTTTCTACCTTTATTTTTGAACATTTATTTGTATGTATTTGCCGCTGAGCGGTCTCAGTGAATGAACGAATGATTGTATGGCCTGAACGGTTCATTTCCAACTTGGAATCTGCGTTCCCTGAAACGCCTGTCGTATTTCTTTCACCACTGTCTGTGTGCTAGTATTATTCTTTCGTTTCGCCCTCTGTGTGTGTCATTCTCTCTCCGCCGGTTAGTGAACTGCAGCCCTAGTGCCATCTATTGGCCGCTCTCGTGGGTCATGTCTTGGGGTGTGTAATACACACTATGTATGTTAATATAAACCCCATCCGATTCCTTTGTTTAGAATACTGGATAGCTAAGTGGTCTGAGCTACTGACGCGAAATCTAGAGCTCCGGGTGCGATTGCCGGTCCAGTTGAATTTTATCCAATTGGAATCGGCCATCTTTGCACCTTCACACCACCATTGTGTTCGTATATTTTGTGTGTTCCTATCCACTTCAAGTGCAAATAAATATTTATAAAAGCAACAATGGATCATCCTACTGAGCTATTCATTCTTAATAATTTTATATCTCCGTTTACTATTATGTGATCAAGATTCCACCAGATGCGATGCGATTTTATCGCAGAATCGATATGTTATTTTCAGGTACAATTGAAACCAGTTTATTTTCCTTGCAAGTAGCAACGGCGGTCGATTACCACCTCTGTTGACCACTACTGCTGTGGAAGTCCGTGAAAATTACACAAAAGTGTCGCTTGCAAGCGACTTCCAGGGCTACTGTCATGGAAGTGACTTCCATTTGTAAACCCTCATTAAAGTTATCCGTAGCTGGTACTGGTATACCTACTCAACATCGATTAATCGTTAGCACAACAATTCCATTGTAATTGCACTCTCGGATATTTTCTGTGATGAAGGTCTCGGATGAAAAAGGCAAAGAGAGATACTACTTCGCTCTGGTTAGGCCACACCTCGAATACGCCGCGAGCATTTGGGTCCCTAGTCGTAAATATTGAACGAAAAAAATTAATAGAATACAAAAGAAAGCTGGGTGCTTCGTTAAAAACTGCTACGGGCGTCTATCTAGTGTATCACAACTGTTAGAGGGATTAAAGAGGGAGCCCCGAGAGACTCGGAGGCTACATGCTAGGCTTAGAATGTTTGAGAAATTCAGAACTGATATTTTTCAAAGCGACTCAGAGAATATTAGCATGACTCCTCACTACATCTCTAGGTATGACAGATGCGATGAAAAATGCGATGCGATGCGATAAGAGAGATACACTTCCGGACAGATAGGAACACAACCTCGTTCTTTCCGCGAACAATAAGCGATCTTTATAAAAAATGAGCGCCACTAAATGCACTCCTATAATGCATGTCACCGTTTCATCTCCAAAAAAAATTATATATTTACACGGTTAGTGTCTTAACATCCCCTCCCACACGCCCATGCGGCGGCTTTCAGAGTATTACGTAGATGTAGATGTAGAAGTGGTTATTAGATTTTTCATTAATAAAGGATTTTATAATCTCTCGTAGAGGTGGCTTTGCTTAGGAATTTACCCCCCAAAATTTTCCCCGCTCTTACAACGGGCGTCGCCGGGAAATGACTCCTCAAGAGTTGGCACTCCTGTCGGAGGTGGAGAGGCTGATGGATGATGGGAATGGTGGGCGGGGTGCACTGAGAAGTGAAGTGTGTAGAGTGATCAATGCCTTTGCGCTGCAATGCCTCACTGCTGCGCCTCCATCGAGCTCCCGAACCCAACTAGCGGGGTGGTGTGTGTGAGGAGAGTGATGGAGGCTTCTTTATTTTTCTCTCATTTTCCTTCGCGTTTTTTTTTCGGCTAGTGGGTGGAAGGAGTGAGTGGAAAAGGGGGGTAAGGGGGAGTGTGGCTTGAGTGGGGAAAGTTCGCTCTATTTGGCACGGAGAGGGGCTCGGATATGATGCAGGTTAAAAGAAAGCTCGATGTTAGAGGATGGGTCGTCATTATAGGTTTTATTTTTTATGCTTTAGCGCGTAAAAATTTGGAAATAGAGCGAGGTGAAGAGAAAGCCGGGAGACGAGCGGAAGTGATGAGTGAGCTCATTTTATGCAAAATCCAAAGATTCCTTTGAAATTGAGAGGAATTTGAGCATAACACAGGAATAAAATGAACGATTTTTTCACAAATATAGCTTAATTTGTATGAAAATCGCTCATTTTCTTTCATCATTGAGCCCTTTTTAAGCTCGTGCAAACAATAGTGTAAATTTATGTGCTAGTGTAAGTCATGGACCAAAGTGAGTTATTCCACAATCCATATATGTAATGCATGGAGGTAAAAATTAATAATCTATACTTGTATCATATCTACAACGTTGTATCGTACCTACAACACGATGGCACTCTCATAGAGTTCGAAAGCATTATTATTTTGCTCCCTTAATTTAAATATTACGGAATAGAAATGTTTGTTAACGTTATTTTAGTCTTTGTTTGTGGCTTTGATTTTACTCGGAAAAAAAATCTAGCTAGTAATTATTTCTTTTGTTGCTTCGGAATGGGAAAATTTGGAGATAGAGCGAGGTAAATAGAGAATAGGAAGAAGAGCGGGAGTGATGAGTGAGCACATTTTGTATGCAATCCGAAGATTCCTGCGAAATTGAGAGGAATTTTAGCATAAATCAGAAAAAAATGAGACATTTTCCAAAAATATGGCTTTATCTGTGTGGGAAATTGCTCATTTTCTTTCATCACTGAGCTCTTTTTAAGCTAGTGCAAATAATAGACTAAATATATATGCCAGTTTTAGTCATGAACCTAAGTGAGTTATTCCACAATCCATATATGCAATGCGTAAAGGTAAAATAAAATATTATAGGTTATATATATATATATACCCGTTGTGTCGTACTTGCAGCATGATGGCACTCTCATGTAGTACAAAACCATTACTTTTTGCTCTTTTACTTTAAATATTACGGAATAGAAATATTTTTCCACGTTATTTTAGTCTTTGTTTGTGGCTTTGATTTTACTCGGAAAAAAATCTAGCCAGTAATTATTTTTTTACTTTCGCATGGGAAAATTTCGAAATGGAGCGAGGTAAAGAGAAAGCCGAGAGACGAGCGGAAGTGATGAGTGCACATTTTGTAAGAAATCCGAAGATTCCTGCGAAATTGTGAGGAATTCTTGCATAAATAGAAATATAATGAAGTTTTTCAAAAACATAGCTTTATCTTTGATAGATTTCTTTTTGTGGAAAACTTGATTACGTAGTGTGAAATCCTATTATTCTCAGTTAACGTCGAGTTACCGAAATGATTACGTCGTCCTGTAGTCAACGATAACAAGAAGTTATAAAACTAACCGTATATTTATACCCAGAAAAACGCACAGTGATGCAACTTGTAACAGCGTGTAATAGACCAGGCATCTGATCATGACGGTGATGCGTTGGAGCTGGACTTAAAATTATAAATTGGAGAGGAAATCTACCCTACGTTTTTTAGTTCAGTTAGAAGAATGATTCTATTTTCCTATTCAATTTACACCCTTTTCGCACAAACTTCATTCATTGTCATCGTTTTAACCTTCTTAATTCTGGCTACAAACTCTCTTCCGCCGTGAACGCATGCATTTGGCTTAAACAGCGACCACTCGGAATGTAAACACCGGTATTGAGAGAGTAGCGATGAATTAAATTTGGGCCATGGGATTTTGAGCATCGAAAACGGTGTCCTTTTACCAACAAAATATCGATTAAGTGCAGATAAGCAAAGGAAAAAGTTTCTACATACATCAATCAATGTGAAACTGATTATTCTAGCACATAGTTTTTTTTCGATAAAATCGTTCGACCCTACTTGGAGGTACAGCATCCTGAGCTCGACGGATTTGACTGTTATTAATGGACAGTAGACATTGTACCCTCATCATGGTTACCATTCCCATGATAGTACCATTACTAGGGAGGATGTCCCCGGGGCCAAGTGTCTCCTTTCTGCATATGATGTCAATCGAATGATATGAGCAGCAGACGACTCGAGAATTAGCTATTAGGAATAATGGATGAAAACGCCGTTCATTTAGCTTCTAGCAAAAACAGAATAGATTCAATTAAATACTCTCAGCATAAGACCATCCCGTAAGTAATGATTCGATACATGTATGATTGGCTATAATTATGAACTGTGATGTTTGAGAAACCAATCTTGTATACAGAAGGTGAAGAAATGAAATACTATGTAAGCATCAATGAGTAAATTTTCTTTAAGCTAATGGAATTAATTTAGAATATATGTATCTAAACTTCACCAATTGTCATGTAGTCGTATTTCATTTTTTGATTGACAAAAAGCTAAAACGAACCTTTATATTAGTAATACTTGAATGGCCCTTAAGACGAGGGATACTGACGAGTGAGCATGAGAGTGGAAAAAAGTTTGGGAAAGGTTAACAGTAGTACATGAATATTCATTTAGAGGGCGTAAGCTTTTATGAAATCCATCAAGAAAAAACTGGGCAATTTAAGTAAACAAGCAACCCGTTTTGGATATAAAAAGCTTCTTTTAATAAAAATACATATTCTAAATAGTTACAAATTACAGGCTAAATGGATGTGGAATAACCACGAAGATAGCCAGCTAGAATAACAACTAAATCTTATCCCATGAAAATAAAAACACTTGAAATATTTAACCTCAAGGTCATCAGACATAAGGGATGTAAGACATGGCTTGCTTTTGATAGCCAAAACAGGTTGCTTGTTCTCTTAAATCGCTCAGTTTTTCAACGATGGATTTCATAAATGCTTACGCCCTCTAAATGAATATTCATTTACTACTGTTTAGCTCTCCCAAAGTATTTCCCACTTTCGTGGTCACTCTTCAGTATCCCACGTCTCTATCCCACTATTCAGTATCCCACGTATTCAAGTATTACGTGAGACGTATTTGGGGGCGGGGGGAGGGGGTTGGGATCATCTTACATTGTCTCATGTAGGGGGGGGGCAGGGGGTCTATAACCTATTTTCGTAAGATTTTGGTTAGCTACATTACCTTCATGCTCATCCAAAGCAAGCATTCAACGAAGAGTAGATTCAACGTCTTTGACATAAGACTGAGAGGGAGGGGGGGGGGGGAAGCGTGTCGAAAGTTTTGTAACTTTTTTTGAGAAGTATGCGACTCATTATTTATCAGAGTTCTGTTCTGGAAAACGGCGAACTATTCTCGGATGCCCAGTAGTTGGACATTTTTTGTTTGCATATGTTGTTCGTTACTTCTCATTATCATTTCTCACTATCGGCGAACGGTAGCGTTCCATAGCTTAATTTGATACAGCGTTTGATATTAAATTTTAATTGTAATCGGCCTTTTTATATCCCCGTAGTACTCCGAATGTAATTAACAGGTGATTGGAATGTTATCCGTCAGCTAAAATCGTCCCATGGAGAGAAAGTTCTCTCGTTTTTAGCCTACTCATTGGGTTCTTGGATGTTTTATTTCATGCTATCTATATCATGCATTGAGTAGAATTTCATCTGAAGATTTTTACATTAAAAAATCCGACTTCTCTTTACATCGCTATGTTCTCCCTAGGTGATGTGACATAATACGTTCTTCAATGCGCTTGTGTTTACACTTCTACTTTTCGAAGTGGTTTTTAATGAGATTTTGGAAAAATCAACCTAATGATTATAGCATATATTGGCATGGAACAGTGTGAACAGTTTTTTGAAAAGGATTTGTTAGTAATGGGTGCGGATTGGGAGGGGAATAATAATGATGATAATAATAGAAAAGGTTTATTGTCCAAGGAGCATTTGCTTTATGGGGCAAGGTTTTACATCTGAACATTGAATTAACATATGAAAAAAAGAAAAAAAATAGTGAAACAAAATACATTAATATAAATGTAGGTCTCACTTAACAAAAATATGGTGCAAAATACATTAACATAAATGAAGGTCTCAGTTAACAAAAATATAGTACAAATCAACAGTTTCTACTATGTAAACATAACAAGATACACAAATTAACAAACGCAAACTGTTACAGTTAACAAAATATACAAATTGACAGTATATTCAAATATAATAGTCCACTGACGATTTTTTTCAGTTAATTGAATGCGGTACTGTCATTTTCATTTACGTAATTTAACAATAATTGGGGATGAGGGGGATGTGAGTCTGGGAATAGAAATAGGATTGAGCAGATGAGGGGAAGAAAACACACAAGGTTGGGCTAAATTTGGGGAGGGAAAGAGGGAAACACCATGAGAGAGAGGGAGAGGAGATCAGTTTGGCTCAAATTCGCCGCGGCCAGTGGAGGTTTTCCAAGTGGGGGAGGCTTGGGGGGAGGGGGGCCTGCAGGAAATTCATGAGTGCCGGCTGCATAATCGATGAAAGCCGTTGCAACGGGAATTCGGTCTCTTCATTATCATTACCCCTCACGGTGGAGTGGACTAGGAGAGTGGAGCGGAGGGGCTGAAGGGGGGGGGAGGAGGAGGAAGAGCCTTCGGGAGGGAGAGGGGTTGGGAGGACCCGTGTTGCCAGGAATAGAAGGGACGCGAGGGTGGGCCTCCACGTAGGAGTGGAGGGAGAGAGAGAGAGAGAGAGGAGGTGGTGTATTGGCAATTTCGGTGGTTTGCGGAACGAATTACTGGACGCGGCTGGTCTGAGAGCTACGAGCGGAAAAGTTGCCGCAAAGTTGCCGTAGGATATTGCAAAACTCCTCTGCGGGGAAACGTTCCGTTAAAAGGCAGGAGGCACTCGCTTCCCACGGGATAATTTTTATCCACGGTCGGGAAAATAAAGAAAAAAAAGATGAAGGCGGTGCTTCGACCGGTGGACTGTAAAGAAGTTATGTGCAGCGATGCACGGTTTTTGAGCTATAGCAGACTGAGAGGGATATTTTCGTATTTTTCCGGCGTAACCATTTACTCAGTCCTCTGCAGTTGAGGAAATGATATAGATGGAACCACTGAAGCAGTGGCGTAGCTGGTGTGTGTGCTGCCCGGGGCGGCCCTTGAGTTTGGCGCCCCCAGCCCCACAAAAAAATACAATTTACACAGTGACACACTATTAAAGTTTTATATATGAAAACTATTTTGTATGCCATTATGATATTGCTTTCAAATGCTCAAATATAGTATGATTTAAATACTCAACAAACATACTTGCACTTCATAAGAAACAGTGTTAACAAAAAAAGTAAAATTAGCGCTTAGGGGAAAATTGTAAAAAGGTGTAAAAATAGTACCACCATCTTTATTTATGAAATGATAACTTTAACAAAAAAGCAAAACTAACGTATAGGGGAAAATTGTAAAAAAAAGGTGTAAAGCATTACCACCATCTTTATTTCTGAAATGACTACTTCAACTTTATACCACAAATTCTACGCTGTTTCGGCAAAAATATAATGTTTTAAATAATACCCAGTGTGACAAAAGAATGCTTCTGTAAATTAAAAATGAAATAGTATTATAGCCTACAGCAGACCCCACAGTGCCTCTCCATTAAAAGTGCGCCCGGGGAGGACCGCTTCCCCCTAGCTACGCCAATGCACCTAAGCCTATCCAAAAGTGGGGGGTTCTTCCAGATTAGCTTATAATGAGACTCAGCTGAGGTTTCGTGGGGTTATTATTGAGATTGAGCCATCGTCAGACATTATTCAAAAAATAAATACCTGAAAATATCAAAATATTCACTAAAATGCTATTTGGAAAAAAAAAATTTTATTAATCAATTCATGACGGTTAAATATTCGGTAACCGATGAGTTTAGTCATAGGAATATCAAAAATGAAGTTTTTCAGCAAGTTTTTATGGCCAATATGGTTGACGGCGTGCCGGATATAAAATAAAACAAACAAATTCGATAGTATAAAATTAGTACTTTGGAAATAAAATGTGATAATTTTTTTAACTAATACGGAATTTTGCTCTTCAATGAATTTTTATTAGCGGTTTCTTAAATAATATCATGTATGACTTTAAAAAAATATTAGGATACCGATTGCATCGACGTACTGTTTTTTAAGTTTACGTGTAATCTGAAATATTTCCAGCTTCCAAACAAAAATCCCCAAAGTCTTCATTCCTCATCGCCGTCACTAGAATCTTCCGATAATTTAGATTTGGTTCTTCTTATTAATAATCTTCCGATTAGCTCATGTTTTAATCTATTTCTCCTTAATTGATATTTCTGATACGATTTTAAATTCATCTACAGTGGAACCTCGCTTAACGAGCATAATTCGTTCCAGTCTCTTATTCGTAATGCGGTACACTCGTTAGGCGAAACAGTTTTTCCCATACAAATTGATATAGGATTCGATGATACGTTCCATGCCGAAAAAATACTCAAAATAATTTATGTACACGTTTATTCAAAGAAAATTGTGTATATATTGTAAAGAAGCGTGATTCATCTTCCTCTTTTCTTCTATCGTGGAATGAACAAACCTGGAATGAGAATTCGATATGCAGAAAACAAAAAAATCGAAATAATCAATTTACTATTTATGGTGTACACCTAAATCCTTTTTACTAGAGTGCAGTCTAGAGTCATTTGTTTTTGCCGACGCTTCAGAATTTGGTGGATATGTGACACAGAATTATCATTAAATAAATTAGCCACTGCTTTATTAGGGTGATGCTTTTCAATGTACGATGCAACAGTTTCCCATGCTTTCAGCATTTCTCTTATGGAGCCAGAAGATTGTTGGTTTGCTGTTACCTCTTCCTCCTCCTCGGACAAAGTCTCCTCCACAATATCTTGCTGTGAAACACAATGGAACTCCTAAGCTCTTCGGTGGTCAGCTCTTGGCTGTGCACATCCACAAGGTCATCGAAACGTTTGTTATCCACCTCAAGTCCCATGATCTTGGCCAAAGACACAATCTCGTTGACTACAGGCTCCACAGGTACTGTATAAAACCCCTCAAAGTCACATTCGACAATAATCTACGGCCAAAGCTTCTTCCAACCAGAAGTGAGGGTTCTCTTGGTAACCCCTTCCCACTCCGTTTTGATCATCTTGAGGCAGGCCACGATGTAGAAGTAACATTTCCAAAACTCTCTGAGAGTGAGATTAGTCCCTTCAGTCGCCACAAAACAGCGCTCGAAGAGCGTTTTATTATAGAGATTCATAAAATTAGAAATAACATGCTGGTCCATAGGCTGGAGTAACGGAGTGGTGTTGGGAGGCAGAAACAGGATCTTGATGAATTTTAATTCTTTAAGGAGGTCATCTTGTAGTCCTGGAGGATGGACAGGAGCGTTGTCCATAACAAGCAAGATTTGGAGTGGTAGATTCATCTCAAGCAAATATTTTTTCACTGAAGGACCGAACACTTCATTGATCCAATCAATAAAAAGGTCACGTGCCACCCAAGCCTTGTTGTTGGATCACCACATCACATTTTGCCTGCTCCTCTGGACTTTACACTTCTTGAAGGCTCGCGGAGTTTCTGAATGATAAACTAGCAGCGATTTAATTTTCAAATCGCCGCTTGCATTGGCACAAAATCGCAGCGCGAGGCGGTCATTCATTGGCTTGTGGCCAGGTAATGCATTCTCCTCTGCTGTTATATAGGTTCGCTTCGGCATCTTTTTCCAGAAGAGATCCATTTCGGCACAATTGAAAACCTGTTGCAACAGGTAACCCTCAGAATCTACGAGCTTCTTGAAGTCGCAAATGAAGTTCTCTGCTGCCTTTGTGTCGGAGCTTGCTGCTTCACTGTGCCTCACAACGCTGTGGACACTGGTTCTTCTCTCAAACTTCTCAAACCACCCACGACTTCCCTTAAATACTTCTTCTTCGGCTGTTGATGATCCTGGAGTCTTCTTAAGGAGGTCGGCGACAAGCACTCTCGCCTTCTCACAAATGATGTTCCCATTAATAGTGTCACATTGCAGTTGCTTTTTGTTTATCTATATTAGAAACAACCTCTCAACATCATCTAGAATACGTAACCGTTGCGTAGATATTCTTGTCACTCCCTCTGAAGCATTAATCTCCTTAATATTGTCCTTGTTCTTGAGGATAGTGAAAATCGTTGATGTAGACCACGGGCGATCCCAGGAATTTATTTCGGGGGTGGGGGGGAGACTACCATTAAATTATGGCAATTTTCAGTCATGCTAAAAAAAATGTAAAAGTGATACATCATTATATCTATATAATAATGAGTACTCATGTGATATAATAGTGCTCATTTGCAAGGGTTATTAACCTTTGCACAAAAAAATATGTCTGAACACAAGTTTGGAAAAATATGTGACCATAGGCGACACTAAGATCCCAGCGGAACGAGTGCTAAACATACTGATCAGCAGCAGGCTTTCAGCTAACGCATCCGGTCCTCGGATTGGCTGATTTAGAGACGTCAGGCGTCTGCAGCGCTCTGCGGTCTTCACCACTCTGTCCGCCCCCCCCCTGGCCTTCTCCGACCCTCGCGAAACGTCCCTCGTTAAGCGAATCATTTTTTTACAATTTATTTTGCTCGTTATGCGAATTACTCGTTATGAGAGGTGCTTGTTAAGCGAGGTTCCGCTGTATTTCAATACGATGAAACTTTCAGTGCGGTAAACGAGTCGTTGCTAGGTGATATAAACACGACGTTACCTTAAAACAACAGGGGGGAAAAGTCCCCCTTTCCAACCGGAAAACAGTAGGAAAAGCAAATTTACCGTTCAGGTGTGGGAGTTAAGTATTCATAAAAGCTACCGTAAACTGTGAAAATTATACGAGTGTGAAAATAAATGAAGGTATAATAGAAAAAGTTAAAAGCTACCGGTACCTAGGAACGATGGTGACAGATGACTGGAGAAGTATTGCAGAAATAAAAGCAAGGATAGCAATGGCAAAAGAGGCCTTCAGCCAGAATAAAAACTTGCTATGCAATAAAAGCCTGGATCTGGAGCTGAGAAAAAGACTAGCTAAATGTTAATCATGGAGCGTTTTCATGTATGGATGTGAAGCGTGGACATTAGGTAAGAGGGAAAGGAATAGAATAGAAGCTTATGAAATATGGGTGTGGAGAAGGATGGAAAAAGTAAGACGGGTAGATAAGATGAGAAATGAAGAGGTTTTGAGCAAAGCAAAAGAGGGAAGATCGCTCCTAAAGGAAATAAGGAAAAGGAAAGGAAACTGGTTGGGCCATGTGATGAGAGGGAAATGTATAATAGCTGTGGCACTTGAGGTTTCAAATGAAGGAAAGAAAAAGAGAGGAAGGAGAAGAATTAAATTGGTGGATCAGGTGAAGAACATCAGCTATGATGAAGCAAAGAGGGAAGCTCGGGACAGAAGCGGATGGAGACAGCAGTGGTGTACGGGACCTGCCAGCAGGTAGAACACCAGTTGATGAAAAGCTACCGATACATCTATCATAGCAAATAATTCCGGAGTAAGACCAGATATCTCCAAACCAAAACCCTTGAGCGGATAAATGCCGTTTTTTTCGGGGGTGACAGATAGGTACCTTTGGGGGTCTAGAATATATTTTGGAGGGGTATGGATAACATTTTGATTATCATTTTTCTTATTTTCCGAAAAAAATTCGGTGGAATCGGTTGCCCCACTTTTTCCATCTTAATCCGACTCAGGGAAAACGGCCAATGGGTACAACAGTGGAGACAGCACATTGAGATTGATGGAGTGAGCGTTTGATATAGTGGCCAAGGATAAAAGCCGTAACGTGGACGTTCCCTGTCTACCATCGTTGTTAAGGTAGTTCGAGCTAAATATCATTTCACCCCCAGAAATCAATGAATTTGGTCTTATTACAAAGACATATCTCACCTTCCCCAAATATACCCAACTATTGGCCCCTTACCGAACTACACGGAAAAACATTCTAGCACTATAGCAAAAATGAAAATTCACTATAGCAAAAACAAAAAAAAGAAAAGTATACATACGTGCTTAATTTTGAATTCTGTTTGAAACAAATATGTTCAGAGGAAACAAGTATTCGATTCAGGAAATGCATGAAGGTTGACTGGTAATTATAGAAAAATCACTTCAGCACCCGTGCGTGAATAATACGTACCTTAAAAACACCTTTGAAGGAAGAAGGATTTCAGACCTCCAACAGTCGATCGAATGCCGAGTCAATGAATATAACATCAACGGGAGCAGTCATAATGGACTCACTATTAACCGTCCTCTTGCTTCTACCGACAAGGTACCAATGAGGCTACTGAGTCCAACGACCGTTGGGCCAGCCGTCACTGTTGATCAACAATGTATCATTTGTAACAGTTTTCGTCCTCGCGCCGCGCCGACTAAGGGTTCGGGCACGGCGACAGCTTAGCGCGGCGGCACTCGCGTCGTTGGGGAAAGTATGTAAGCGGTTGTCTGGTAAAATTAACCAGGCACCCGCTACCCAACTTCTGGCTCATGTTACCAGGCAGGGTCTGGTAACACGAGCTAGGGTTCTGGTAATTTAAACCATGATTCCCGTTATTCTACCCAGGAGGGTTTCAACCAGGATCAGTGTTGTAGTTTTAACTACACTTTTTTCTCCGTGTACTTTCCGAACATTTTAACGAATAATACCAGCCCTTTTACATCCGTGTATGCGCTCCAGAGAGAGATTTTTTACACAATAAGGAATCTTTTATACTCTTATCTCGTCAAAATTTACAGTGCAGTGCGAATGTTTACTGGAATATTGTTGAACATTAATCAAATTGTCACCGCAGTAAAAATTAGAGAATCACTAAAAACCTTCCTTTAAGGAGTTTCAAACGCACCGATTGAAAAAATTTGTCAATTTCAAGACATATGTAGACTTTTTTATTTAATTACTCAGAATTTCAGTGAAATAAAAGTATATGATTGCACCATTAATAATATAATATTTTAATATTGATTTAGTACTTTCCCAGCGAGTATTATGAGTGAAATTCTCTCGGGATTCACACTGGGTTAAATTTTTGGCTGCTGCCAACGTTTCGATGGAAAACACTTCCATCGTCATCGGGGTTACGATGCCCAGGCCTCCTGTGCTCTCCCCTATGTAAGACGGACGACCCTACGGACGGGCGGACCCTATATAAGGGAGAGCACAGGCATTATTACTCTGATGACGATGGAAGTGTTATCCATCGAAACGTTGGCAGCAGCCAAAAATTTAACCCGGTTTGAATCCCGAGAGAATTTCTCTCAATATAATATTTTATTTACGCTTCATACATCTGCCGAAATCAAAACGTATAATTTGAACATGGTCTCCATTTGACTATGGATACACCTTGCTCAAACAACCTTTGCTCTGATTTTCCTTCGGATCATACGAGCTGACGCGTTAATTTTGCAATGTTTTCCTTCGATAACTTTCTGGAAATCAGTATTCATATGCTTCTTTAATGTGGATTCTCCTTTAATATATGTATTAATTATTTATTTAAGTTAATAAAAGGTCAAATTTCCGTAGAAACTGTGGTAAAATAGAGTGGTAACCGCTGCACTAGGCGAGCGATTTCATGATTTAACACAATGGTTTTACGGGAATATATTAATATTATTTAAAATACACAAATCACAGAAACTCAGGTGTCCAAAATGAGGCAAAAATCAGGATAACAGATACAATAAATTTCAATGAGTCTCTACCATTACTGAGCGATATAAAGTACTCGATTCACACTAGTCAAGACAAGTCGCATGTCGTAAGTAATCTCAGGCATCTTCCTTGATAAATACAGTTGAAACAAGCTGAAACATTTTTCATGAGAGCGATGTAAGGAAATAGGCAGGTTAATACCCATAATTTCCCTTCCTCATAGTTGTCCATCTTCAAAATACAACACAAACTATTGGATTCTTTCTGAGGTGATTATTAAGCAATAAATGCCTGGAAATATCAAAATAATCACTAAAATGCTAATTGGAATCAAAAGCCAATTTTATTAATCAAGGCATGACGTTCAAATATTTGATAACCGATGTGTCAATTCAAAGGAATATCGAAGATTAAGTTCAACAAGAAGTCAATACAGCAAGTCAATATTGGTGGCGTGTCTGCAGCACCAGGCGTGTGACGTTAGTTCAAAATTTTTCCATCAAGGCTTTAGAGAACAATCAACTTTCACATGCACAAACAAAAATAGGAGTCTCTAAAAATTAGTGTTTCAAGAGTCACTGTCTAAAATTTCAAACAAATCGAAGATATTCTTGCTTAGCGTTCGTTATTTCGTCCATCCCCTAGTTCTATCCAGAGTAAGGTAAGGAAAGAGCAGAGGTAATCGATGTGGTTGTTATCTATGTTGTCAGATTACAGTTTGATGACACAATGTCCTCTTCATATACCTCAATATGACCGCATATACTGCTTGTAATTTCAGGTAAGACCGTACTAAGTCATACAGTAGGTGAAGACAGCAGTAAGTTTCCACCCTATTTGAATCAGCACCGACTGTTTTTGTAACATAAAATGTATTCCATCACCGAGGATTCGGTACTGAAACCACGGCCGGTGCAAAACGAAACAAGGCAGAAATTTACTGCTCTCATCTTTTATAGTACACTCCTTTCTTCCGTATAAATTACCATCAATAACAATTTAAGTTGATTTTGGCTACTTTATACGTTCATGCAATTATTATGGAGGATTGGTTTTGAATGTGGAAATATATTTCGCCAACGTTTAAAGATGCATTTCTGCAACCTCAGGGCTTGAGATGGATACCAGGCTGAGTCCAATATAATTTTTTTGTTCTACCTGACTGATGTACCCTTCCACGCGTAGATCCCAATGGGAGACCGAATTACCTCTGGAATATTTTACAGGAAGAAATGCCATCACATCATACATATATTATGCAGGGCTGCATCTCCTAGGGAGACTAATGTGGTGATTTAGAGAACAATGCATCTCCTAGGGAGACTAATGTGGTGATTTCTCCGTTGCATTCCACATCGCAGTAACCCGACCGTATCCCTGGCCTTCACTCTGTTGATACCGGTCTGATCTTGATCTGCCTTATCAGCGCTGATGCCTCTCAGTAGTGAGGGCCTAATTCGGGTAGCGTGAAAAATTTAGTTGGCTAGTGGGGAAATTTTTTCTTTTCGTCGCTAGGTCTTGAACCTGCGACGCTGGAACTGGAGTCCATCACGTTACCACTGGTCCAAACAGGAACCTCTAATATAATAATACAGTTGGTTCCGGTTATTTGGGCCAGCCGTTTAACTGGGGCAAGCCTCGAAGAACAGAACTCAATTGAAGAATAACCCTGAGTTTTCTCCGCGTAATCAGGACAGAATGCCTAATCGAGCCATGATTTGGCGACATTGACTACACTCGCAAGAAAATGCAAATTTTTTGCATATCAAAAGAAGGTTTTTTAACATTCTACTTCTTTAATTTCATCTTATTTTCCATAGGGGCTCCTATTCTTGCCTTTAAAGCTCTTAGACCAGCCTGTAGGGGAACCGGGTTCCGTTTCCGGACCACGAGACTTCATTCAATGAGGTATCGTTTTTAGGGAAGTAGACTCTGAAGGCGGTGGTTGGGCTGTAGGCGTTGTGTCAAGAGATAAGTGTATATAACGTACATAGATACACGTATTCTTATCTAATAAAACGGGTATTGTTCTTTAATGGGACATCGTAAAAGGCATCCATCTAGCGTCACCTGAGGCCGAAAGAAATATTTTCAACAAGACTTATAGAATTCCTGAAAAATATTTTGACTATTTTCGCTTATTTATTAAACCAATTTATAGTTTAATAAACTTTCTGAATTATAAACTTAATTTAGTCGTGTTTCATTTTGAATTTGTTTATACATACTTACGGGATACTTCTCTTAATTTGGGCAGCCGCTTAATTGGGGCAAAGTGCGCCTGTCCCGATGTGTCCCAATTAACCGGAATATACCGTATTATATAGTTATGATACGTCTGCGAGACGTGGTAGGAAATTCGTGTTTGAATTCATGTATACAACCGTGTTCGTTCAATCCGTCAGAACGATTGCGTGTACGTATACATTAAGATCACAACTTTCTCTTTTAATCATATTACCGCATTACATGATTATCCCAGCCAATATTTTCGAATTTATAGATAGTTGGCATGAATTTGAAACGAGTGTAAGTCAAGTCAGGAGTTTGTGCAGAGAAAAATATTAAATTCAAACAGAATCCTCCGAGTTACACGTTGGGCACGGATTTCAAAATGTCTCTCAGCGTTTTGTAATGAGTCATAGGTATAATATTAATAATCCCTGTCGAAAATGGTCGTTTGCAGCTGTGCCGGCTTATCGTATGGACGAGGGCGTGTCATTTTTCTTCACCGCTATGATGCAAACTTAGAAATAGAAAAATAAATGCTGACCACTTTGGATCATTAGCAATTATAATCATTTCGAAATTTAAAGAAAAGGTTTTGAGAAGCTTCTGCTCAATAACAGTGATTGTGATGTGAGCTGACGATGAGTTAACTCTTTCTCTAATCTTAATTGAGAGACGAAGATGCATAAACCCTAGAACGGTAAAGGTATTTTTTTACCTTCTCTGGTAACGGGGGGTGAAAAAAACGCCCCAATCTTGTAAATTCCACATCTCGGGTACATCATATCGTAAAGGTTCCTATATGGTCTTATTTTCTTCTTTTTTAATAAAATAATTACTTGGGTTAAAAATCTTTTTGCGTAATTTCCAAAAAAGTGATCGAAAATTAGCTTGAAGTTGCTCAAAATTGTAAGCTTTCCTCTTGCGCCGGGAAATTTAAATTAACGTGGGGTATTTTTTCACCCCTCAGTTACCGTTCTTGGGTTAAATCTGTCTACCTTTAACACACCCCACAGTTTTTTTTAATCCTAACGGTATGGTGTATTTTGACTGTGGGATATACAGGTGTGTGCTGTCTCGGAAAATATTCTACTTCATGGTACGTTGCGCTTATACTTAGGCTTCGAAAATCAACAATCGATGGCCAGGGTTCGGAACTCTCGATTTGCGTCACTTAATCTCTCGGGGAAAAATACAGCAGTACAAAACATTTCCTTGTGACGGGCGCTCCTTTCTATAAAATGAAATATTCACGACGTCATATCCTAGTCCTATTCCCTACATCCCAACGGCAAGCCTCCTTGTCCCTACCGCGGAAATCCTCGTGAGAATAACGGATAGACAAACATGTGACGCCAGAATTCAATATCTTGGCGATGCGGCTAGACTCACATCATTGACGCAGAGTTTGGGCCTTTCTGGTCCATACTCTTTGTGGATTCATACCCAACTATAGGCAGAAAAAAGCGTCCGTTCTTTGTCTACCAGTACCTCACTCGCTCTCCATCGGTAGAAAGTTGGTTACATTCCGCGCTTTGCTTCTACCCTCAAAATTTATTCTTCTTTCAATCTATTTATGCGTGAGATACATATCAATTTAATTGCATATCTTTACGCCATCTGCGTAGTCGTTTGACTAGCGAAAACAAAGTTAAAGAGTCTTCACATCCTTCGTTCAATTTTCCCGTTGTACCTGAGATAGAATTCCCTGTTGAAAAGGGATTGGATGAATATGGAGACCCAAGTACTTGATTTTTGTAAAAAGGGCAGCCGGTAGTTGAAAATTTAATCCAAGGTGACTTGATTCCTACCTGGGTTTCAAGTCGAGAGATTTTAAGGGCACTTTGGAGGTAGCGTTAAATAAGACTTTTATAAGATTAGTCTCATTCTGAAGCCGGGATTCTCTCCAACCACAATCCAATCCATACTCAGTCCTTCCCTTAGACAACCTATACACCCTTCCTGTGGTCCAAATACCTCCGTCAACGATGGTCTTCCCAACTTTCGCCTATATTCGAAACTCTGTTAGTGGATATTCTCCTTGAATGATACACCTATGTCCATGGCAACCATTTGCCTGATTTGAACCCGTGCCCTAGAAGTGGAAAGCCACTACACCAGGCCAGCAATCGCCAATCTATAGAGCATAGGTACCGTCAATGCGAACGCGAAAGATTTTCTGGAGAGTCAAGAAAACGACAAAAACGTATACACTCATTTTTTTGCCTTCTTGTTTATGAAATATTATTTAGGAACTCAATATTTCTTCCATTTGTATTTTTCTTATTACAATAGGCTGTTATTATTTTTTCTTTATGCAATTTATTAACTAACATGGTCATGTGCTTCACTCTGTCCATATCCTAGTTCTTAATTATGCATGGTTGTATTAAAGTTAATTTATTCCAATAACTTTTTCAATTACTCCTAACGTTTAAATTTAATAAAAAGAGTCGTTTCAGGCATGATCTGGTGGAACATCACAATTAAATGAAAGAAAATTGGCAATTTTCCGCAATATATTGTATAAAATTGCCATTTTTCTTTAATTTTAGCATAAATTTTATTTTCAAATCATTAATGCTTCATTTTTTAAACATTTAAAATATGGTTGTCAGTCTAAATGCATTACTTTGAGTTAGATTTTTTGCGTTCACTTGTGATTTTACAGAGGCATTAGTACGTTCAGTAAATACATTTTCGCAGCGCATCACGCTAAAAAAAGTAATATAATATCACAAAATATATTTTAATAATAATATCACAAAATATATTGTGCATTTAATTATGTTCATATAGATAGAAAAAAGTCTTTTATTTGAAGATAGTGCACTGGTTAAGAATTTAAAATAAATTGAATCTTTGGGAATGTGTTATTTAAGTGATTGCAAATAATTTTATCAAGGGTTATATCTACACCAAATTTAAATTGTGGTGTGATATTGGCTGGTTGGATATAAAATTATGTGTAAAATTTGGCATGCGTTCAGATATTTTGCTGACAGCTGCTCTAGTCAACGCGCTCTCTACATCCCAGCAACAATCGAGAGGACGGGGATCATAAGAGGGAGGAGAAGCGGGCAAGGTTGGGAAACAGCGAGGGGGTGGATTTAGTGGGTCGGCGCCCCCCGCGCGCTCGGCGTTGTTGGGGCTTTCGCGGGGGTTGGTCGGTCGGGAGGAGGTGGTCCAGCCGCGTGGAACGGTCGACGGCGGGGAGGTGGAGGCGAGATGATGATGATGATGCTGATGTAGGTGGTGCAAGTGCATTGGCCGGATGCGGCCTCTGGGTTTTCCACGGGGAGATGAAGAGGGGGCGGGCGGGCGGGGGAGAGGGGAAGTGGGATGGAATGGGGGCGGGGGAGAAGGGAGTGGGTGGTGGGGGGGGGCGGTGGTGCGAGTATGAGGAAGACACCAAGCGGAATGGCCGGTGCACTTCATTAGCGGAGGTTTTCCGAGATGGCGTTTCGGTAGAGTTGTTGCGGTGTGGAAGAGAACGAGCGTTGGCGAGTGGGGGTTGGGAGGGCGGGGAGGGGGCGTGGGGGAAGGAGGTGTCTCCCTCTGGGGGGGGGGAGGTGGCAGGGGGTGGGAGGTATCTCGCTGACGTGGTTGCAAAAAGGGGGGAGGGGCGCGTATGGGAATGATAGGAACGTGGGCTGGGGAAGTGTTCCCTGAACCCGGAATGGGGTGTGGGGAGGGGTACCAGTTGTTAGGGTATAGGGATTTGGGGTGGGGTGGGGGTGGTGATGGTGGCGGTGGTGGTACCTGAACTTGTGTAAGGGAACGGTCCCGCGATGGGAGGGGAATTGAACGAATGCATTCCATTGGGTGGATGTCAGAGTGTGTGTATATGTGTGGGTATATATCTCTCATTCAGGCATCCATTTCCAATTTGGAAAGCGTCCGGATACGTTGCGCCGTTCCTCTTTCCTCCCATCCCCCACTCGCCCCCCCCCCCCCCCCACGTCACTTCCCCTCCCTGCCCCTCTCGTGTTTCCACTGCATTCTCCATCTCTCTCTCTCGCCCGAATTGAAAACAGCGGGCGCGTAAACTGCCAATCTAAAACAATTGAAAGTTGATCCCCAATTCCCTGAATATTATTAACGACATTTCAAGCCTGAATGTATTCGTTCGTGTGAGTGTTTGTTCGTTTGTGTGTGAGAACGGGTGTGGAAGTGTGTCTGTGTGTGTGAGCTCGCGAGAATGTGTTCCGATGCGAGCTTTACCCCCCTCCCCCCTCCTCAAGCCCCCCGAAATGCAACTGGAAACCATCCGGCCCTGTGACTTTTCCGCATTTTCATTAAGGACGAGCAGCTTCCGAATACGCCGCTCGCCGGCCCTGCCGGTGGATTAATGCCGGGGTGGTATGGGTGGGGGTGAGGAGGCTGTTGAAGGGGGGTGGTGGGTGGAGAACTCTTTCCCGAGGGCCAAAGGTACACCCTCCCCTCGAACCTCCCCCCCCCACCCACAGAACTCCCCCTCCCCACATCCCACCCCGCTCCACACTCCCTTCTCAAAATTAATTGTGTTCGCGATGAGTTGGCAGAAGGGTCCTAAATAATTCATGCGGGCGATGCGTTTTTTTTCAACACTTGTTTATTCTTTTTTATTGTTGTTGTTTTCGCCTCTTTTTTTGCAGTTTTGCACAGAATTGGGAAAAACAACGTGGTGCAGATTCTTTTCCTCTATCTCTTTTGCGCTCTTTTTTTATTTATTTTTTCTGACAAGTTCGCGCGCGGCGGCGAAACGTATATATATATAAATATACACACTCACATGTATGTATTTATTGCTTTTTTGTCCCGCGGATGAATTTATCGAGAATTTCGTTTTCCCTTCCCACAGCATGGGATTTTGAAAGGTGAGGGAGAAGAAATAAAGATACCGAATTCCTACTGCCCTAATTGTCCTTTTTGGGTGAGAAATCCGTTTAAAATTATTGTTTTTATTATTATTATTATTATTACCAAAGTGGAGACCAATTTATTTTTTTCCTCAAAGTAATGATTTAAAATTTTTATTTTTAAAAACTTACTTTCCCGAAAGCGCGAATCGTTCAGCCGTCAGAATGCATGCACTCTGGGGAGAGCTAAGCTATCGGTGTATTTACTGAGGGATTTGAGTTTTACTGATTTATGATGTCATATGGTTTCGTCGAGTGATTGATTTATTTGGTATAACGCATTCCAAGTAGGCCAAGGGCCAGACGATGAGATGATAAGTGACGGACTTAGGTGATTGGGGCGCGAGTCGTTCAGCCAATTTATTTTTTCAAAAAAATGAGCTTTACAAAATGAAGGCTACCAATGAAGGCTACATGCTAGGCTTAGAATACTTGAGAAATTCAGAACTGATATTTTTCAGAGCGACACAGAGAATATAATCATGACTCCTCACTACATCTCCTGGTCTGACAGATGCGATAAAATAAGAGAGATGCACTGCCGGACAGATAGGTACAAAAACTCGTTCTTTCCGCGAACAATAAGCGACTGCAATAAAAATTGAGCTCCATTGAATACACTCCTATAATACATGTCACCATTACATCTCCAAAGAACTTACACCTTTACACGGCTGATGACCTAACACACCCTGTCACCCGCCCATGCGGTGGCTCGCGGGGTATTATGTAGAGAAAAACAACTTCTGACATCCTATAATTAAAGTCGTTGAGAGCACGTTTTAATAAGTTTTCCAGTAAATGGAAATTAAAATTTTTGGACCACACTTCTCTTAAGCCCATCAAGGTCTACGTTGGGAAGAACCATACGGTTTGTGATTTGAATGAAGTTGGAATATATGTTTATATATTAAAGTTTTTGGGAAGAACCATACGGTTTTTGATTTGAATGAAGTTGGAATATAAGTTTATATATTAAAGTTTTCGCATCAATTAAAGTATTGTTAAGACTTGGGTCTCCGGTGCGAAGTCAAAATTATCGCGATAACCATTTATAAACACGCCTTTTTAATTCAGCATGATACCTTGATATTTAACAACAACCATTATTATAATATATAAGTTATGCTATACTGTTTTGGAGACAATCTGTACATATAGAGTCAAAATAATATCCATTGACTAGCACAGCCGCTTTGTTAGAAATCCAAAATTAGAATTTCTTATTCATGAATATCTATTATTCATCATAATTTCAATATTTGTCACTCTGCCCACTTGATGCGATCAAGTGCCATAAGTTTACTGGTTCACATAGCATTAAATTGCGAAGAGAACAAATCGATAACTTGCAATATTTTCACTTTCTTCTATAAATATCACTAATCACGCGTGTGATAGGTTTCACGTAAATCTGTACATAAATGAAAATCTCTCCTACCTCCTAAAACACGCAGGTTATCGGGGAGCTTGTGGGTGGAGTTAACAAAAAAACTTCAGATACAGTAAAATACCTTAACTTCTGATATGTCGCGGGGATTACACATACAGAACATATGTGGCGCAGCATTAAAGAAACTAGGTTTTGTTCAACGTATAATAGGAAGGTCCTCGGATGAAAAAGTCAAAGAGAGATACTACTTCGCTCTGGTTAGGCCACACCTTGAATACGCCGCGAGTATTTGGCACCATGTTAAAAAAGATTTAGCCAAAAAAATTAATAAAATACAAAGGCAAGCAGCGTGCTTCGTAAAAAACTGCTACGAGCGTACATATAGTGTCTTACAACTTTTAGAGGAATTAAGGTGGGAGCACCCAGCGACTTGGACGCAACACGCTAGGCTTAGAATACCAATTCAGAACTGATATTTTTCAGAGCGACACAGAGAATATTACTATGACTCCTCACTACATCTCTAGGTCTGACAGATGCGATAAAATAAGAGAGATACACTGCCGAACATATAGGTACAAAAACTCGTTCTTTCCGCGAACAATAAGCGACTGCAATAAAAATTGAGCCCCATTAAATACACTCCTATAATACATGCCACCATTTCATCTCCAAAAAAACTTTAACCTTTACACGGAGCTTTACACGGCTGATGACCTAACACCCCCTGTCACCCGCCCATGCGGTGGCTCGCGGGGTATTATGTAGATGTAGATTATGATCGGAGGGTTTTGAAAGAGTTTTTGTCAATTATTTGCGGTTTTCAGTATTTGAAAAGTCTTCCAGGTCATTAAAGTGTTGTTGAAAGGAATTCAGTTGTACTAATAATTCATTCCATTCTCATAAGTTTTTCTCTGTAACAAATTACTCTTTTTGTCGCATAAGCTCTGAGGTTAATTTTTTCATCAAGAAAAAGTAGTTTTTCACTCTATTTCATGTTTACACTATAAAAAAGCGCAGGATCTTTAGCATACTTACAGTAGAGAATCTCTTCATATCAGTTCTCCATTCAGTGTCTGTTTGTTGTCTTGTTTGCGTTTTATGGCGACAAAACGCTGGGACGCCTGTTTGGGTCTCCAGATCAAGGAAAGAAGATATTAAAGGACAAGGAACCACCTGGAAGCCTTTAGTCTAATAAACTCCACTTTCTCAGGCGAGATATTGTAGAACAGCATAATGAGTAATGAAGCTCAAATGATTTCGTACTGTCTACTAATTTTATTTAAACCTCTTGCTACACGTGTTTCAACTGTCTAGCAGTTAGTCTTGCCTGATTATGACTGCTAGACAGTTGAAACACGTGTAGCAAGAGGTTGAAATAAAATTAGTAGACAGTAAGAAATCATTTGAGCTTCATTACTCTTTAGTCTAATACCTGCGATGGAGATCTTATTAGCGCCTGGTGATGATTATAGTGAAAACTTGAAAGCCGAGACAAGGGCATATTTTTACCTAGACGTGTTTACGTATCTCGAAATAACATAATTAATTTCTGTTTCTCGCATTAACAAAATTTCTCATCGAATCGAGTCTTTTCCCACCTCAGCCTGGTAATTGATCTCATTTTCCCACCATCATTTTCAATTTATTATGCCCTCACGTATTTTGCGTAGTCATTGTGTTTTTCAACAGTGAGCAGAGGAAATGACATCTGTGTTAAATCGGTTTTTTTATTGGAAATGGAGGACAACTGATCTCGAAAACTCGGATCAGCGACGTCTAGCGGTGGTAACCAAGTAAAAACTTATATCTAATAGTTGCTAAACAACTACTACTAAACAGTCTTTCCGAGAACCTAAGGCGCTGTTATTTCATCTATATTTTGCCAGATATGAGAGATTCTGGAGATGATTATTGCGGTAATATGTAAAATTATATTCTGTCCTGAGTACGCCTGGAGGTTAATACCTTGGAAAAATGAAACCATTTTTCACAGAAAAACTCAAAATAATGGTACCCCAATATTTCTGTGTGGAAATACTGAAATTTTTGATAGACTAAAATGAATAATCTAAGATGTTATTTAATCCAATGCATTTGCTTAGCGTACCACTATGGGCGTGTTAGTTTTACTTGGTGACCGATAGAGGTGCTGCTAACGTCAGCTGCTACTTAGCATAGGGAAATTAACGATGTATGTCGCGACAGTATATCACAAGACTATTATATAACTATATTATATTACTTAAGCTGCTCCACCTTTTGTTCTCTTATCAAATGAATGAATGAGGTGTCTTCGCAATTTCTTCTTCCTCAAAGGATTTCATCATTTAGATGAGAGAATGATGCGAGCTACCAATTTTATTTTCAGAATCGGGCTAATTGACCTTAGTCAAATGATTTAACTTCGAATTTAAAATTTTATTCCCCATAATGTATAATAACCCAGTCGATTAGATTGATAATTTGGCCTACGTAATTATTTATCCCGTTTCTCTCACCAAGCGTCGTCGTAGTTATAATTTTTACCCTCAGTCCTTCCTAAATCTTATACTTTTTTCGAAATAGGCAAATGCGAGAACTCTGGGACATTGTTCTTATATGAAATGAGTTTCAATAATGTATTATCAGAAATTTACAATTCAGTAAATCCTCGGTTTGCGTCGTTTTGATTTACGTCTGATTCGATGTTACGACCATGCTGACAAGGGTCGTCGGGAAATTTTTCCCTGTTTAATGCTAATAAAAAAGACTGTATGTGAATGTGCTTGCGTTTTTTGATGGTAAAGGCATTATCACCCTCTAATTCACCACAATTAAGCTAGTGCGAGCGAGATACTTCCCTGATCATCATAGAGACCATATTCGAATTCTACCTTTTAATTTTTACCAGCTGAGAGACACACGAATTAAATATTTCAGGGAAAAATTAATGGTGCAATAATTCAGTTTTACATGATAGAAATTGTAAGCTTTCAAATGAAAATATCCAAATAAATCTTTAACTTGCTTCCTTTTTCACGCGGTTCGTTTGAAACTCCATCAAAACGGAAGGTTTATTGTGATCCAGAAGAATTTACTGCGGTGACAGTCTGATTAATTTTCAAAAACAGTTGAGGAAACACACAGACTACATACTTGATTTTTTGACGAGATCATGGTGTTAGAAATTCCTCATTTGTTAAATAAGGTATCTCTGGGGTGCATACACGGAACCATGTCCCATATAAAGGGGCTGGTGTTTTCGAGGGGATGAATTTTTGGTGTCAATGGACAGGTGATATATTTTTATTTAAAATTAGACCAAATTCATTGATTTCTAGGTAAAATGATATTTCGCTCCAACTACCTACCAGAGATTTGAGTTCGAATATTGGTCAAGTCATACGATATCGTTCATTGAAAAATTTCACCACTTGGTGCATGTGTATGTAGATAACTACATTTATTCATGGGAACGCTGAAGATTTTATCTACAACTACATACTACCCTGCAAGGTGCCGCATGGGTGTGTGGAAGAGGGTGTTAGGACACCAGCCGTGCAAATTTGTAAAGAATGAAAACTTATAAGAAGAAAAAGGTATGTTCATCACTGTGCATGATTATAAATTATAATCATTTCGAAATTAAAAAAAAGTTTTAAGTGGCTTCTGCTCAGTAACAGAGATTGTGATATGAGCTGGTGACGAACTCCATGGTTCAATGTGTGAGATCTTCTCTAGCCTTATCTGGGAGACTGAGTCGTATAATATCTGTGTACCTTCTAATGCACCCCACAACGGTATTTTAATTCAAAGGGTATAAAATATTTGGACCATAGGAAATTTCTATTGCCGAAAAAAATATTCAACTTCATGGTACGTTGCGCTAGTACTTGGTCTACAGAAGTCAACAATCGGTAGCGAGGGTCCGGAAGTCTCGGATGTGCGTCACTCAATCTCCCGGGGAGTAATATAGCGATACAAAACATTTCCTTCTGACAATTGAGAGATTCGGGTTCCAATGATGTATTGGAAGGTGAAATGGTGAATTATATTATAGGTGTGTTTTAGTTAGAGTATTGGTTTTATTGTTAACGCTTATTGTGGGCGGATGGAACAAATTTTTGTATCCATCTGTTCGGCAATGTGCCTCTCTTATTTTATCGCTTCTGTCGGATCTAGAGATGTAGTTAGGCGTCATGATAATATCCTCAATTGATTTCTCATGAATTGGGTGGTGATATTTCCTCATTCATATAATTTTAGGTCAAATTTTACACCGTTTTGTATTGGGACTCATTTCAGCATCGAGCGGAGAAGGTGATCATCACCAGTGGTCATCAATCGATATCCGAAAGCTGAAGAAAATCGAAAGATCGATTTTTTTCTCCGCTTCCTTCTCCGTAAACAGTTTCATTCCGACATATTTCTTCATTTTGGTGTCCGTTGTCAATTCCCTGATGCTTCATTTTTTGGTCTTCTTCTTCCAATATTGCTTTCAACGGACTGTTTTAATTTCAATGCTTCTAACATCGACCTCGGTTATCCATTGACATACATTCCATCACACATATCCTTGCATCTAATTCCTCAGAAACAGAAAATGTACAAAATTAATTCCATATTTTTGTGGTCTCACTCAATAAAGATGCCACCATTTCACATAAGAATCAATCTTCATACTTTTTTTGTTGATCATGTTTGAATTGCAATAACAATGAAAGATTTTGTTATTTATAATGCATATAATAAAAAATAAACACACAATCAACGTATTAATTTAATGGTCCTTGCTCAGATAAATTCATCAAATTGCTATACACTTTGCTTAGATTTGCTATCTAAGTTTTTTTTATTGCACCTACTGGAATTTCTCGCTACGTGCAACATACTGTGAATTTGAATATTTTGTAGGCAATACACAATTCCTTTGGTCTAAATATTTCATACCGTTTGGAATTTAAATACCGATGTGGGGTGCATTAAAGGTAGACAGATTTAATACTGCAGCATCTCTTCAATTTCCCGCTTTTTATATTGGATTCACCGTCTACAGTTGCATGACTTTCAAAATCAAATAATTTTTTATCGATGGAATGCTAAGCAAGAAAACTGACTACTCTTTTGTTTGATCCGTTTGTACTATGGTTAGATATCCTATTATTTCAATATTTCCCTGTATCTCCAATATAGATTTGCTCACAATTTTTGCAGGGAATTGAATACATTGGCTTGCGCCTCATTGTTGGGTCGAATACCTCTCAGTCCGAGATAATTGCTGCGAGGATATGTATGATAGATTATTGTCATATAAATGTGTATAATTAAGAATGACCATCATGTCCAGTTTGTTTACATCATAGCCCTGAAGATGGAATAATATATTTTCCGAAACGTCGGAAAAGGAAAACTAACGTTGCCATTCGGTTTCATTGGTATTAGGCTTCCTGAAGTTACAATTAAGCCTTGTTATTTTTACCCTCTTAGTGCCAGTGGGCGAACTATTAGCACGTGAGGTAGGTGAGAAGACTGCCACGGGCCGATATATCAGCCGGGTGTTTTTTTCTCGAACCTTTATTCTTTTTCCTAAATGTATAAAAGAGATAACAATATAAATTAATTTTTATCATACATGTAATTATTAAGAGTGTATATGAAAAAAATCTTCAATGCATTCATATTGTCTTATGTAAATCTCTCATTGCAAACGTACAAATTCGTCGATAAAGGCCTGGGATTCTTCAAGTAAACCAGGCAAAAGAGGCTGGTACTAAAATGATCAATATCTTTGAAACCCTTTGCATGTCATTAACGTCTTTTTTCTTATTTTTTTCACTGTCAGAAAAGTAATTAGAAGGAAGCATATTGAATATTTATGATACCTTGCATTTTCTATTCAAGCCTGGTCGTTGTTCTCAGTATCCCAACAGTATTTTCTGATACCAGAAACTTTTGTTAATGCCCGTGAATTCAAGTACTTTTGGCGCTTTATGCTCGGTGCTTGTGATATTATCTAGTTCCTAATAGTCCTTCATGAAATTCTCAACGGAGGACATCGCCTGAGTTGAAATAGAGATTTAGGCCGGTATTCATAGTCGGGATGAATAATCAATGATTGCAGAATCAACGATTATTCGTCAATCATTGTATTTGATTTATGTATTCATAGACAGAAAACAATCTCCAATTCATGAATCACTGATTCATGAATCTCTAATAATTTGGGATAATCTATAATTGGTGAATTACAGATTGGATGTATGTTTATTTTTGAGTGGTATGAGAAATTGAAGAGGCAAAACATTTTGTGGGTATCGTTAAATTTTTATTCAAGTTGAGTATATAGTTTTATTAATTGCATATTGAAAAAGAAAATAAAAAATGGATTGGTAATGTTTTTTTGATAAAAATGAATTAGCCTTGACTACATTAGAATTATTTCTTATGATTATTCAACGTTAATGAAGGCGTTGCTAGGGAAAATCAACAAACAATAATCTCGTATTCCAGCAAGTGTTGATGATGTAGCGTGTGCTGTTTAACGTCAGGAATTGTCCGACCATAAGTGTGGTCTCCTCTTTTTTCTATTCTCACAAAGAGACACCTGAGGCACCGATTCGTCGCCTGAACATCATAAGAAACAGGCGGTCTGATGGTGTCAGCTATTTGGATGGCCAAAAGATTAGTTATATGTTTCACAGTTATGGACACCGTTGGCTGCGAAACAGAACTAGCAGTCCCTACATATGTACGTAAAACACTAAAGAAGACGAAGAGTAGCAGTAGCAGCATTTATATCTGATCATTACCGACAAAGAAAATTTGAAATATGTAATTAGTAGCAATTGATGATAGCTTACGAGTAAAACATTCATGGCAATTTCGGCCGAGGTTAAACTCAGCATGAAGATTTTTTTAAATACTGCGTGATTAAAAACCGCTGTGATATATTTTTTTAAATTTGTAATATGATTTCAACAATTCAATATTGATGCCTAAGCGTAAAATCTCAAAGCAGTGAGCCACAGTAGCACAAGAGGAACTGTCAATCCTCGCGGAAAGTGTCGATATATGAACATTAGTTCTAAGAAGAATATACTCGAACACTACGGGTTTTGAGAATCGGTATCCTCTATTAAACTCTTCGTCTGTCAACACTCAAGTCTATTGTTACAGCAAGTTTGATTACGGATTTTAAACAGAGATTGACGTATATAATAAGCGGTCCATCACCAGACCCTAGTGAGGCCATTGACATTAAAGACTCACCCTGGAGTACGAATTTCGTGGAAAGTATCACGATAAAAAAGGCGAGGTGAAGTTATATGATATGACATGTAACTCGGAGGAAAAAATTCTCTCTAGTCGTGAATGTAGAGATGGAAAAAAAAACGGACTCTGAGAGTTTCGAATCGCCTGACCCTCACGTACATACCCGCGACGCTCACCACTACACTAAATGAACCTATGTAGTAAATAGGCGATAATAATACTAATACGTAAAGTCTCTTTGAGGCTGATTGAGAGGGGTGATGTGAGGCTCCGGAACAATCTAGCGAGAGTAACTTTTCCCAGCTTTTTTATACTTTCTGATTATAAACTGATTAATTACAACACAACTAGGATACGTTTGACGAAGTCCAAGGCGAACTAGCCTTTGACCTCGTGCACGACATAGTAAATACGGCATTCAAATCGGCGAGTCAGGGTACGTAGTCTCCCCATGTGAGTAATTTGGATTTGTTGGATCCCTAATGTGTGTTTTTCGCAGCCTTTAGTGATACGCTGGTACATCGTCATCGGTAATCACATACGCCAATATATCCGAACGAATTTCCATTGCACGGAAATCCTAATCAATTCAAGGTAATCAATAATCCTAATCGATTCAAGACGTTCATATAGAGTATTCTATGCCTTTAGCACCGTATAAAATTGTAAATTTGGAACGTAAAGACCGATATATCAGCCGGGTGTTTTTTTCTCGAACCTTTATTCTATTTTTTTCCTAAATGTTTAAAAGAGATAACACAAATGAATTTTTATCATACCTGGTAGTGTTATCCAGTTAAGCTACCGAGGACTCCGTAAAAGTGGAACACCGTGGATAGTCCCGGATAGCTTAAAATTCGTCAAATAAGAGTGAACGCCTGTGTTCCAAGTACGATCTTTCCTCGTGGGCAGTGGCGCTAAGCTTTCTCAGTAGCGACTGATTGTTACATTGTATGTCCGGCAGTCAAGAACATCTAGTCCCGTAAAGGTCACAAAAATCCACAGCGAAATAGGACGCCTCGGTAACTTAACTGGCTAAAGCACTCGGCCGGAAATCGAGGGATCCGGGTTCGAATCCCGGTCAAGGCGGATAATTTTTCTCTGTGGAAATTCGCACATATGAGCATTGCGGGTGACTCCGTAAAAGTGGAACTCCGTGGCTAATCCCGGATAGCTTAAAATTTGTCTATTAAGAGCGTATATGAAAAAAAATCTTCAATACATTCTATTTATGCCTTATGCAAATCTCTCATTGCAAACGTACAAATTCGTCGATAAAGGCCTGTAAAGTAAACCAGGCAAAAGAGGTTGGCAATAAAATGGTCAATATTTTTGAAACCCTTTGCATGTCATAAACGTCATTTTTCATATTTTTTCACTGACAGAAAAGTAATAAGAAGGAAGCATATTGAATATTTACGATAACTTGCATTTTCTATTCAAGCCTGGTCGTTTTTCTCAGTATTCTAACAGTATTTTCTGATACCAGAAGATTTTGTTTATGCCCGTGAATTCAAGTACTTTTGGCGCTTTATGCTCGGTGCTTGTGAGATTATCTAGTTCCTAATAGTCCTTCATGAAATTCTCAACGGAGGACATCGCCTGAGCTGAAATAGAGATTTAGACCCTTAGGTGAGAATTTGGAGGATCTGTGATCGAATCCCAGTCCGGGGAAATTGTAATAATGAAGTTTACTCACAATTGAGAAAACCCAACGAGAAAAATAGACTGATGTTTTTTTCCTATTTGTAGCGTAAGTATTTCTGTTTCATTCCCGAAGATGATGGGAAAAACCGTCTTGTGCCTCATCAAGTGACATTTGTACATTGCCATTCGGTCTCATTGGTATTAGGCTTCCTGAAGTTACAATTCATCCTTGTTATTTTAACCCTCTTAGTGCCAGTGGGCGAACTATTAGCACATGAGGTAGGTGAGAAGACTGCCACGGGCTGCTGACAATTTGCTGCTGACAATCGCTAAAGAAACACCTGTAGGGAGGATGATTTCAAATATAAGTTAGCCATTCATTGGGTGGCAACTAAAAAAATTGAGCAAAAAATTTGATGAGATACATGTTATCACATTATGACTTTAACATCCGTACAAGTAAACAGCCAAATATTCAGACATTATGTGAAACAAACCTTGTGCAATAATTTTCATTTTCATTCTGGATTAAATTTACGCGCGTTGCTTAGTGAACGTTGCGACCGAATAGTCTTTTTTTCCGTCACCCGAGAGCAGAGGAAATGATGACGCCGTCAGTGTTATTTTTTTTTCTACCATCAGGATGGGGAAAATTGATGTTAGATTGAGGCTCCTGCGTCAAAATTTTGTTTCGCCGTTATGCAAAATAACCTAATTATGTGTAACGCTGCTCGTTGGATTCGATTAATATCTTCGCGAATTTTAATCGAATTGCGGCCTCGTAATTGCTTTTGTCCGACTTACTCAAGCGTTCACGGGATAACGGGCAACAAAAAAAAAAGGAAAACAAATCAATCCGCGCACGCAAGGGCGAAATTGATAGTTTTGACGTTCGGAAAATGCGAAGTGTATTACTATTGAACTGTTTATGAATTTAACTGACGATTTGGAGAGGAATAATTTAGAAAGCTTGGTGAGGATAAACAGGGAATTTCGGAATTTTATCACGAAAACTCTGGCAAAGGCGTCATCTTCACTTTTTTACGCTCCATTATCAATTCCGTTATTTTATTTTTTTGGTGAAATTAGAGAAAAAATTGGATGAACATGGCGACGTAATGTAGAGATGTATGAAGGCTAATGTCTTTTAAGCTCGTAAAAATAACCTTACCGGAAAATTTAAATATCATGCCATACATTTTTTTACCGAAGTACAATACTTAAACAAATTTATTGCCTGATTGCATACCATACTGCCATCCATCAAAAAGTTTCAACCAAGACGGACAGGATTAACTGTGAGACTCTTGACCTTATTCTGCGATTCTCTTTTCCTGATCTTTATCTTTCAAACTTCATTATTGTCCTGACAAAATGAATTATACATCGAATCCATTTCTTGTCCGTATTATACTAAGAAATCCCTGAGCCATAAGTAATTCTTTTGGGATAACTGAATCATTTTTGTTTACTATTTATTTCTCCGCGATAGAACCTCGTGACAACTTTCCCAGCCAATTTTCCTAGTCACTGGTCATTTGCATTTGCATTTTATTTATACAATTTTTTTAACAATACTACTCAAAATCATTGACAACAAAAAAAAACAGCATTGTTGTACAAAATAATATTCTTTTTTATAAATGAATTACTATGCATTCAATTGCAATAAAAATGCAATACATTTAACATTATTCTTCACTTGCTTCAATTATTTTGCGGAACAAGTAAGCAGAATATGATGCTTTTATTTTTAATTGTCGATAGCTTTCCTTCTGAACGCTTATTTTGAAAGCATAATCATCACTAATAACTCAGATCTCTTGCAAAATAAATAAATCTTTGCATATAATTACAATGTATCCTGTTTGAGTGTTGATAAACGCTTCATTTTCAAAAATTAATTGACTTTATGACAACTTAAGACTTAAATTTTTTATTCTTTTTAGAAATAGTTCTAAATCACTAGGTGGTAGTGATGTAAAAATCCATGATCTACGTTTCATTTTAAGCTGATTAGTCGGTCTCGATCCACATGAACTGAGTTTCATCTGTTACATAGTAATACGCCATCACTACGTTTGCTAAATCCGATATAGCAGTAAGTTTTGAATGCTGACGTATAATTGATTTTATGTTTTCCCTCTATCATGCTGAAAATTTTTTCACCACTGTATAAAGTCCGCATGAAGTCAGCATCACCTCTGTTTGCTTAAGTATCCATTACCAGCATATTTTACCCCGCCATATCATTAAAATAACGAGGTCACTATATTTATATACATGCAGAAAATATTTATTCGATGTTGTTGCAATTATTTGAAGGGATTATACACCTCATGTGTATGTAATTATCACACGTTGGATCTCCTCAAAGGAATAATTGGTCTTTAATTTAATAGATCGAGGTGAACTGCATTTGGTCTAATTTAGTCCCGTGTGTCGGTAAACTTATAATATTCAATTGAATATCATTCCGAATCATTCTGGCCTCCAATCGTTTACATACGGGCTTGATAAAGGATTATATCGGCAATTTTAGAGCGGAGCGGTCAAATTTTATTTACCGATGCTGCATATCTGATATTTAAATTGCCAGTCACAAAGCAATAATGTACATCTGCGAAACCACCTGCAAGAGGGGGAGGTTAAGTACTTGCATTGTCATCTAGGTAATCAGTACTTGGAAATTTAGCGTTCATAATTACTTACATCTTCTTCGTTCATCGCTATCATTGGTCATTAAATCCTAAGGTTGGCTGATTGCGGTCCTCCATCCTTCCCTATCTAACGATAGTTCCCTTACTAACTGGCAGTTTACCCTTGTACTTTCCTCTTTATTTGGCTCATGAACTAATTCCTGGGTCATTCTCTAAGGACTTTCCCCTCAACTTTACCTTCAGCTATGTTCTTCACAAACACATCGTGACAAAGGGTGTGTCCAATCGATCTGGTTGGTGTTCCATACATTCCTCTCCTCTTTTACTCTTCCGTGAACTTCATCGTTTCTTATTTTGTCCGTCCATTCCATCTCCAGCATCCTCCTCCTGCACCAGGTTTCGAGGTAGTTCTGGCCTGCTTTTCCATTGGTCCATGCTTCCCATCCTTAGAGTGCCATGTTCCACACAAATCTTTTCACATAGTATTTCCTTGCTTTTATTTCTATCTTCTTTGAAAACAACAGTTGTCTTTTTACTATGAACTCTTTCTTATATTGGGCTATTCTTCGCCTGATTTCAGTCGTTCAGTATTTTTAGTGACCGGAAATGATACCCTAATTGAATTGAAAGTTCCACCACCTCATTTTGAAGGCTTCTAGTATCTTCTGGTCAGCTTTTCCATTGGTCCATGCTTCAGATCCATTAGGAGCCATGCTCCACACGAATGTTATCACAAAATATTTTTTATTCTGTAGTCCTAACTTCATTTAACACATCAGTTGTCTTTTAACCATGAAAGCTTTCTTAGTTTGGGCTATTCTTCGCTTGATATCCGTCATACGTCTTCCGTCCTAAATGATGGTACTTCCGAGATTGTTGAAGGAATCCACTTGCTCATCTATCACTCCTCTCAGAGTGATTTTGTATCTATTTCGTAATCTCCAAGCATTAATAGTGGTGTTCTTACAGTAAAATTAACATTTCTTTGAAATAGATTTTCTCAACTAGGGGACTAAATTAGTCGGTCCCTATCTTGTTACACAATACAATTCTTACAAGCTTATACAAGCAATAAAAGCTTAGCCTCCGCCCTAATTTCCTGCATCCCGTACATGAGGAAAATTCTATCTTCCGTAAACCATTCCGTGTTTAATGGCCCACAGCATGCTTTGTCCCTCATTACCCGTACCAGTCATCTACCGTGCCTCCTTGTATGGCCCGTCCAGGATATTACTCACGTAAAATAACTCATTTGGCCCAGCAAAAAATTAATATTTAACAAGTTTTTAACGATAAGATGATTTGAATAATGACCGTCATCATGGGTTTATCGGTCACGGGATTCACTACCCAAAATGGCATTGAACGTGCTTACCTAATGGCTACATTTTCAAATGTCAACTGCGCTTTTCAAATGGACGAACTCTAATTCTCCACCAGTGGTTTCCTCTCCTCGCCTGCTCTCACCCTTAACAGTTAGAGAAATGAGTTAGAACAGTGAAGTATTGAGCTGAAAAATGAAGAGTCAAGCTTGTTCGATCAGCCCGTTCCCATTGGGAGCAGTACTCAACATTTAACAAATCATGCACCCCTTATTAGGTCATTCACCTCCAAAGGTCTCATGTTAGTTGGGAATGTCGAGGCATAGAAACATGACTTTCGTCTTCCTTGCAGCCCATCGCACTTTCTTCAGTCTCCTCCGCAATCATATTGCTAAATAAAGCAATCTACTGACATCCTTTCTCCCTAGAGAACAGGTTTATTTATACATCCTGATCTCAAAATGACAAAGCATTGCTATATCTTTGCACAAGTTTTTGTTACATCACACCGACCAAAGTTCCACAATACTACGCCATTTTCAAGGTATAGTAATTTTCAAGGTTTCGACATATTGTTGTCGAAACAAAGGTCGGTGTATGGTAATAAAAATTGGGTGGAAATGTGACTAAGTTCTGTCGTTGTGAGATCATGATACCTGTAACCAATTACCACAAGGTATCGCCTGATTCCTTTAAGTTTTTCCAACGTCTATTGATCCGATAAGTAAACGATCCATGCTAATCTTCTCGCCAATGTTTTGTTTACCTGCTCAAAAATGGTGTTCATCTATTTCTTGTTTGGACTCAGACATTCTTGCGCTATTGCCCATTTCTGGAATCCTATCCAGTCGGAAACCTGTGCTATTCTAGGCTGCATTATTCTAGCGGCCGCCCTTACGCTGTCTCTTGATAGTCTAGCTGTTTTCCACTAGGGAATGCCTTTTCTTTAACGTAATCATCCTCCGGCCCTCATTTATATGCCATGTTCTCCCAAAGGTACTCTCAAATAAATAATAATGTTCTGCCTGCTCCATTCAATCTGCATCCTCTCTATTATGTGATAAGACTAGCTTTTTTGTTTCGGAAAATCTCAATACCATTCTCTAGCTCTGAAGAGAAACTTCAAATTTCAGGAAGATATCTGAAGAAATATTCTTCACATGTATTTAAGTTGAAACTGAGGAAGTGCAATCTACATCTACATACTACCCGGCGAGCCCCCGCATGAGCGTGTGGCAGGAGGTGTTAGGACACATGCCGCGTAAAGATTTAAGGTTTTGGGAGGTGAAATGGTGACGTGTATTATGGGACTGTTAAGGGACGTGTATTCCCAAGTTCTAGATGAAATCGTTTTGTTCGCCAATTAAGAATCCTTAAGATTGCAACAGAAAATTACATCAATTGTGTTCATGCGGATAACGGCAAACTGAAAGCATTTTTTGGACTCCTGATTGCAACCAGACATTTTAACTCCTCCAAATTAAGTGTTCCCCGGCTTAAATGTAATTTGTGAGGACATGTTATTTTGGGTCAGTTTAGCTGTATCGGCACTTAGCTTAAAATTCATAGACACTTGTGGTTTGACGATGAAGATACTAGGTCGGAAGAACTAAGTCTGATAAGCTTGCACATCTGCGATCAATTTGAAGTGTCATTAATTTGAATTTGGAAGAGTATTATCTTCCTGGTGAGTGCATCAGCGTAAAGTTTCACTGGCAGGGTAAGTTGAGCTTAGATCCGTCCTCCTATTTAGTAACTTACTCCGTCCAAGTGAGACAAGAACGGATTGAAGATTTTTCTGTGCAAACGATTCTTCCACGGGGTATTCTCTTCAAGAAATTCCACAATTTAGTACAGTAAACGGTGCGCACTAACAAATTTTGGATAAATATATTTTAAATTGTTGAAAGTCTGTATCATTGAAACAAAGGTAATGTAAATTGTGACAGTTTTTTTAATACTTTGATTCCGTAGTGCGAATTTTAACCACAAGTTCAAAATTATTTTCACTTCACTGCGGATTGAGTACGTCCTCGTGATATGATGAAAAATTCACTAGCATACATTAGGTTTAAGATTTACTTTAAGTTTCACATCAAAGTGGAATTTCAATATAAGTCCACGCAACTTGTAAGTTTTAAAGAAATAATTTCTTAAATATTTTACCAATACATTAGAAATTTTGACAGAGATCACAGAAAAGATTTCTCTGTGAAAAAGTTGAGCCACAGCTGAGCCGTCTTTTGAATGTGTCAAATTACGCTCGAGCTAGCAAGTTGGGAGACTAGCCACAACAAATTGTCAATAATTGATGTGTGAACAGAAATGGCCAACGCTATCGTCATATGAAACCAAGGTGAAAACAATGTCATAAGTCCGCTACTCTTATAAGCATCTGGATAGTCAAAATTACTCGTGTAATTAACTCGAATGAAACTTACTATAAACGAGGAATGCTCCCATTTTCTTCATGAAAAGCTTCCATTCCCAGATTGAAGTATTTTCTGCATGACAATTTGGGCTAATTAAACAAACGTATCGAAGTCAGAAGTAGGCAGAAACTGGAAACTCCCCTTCTCATGTGTCACCCCTTTTTTTATGCATACTGTGGGTTCTAGTTGGTTAAAATTTTCCAAACGTAATCGAGCCCGTTGGAACTCGACATTTATGATCATGTGAACTCTCAGTAAGATAATCTTTTACTCATATGAGATACCGTATCTAAGGACGAGTCTATTTTTCTTTGTCTGCAATTCCAAACTCGATGTCATAAATCTATTTCACGGGAAAAGTCGGCCGGCAAAGTGAGGGAGCTCGTAACTAACTGAACTAAAGTAACTAATCCGCTCGAGGATAAAAATACACCAGCTACGCAGGTCGGGTTACATTCACGGGAAAGGAGACAACTGTTACCAAGGTGACTTCAAACTCATCGAGATGTACCTACGTATATAAACCTAATTCCATCATGCATAAATCATTATTATTAACAAGTTTTAATTAAAATGAAATATTTAATTTTATCATATTCAACGATATTGATGTTTTATACTAGATCTGTAATATATGTACATGTACTCTATGTGATAACTTATAATAATTAGCGTTTCATACGAATGAAAGCTTGATGAATTATAATTATTCTCAGCGCATTTCTCGTTCGCAAATGGGCTAAAATGAAATCGTTTTTCTTTTATCATAAGTTCTTTTGAAAGTATTTTTTGTTTAAAGCCAGCAATGAATATCATTTCTGTAGGGCAGTCTCAGACACAGGTATCTGACTTTTGAGGCTGCCAAAAACTCATTGATATTTGTACACAACTTTGTACCAAAATTGTTGAGCGATAAATTATTCTTATTCTTATATAAATGTCGCACAGCGAAATTTTCGGGAAAGAAATTGGTGCGGTGGCATGAGTTCTGTCTTCCCATCCCGGCGACTATAGGTCTCGGGTCCTGGCAGTGGCCTACATTTTTCTGAGGAAATTGATATAATCTTGATATCTCTGCGGGGAGCAGTTCAAGCTAAATACTTCGTCCATTTCACGAGACTGCAAATTTTGGTCCCCTTGGCGGCATTCGTTGGGAGTTGGTTAATGCCGATGGCGGATTTACGTCTACCCATCCTTCATTCCGTAAAAAAACCTGCCTTATAGGTCCATTTGAAATGCCATAAATTTGAATCGGGGAAAGTATTATCTCACTAATAAGTGTATCACTCGACTTATCACTAGAACGACGAACCTAGCCATTTTGGATATTTTTCAAATTCTTTCCTCGACTCTGTCCATAAATGTATTTTTTTGTTTTGCCTTTTCGTGAACTTTCATCCATTTTAGAGATCTTTACTTCTGTGAAGTCACAAATTTACCTTGCGTATATTTTAAGAAATAATTTGGGATTTGCCTAAGACGATGAACGTAGTCCTTTCTGCTAACATATATTTGCTTTCGGCGCAATGTGTTTCAGCTATATAACTGTTTTATCGTGATTTATAGAAGAAGAAAAAATGAAAAAAAAACAGAATAAACCAGGTTAATTAAAACTTTATTACCTAGTGTTACCTTGTTGAAAATCAAACATATTGACTAATTTAAGGTGACATTTCACGCAAAGAAGACTAAAACTGTTCGCTTTTTCCGGAAATATTGAAAAATAAAACTCATAAATAAGTAAAAAACAAGTATCTTCGTAATTGTTACTAAAATAAAAAAATAAAGCATTTTAAATAGTCGAGCAAAACATATTCTCTTTTGTGATTTCGTTTCGTAACCATGAATAGCTCGCGAAATTCGAAATACTCAAAACAGCCCTAATAGGCTAAGTATGTCCTTCTTGTCAGTACCAAAGTCCCGTCGTTCTAGTGTTAATGAATCGCGAATTTTGCAAACTTTGTGGTACTTCATCACAAGTCTTTATTAACGTGATGACACATTTTTACCAAAACCGCAGAATTAAATACGCTCTCCTCCGTGACACAGGTTTTGATTAATGAGCATCATCATCGGGTGATTAATAACAATATCACTCGCACTTACATATTCACAGGAATTGGAAGGGGCGCGGGAGGGGCGGACAAAATGGGTAGGATTGAGTAACTGGTTAAATTCCCCTCTCCTTCCACCCCTGCCACTAACTGTTAATATATAAATGAGTGTAATATTGTTTTTTTTTCCTGATGACGGTGTTTTGACATTGAAACCCGCGTCGTGGTGCATTGTGATTTTAACTCGGAGGTTTTTAGAAGTCTCAACAGGACTCATTCGACTTTAGAGATGGTTCATACAACTACATTTTTCCAGTTTGTAAATTTATCGCCAACCAATTCTTTTCTTATTAGGTTATCTGTCTGGCTTTCACATCTCACATTGGAAAATAAAATTTCTCTTTCAGTGAGCCAAGCAGTCGATAATGCCGAGAGATACTCTTTTACGGGGGCACAAAATGTTACTTTTGTTAATAACTCGATGGAGAGTCTGACTGACGAAACGAGAGAGAAACTGACGCGTAATATCTTTACAGTAGATCAAGTGCACAATCCGAAAATTGGGTCATGGACACCTCTTAAGGGGTTACCAGGATAACTCGATTGGTGGTTTAGGGGCACTATAGGAAAGTCAACCCATTGTACGGCTCAGAGTTTTTTTTTATTAATCTTTGGTTTTATTGACAAATAGGGCCCCAGGATGTTCAGTGTTGCTAAAAATGACCACTTTGGTCATAAAATTGTACGGGAGGCACCTCTTACGGTAGTATAGAGTTTTACAGTGCTGAATGACACAATATTTTGACCTCGTGTGACTACTAGAATTCTCACATATGCGATTAATTTACGTGGCATGTATCGCAACCAGTGACCGATCTACAATGGAAAATCAGGGTGGAATTATAGCAGGCATGTTTCTCTGCCTCGACATTCCCAACTAACATGAAACCTTTGGTGGTGAATGATCTACTAAGGTGTGCATGATTTGTTAAATGTTGAGTACTGCTCCCGTTGGGAACGGGAGTCTCAACAGGACTCATTCGACTTTAGAGATGGTTCATACAACTACATTTTTCCAGTTTGTAAATTTATCGTCAACCAATTCTTTTCTTATTAGGTTATCTGTCTGGCTTTCACATCTCACATTGGAAAATAAAATTTCTCTTTCAGTGAGCCAAGCAGTCGATAATGCCGAGAGATACTCTTTTACGGGGGCACAAAATGTTACTTTTGTTAATAACTCGATGGAGAGTTAGAGAATCTGACGCGTAATATCTTTACAGTAGATCAAGTGCACAATCCGAAAATTGGGTCATGGACACCTCTTAAGGGGTTACCAGGATAACTCGATTGGTGGTTTAGGGGCACTATAGGAAAGTCAACCCATTGTACGGCTCAGAGTTTTTTTATTAATCTTTGGTTTTATTGACAAATAGGGCCCCAGGATGTTCAGTGTTGCTAAAAATGACCACTTTGGTCATAAAATTGTACGGGAGGCACCTCTTACGGTAGTATAGAGTTTTACAGTGCTGAATGACACAATATTTTGACCTCGTGTGACTACTAGAATTCTCACATATGCGATTAATTTACGTGGCATGTATCGCAACCAGTGACCGATCTACAATGGAAAATCAGGGTGGAATTATAGCAGGCATGTTTCTCTGCCTCGACATTCCCAACTAACATGAAACCTTTGGAGGTGAATAATCTACTAAGGTGTGCATGATTTGTTAAATGTTGAGTACTGCTCCCGTTGGGAACGGGCTGACCTAACAAGCTTGACTCATCATTTTTCATAATTCTTCACTGTTATAACTCATTGCTCTCACCGTTAATGCTCTTTTACACGGTATAGCATTTATTATACAAAGGAATGCACGAACTCATCCATAAGGAAATGTGCACCGTGTGAAGCGGCATATTGTGTTATTTTTCTGAATGACTGAAGTAGAAATAGAACCTGCTCTAATTCCATTTATTTTCTTGTACATTATATGATACATTCCTTTGTACATGAAAATGTTCGGTGTAAAGTGGTCTTTATGTTTGATCGAATAAAAACTCATAAATGATTTGTGTGTGTCGAGTATAAATGAATGACGTCTTCTATTTCAAGGAATTATTGGGAGGTCATGTTTTGGTGATCGGTCTAGGAAGGCGGCAATGAGGAATGAAGAGTATACATTATTATAAATCAGGTCGACCTTCGAGTAAAGCTAGGTTCTGATTGAAGCGTGACTACCTATGCCAATCGTTTTAAACTGAAGGTCCTTGTCTTCATTCTCCATTATTTTCTCTATCTTGGCATACTTTCCATCTTTATTTAATCAGTCATTGAAGCCTATTTCATTTCTTCCTCTCCACTGCTTATCCAGTATCTTCCCCCTATATTGGCCTTTACAATACTCTCGTCCTTCATTACCACTTACGACCACCAATTCCGCCTCCCCCAAATCTCCGGCAGAAGTGTCTTCTCCTCACCCACCATAACAAGCACTTCCTCGTTTGTCTTCCTTTCCGTCCACTGCACCATCTCCGTCCTACGCCACATCCAAAACACCTGCAACCAATCCTCTCCTCTTCCCTCGGACTATTTTTCTGTACCATGCTATGCCAAACTACATATTTGGCTGTTATAAAAACTTTTTCTTTAAACTGACAAAGTATGATGGTGCTAAGGATATTATTTAGGAGTATTGGTCAAAATTTAAAGCAAATGACAACTGCATCAGATATTGGCATAGTTTGTCTAAAGGTAAATTCCTAAGGGCTTTGACTTATTCTGAGTATTTGTGAAATAACTACATATTTTTTATGTACCAACCACCATGCATCAGCAAACAACTAAGCAATCGGACGTTGACGATGTCTGAAAGAGTTTATAAAAAAGAATTTGACCAGTACCTCTATATAATATTCCTATAGATATTAATTGACTCTTAACTGGTCTTATCATTCTTTCTCAACTCTGACCCACTCCTTCCTCTTCACCGAAGAGAAAATTCCACCACGATGTGATGACTGCGACTGTCCTCTTAGCATTCGACATATCTTGACTGAGTGTGAGAGATATCGGGCGGTGCGTAACAGGCTGCAGCTAGTGGGAGACCTGGGGTACATTCTAGGCGATGACCCAGATGTTCTCAACCGCGTTTTGGAATTTTTAAATGAAACTGGCCTATTGAATAGAATTTTAAGGATGTAAACTTATTTTTAATTTTGACTCAGCATACATATCTAGTACTTTATTATAATACCATAATATGCAGTGTATATTTATTTTTTTATATAATTGTGACGTGTAGTGGTGGAAAATGACCATGTCGTCGACGCACCCTATCAACCCCACTACTACTACTACTACTACTCTTTCTCAAGTTCTCTCCTCTATTTTTTACATCTCCCTTGATGAAGCTACTCTTCTATAAATTTATTTCTTACTTTGTCCATTCATTTCCAGTCTAACACTCAAGAAATTCAATACCTTTCGCTGCTCTATTTTGTGCCCTCCAACATTGAAGACCAACATTGCTTTTCTGGTCCTGGAAAATCTTTGCCTTTCTTGTGACTGATCTTGTTTGAGACAGACAATATAAAAATCTATAATTAATGACGATTTATAAAGTGTGTTGATGAATATTTAGAAGATGTTGAGCAATAGGGTTGGACTAGCTGACCCGTGCGAATATTTCGCACAGTATACAGCTTCTTCCTGTTTCCCACTACGGCCCCTCCCTGACTTACCTTTAATAGAAGTATCGCTCCCAGTGATACTCTAGTTGAAACATCTCAATCTCATCCTTTGGCGGGAGAGTCTCTTCACATTTGGCGATCAGACTTTAAAAGTAGCCGGGTTTTACTTGCTCTCTTTTTGAATGTTTTCTCAGTAAAATATTGCATGCCTATTTTCCAAAGGTGAGAGAACATTAATTCTCTGCATAATTAGCAATCGATTCATCTACAACTTCAGTGAAAATAAAATGTTTTCCCGCTTTTCAATAGATATTTTCATCATGAGCTTTTGTTCAACTGAGATAGTGAATTTTAAGGGAGTGCTTACGTTAGTTTAAAACCAAAGTCTTTATTGATGATATGATGAAGTACTTAGTTTTATTCAAAAGATTTATTACGTTCTGACGACCTCGGTTTCATCGCTAGGCGACATCATCAGGTCGCGCATCAAGTGATTCATCATTTTATTATTAAGAAATTCCACCAAGTTCCTAACAACACCATTAATTCTATCAAGGTTTTTGGATTTTTTATTTATCGCTCATTATTTCAATAATACCCTTATCCTCAAGTCCAAAACTCAAAACTTTACGAAGCAAGGTGGTGAGAAGTTGGCTAATAACAGGTTCATGTCTTCTCATGGTCTGTTCCTAGAACTTCTTGCTCAAGTTCCCAGGTACCTTCATTGCTTCTTCTGTGTAGATGAGAGCATTTTTCGGCGACTATGGCCTCCGGTTGGACAGCATTCGGAATAGAATGAGAGGGTGTTGGGAATTGAATAATGAAGAAGATGCAGTGTGATTGGCTGACAAGGAAGAGTTCTTTTTCTTAAAAAAAAATCCGTCCCTCTCAGCTATTACACAGCAACCACGTATTACAGTTATTTTTACAACTGACAATCTCTTTATTATACAAATTGGGGTTCAACTACAGTATATTTTGGGATGATATGGCTCATTTACCCTGTGGCGATGTCCTTTTACACGGATTTAAATCCCTTCTATTTCATTATTATTATTATTATTGGTTTATTTTCTGTATAACTTGCGGTTAAGATCAACATTTTGTTGATGACATTTTATTCATAACAGTACCAAACTTTTATTAGGCATTAATTTGTTTTATCTTAACAATGGCATTAAAAACTATCACCAGCAATAACCTTAAAATTCAAACAAAATAATGAGATGCGTACAATTCACTTCCAAGAAAAAAATTGTATTCTACTGATACATTGTCGGGTTTTTGTGGTTCACCTATTGGGATTATCGCAGCATTCATCATTTTAATGATCTCCGAAACTCATAATATCGTTGATACCGTAAAGCATTATGTGGCACACACAACAAAACTTCACAAATGATAGCGTAAGATAGTACCAATTGTAATGTGATCATAGAATAGCACTCTTGAGCTGTTGGCTACATGATTTACATGCTCACCAGTGGCCGTCAAATCAGAAAAAACTTAACTATTTCAAAGCCCTACTAAAAAACCGACCTTGAGTCTATTACAAAAAAATCAATCAGGGGGAACAATTCACTTCATGAAGCTGAACGATCATGATATTTTTCCGCCTGAACGCTTTAACTTGCCATTCTTTGCACGTGTTGGGATCTAAATCCTCCACAAGTTTTTTTTTACTGACACGACTCTTAACCGAGACCCTTGATCAATCAAGCGGTGTACTTGCAGCTAATGCCTGACCAAGACTCGGAACTGGTGTTTCTTGGCGATAACGGAAACCCTATACCGTGAATATTTCAAAAGAAATTAAATGCATGCGTACGTTAGTCCAGTTCCTTTCTGTAGATGCCTCACGCCTTTCAGCCAAAGTCTACGGGAAGTTATCATTTTTTTGTGATTGGGGTCGCACTCACTGAAATACGCATTACAGTACTGTTTGTTCGGTAAAAGCAATTGCAAAAGGTGTTTAATCGCTTCAAACCCTACTTACACTATGCACAAATAATTTAGGAAAGGCGATATCTTTTGTACAAAAATACTAAAAATTCATTTGTGACCTATCTACGCTGTTAATGATTCTCAGTTAGCTGTGTAATCTGCGTTTGGAGAAAAGAGGGAGTTGAAAAACTCAAATGGAGCGATATTCGTTTACAAAAAATGTCCTCGCAAATTCGAAGAAGTGTATTCAATCAGGAGAAGTGTTCAGGTTTTTCGCTGTCTGACAGTATATTCAATAAGAAACTGGAGCAGGTTATATTACATTTGCCAATTCTCTTTTCCCAAAGCATACTTGTTAATCTAAATAAAAACATAAATTTATTCTCAGCTTAGTTGATAGAGTTGGAGAACTTTTCACGACTCCTACCCCAAGGTATGGTTTCAGTAAAAATAAAGACAATATGCCATTTTACTCAGCTGAAAATCAGGAGGAAAACGCTCTGCAAGAGAAAGAAATTTCGTTGATTCGTCAGCACAAAAATTAACCTTATTCTCTTGGAACAGATTTGTAAAACGCCAAATGTTCATTTCAAAAAGTATTCGTGGCATATGCTAAAATCTACTTTGACAAGCGGTTCACCATTCCGCCATTACCCCAATTTCGAAAAAAGTAAAGCATTTATTTATTTTAATAAAAAATTTCTCCTTCGGGCACGATTCGGAAATATATTTATTGCTATGAAAGGAGATTCGCGGAGACCATAGGAGGCTTAATATAATTATTTATCTTCTTCCTCTTAATCTCCTAATGGCGGTCGACCGCTGTGAAGGCATTCTTTAGAAGTCGTCATGATTACACATGATTACATGGTTACGGGACAACCTATCCGATAATGTTCCAATGCAGAGTTATTTCTTTAATATCAATACTGACAACCACCCTAACTCCCTCGCCATTTTACTCCACTGATGCCAAATGAATTGAAGTATGACTGCACTTGATATGGATTTCAATGTGTCATCGTCTGTATTTTTTTCCTGATATGGATAGCCATTGCTCCTGATACTTGAAAAACGATTGAGAACATTGTTTTTTTCATTTAATATTACATTCCAGCATGAAACTATGTGTGAGATTTCATTTCTCCTCATTAAATGAGCTCTTATCCTTTTTTTCGAACATTAATGCTTCGTTACAATTGAATAACAATTTGTAACTAGGAATACTGTCTTCGGGTAAATCATCTTATGTACATAGAGTATAATATTTCTTCAATTTTTTACAAACTATTTTGCTACTTGGCTTTTTTTCTGTAGGTCCTTCAGCTCAAATTTCTAGAAACCCGAGCTCTCGTCCATTGAATCGTTGTTACGATGGGGACTTAGTCAGCGGATTGCGTTGATGAATGACTGCACAGCGTCCAACGCCAGTTGGAATCGCAATGCTTTTGTTTCGATAGTCAAATCACCACAGAAGAGGTCACCAGAGCAGTCTGAAATGTTCGCACTTGATAATACCTCTGGTTTTATTCACCGTAGATCAGGTACTGTATCCCCCGTTTGAATTGTATAGGAGCATCGCTGCCAGGTGACACATTTCTTCCTCTGTTGATGGTTGAGATGAACAAAAGCCCTTTCGGCGCCATTTCTGAGCCTTGTTCCCCCCCCCCTCCCTCCCGAGAGGAAACCTAGTTGCTTTTCTGTCTCAATTATTCACACTCACGCACACACACACGAAACACACACTAGCGTTTTCGCTTCATTATACACATAAATAATTGCTATGCACATATCTTTGGCTTTGGTAAATGCGACCAAGCATCCGGAAGTCTGATGAAGGTCGCGTCTAGATGATATTTAATCCCTCTCCCCTGAATTGCTTGTTCCCGTTGAGTTTTTTTTTCAAATCACTTCAATCCCCTTTTTTAAAGTTTCTTTATAACATTCTCGAGTTATCCCGGGGGTCATGTGGCGAATGCCAGTTCGTATAGTACATGTGTGTTTATAGCACTAGTTGGCCGTAATGTTCGTTAAAGTTTCGGAACAGTTCAATCGGCCGCCGATTCTTTATTGTTCTTTGGTATGTATTTGTTTTTGCGAGCAGTCTGTGTAGCAGATTTTGTCGGAGAAGAAATACTGGTCGTATTTTTTTGTCATCAGCACTCAGATTTCTCCACGGTCTTCCATCGGCACGAGGTCTGCGTCACCTCATCTGCGGCGGTTTTCGCGGGCTTTCCCTCGGTTTCAAAACAAAACTCGAAGGGGGCGAAAATTCGATCGGATCACACGGGGATGTTGAAGGCGCCTCAGACGCAGTACGCCGACGAGAGCGCCACCGGGAAGAGCGGCGCGTTGGCGTACTCGGACACCCCACCCACATCGCCCATCACCACGCCCCCAGGATTCCCGCCTCCTCCCACCCCTCCGCCGCCTCCGACGCCACCGTCCCCTCCGCCCCCGCTGCCCTCCCCCATGACGACACAGCCCCCGCCTCCTCCTCCGCCGCCACCGCCTCCGCCGCCTCCACCCCCGCCGATCTGCATCCCCACCACGTCCCTCCTCGCCTGGTGCGCGGATATGAGCTGCGCTTGCTGCTGCAATTGGTGCTGCATCTGCTGTTGCATCTGCTGCTGGTGCATCTGGTGCTGGGCGGCCGCGGCGGCGGCTGCAGCGGAGTGCATGGCGTGCAGCGATTGTCAGTGTTGCGCCGCGAACTTCATTCGCTTCTGCTTTTGCCTCTGGTTGCAGAACCAGACGCGCACCACGTTCTTCTTGAGGTCGAGCTTCTCTGCGATGGCGGCTATCTTCTCGCCCGAGGGCCGCGGCTGAACGGCGAAGTAGGCCTCGAGGGAGCGCTTCTCCGGGGCCGCGATCGACGTCCGCTTCCGCTTGCGGTCGCCTCCGGGTGGGAGGACGCCGACGCCGGAGGAGGGAGCGTCCGGGTCCCGCCTCCGGTCGCGCGCCTCGGCCTCCGCCTCCTCCAGCCACGCCTGCGAACGATCCAGAAAGAGAGAGCGTGGGATTTAGAGAGAGGATTTAGTCAGCGTTTAAGTGTCACTTCGACATTTATTCCGTAATCACGACTCAATGTAAATCCATAGCACGGCACTTAGAGAAGCATTAACCGTCAATTGGGACTTTGCGTCCTTTTTTTCACTCACTGGAGAAAAATTAAATAACTTCTATTATAGACGAAAATTGGGCAGTGTTTAGTCTATACTTGAGGCTTAATTGTCACATCAGAAAACCACCATAGCAAAATTTAACATCAAGAGTTTCAAAGGAAATTTGTAGAGGATTTATCCTGAACTTATGGCTTCAGTGTCACTTCAGCGATTCTACTTGGCACCGTGAAAGATCGACACTTGCAGAAGGAATATAGAGAGCGTTTATTAAACAATTTGTGGCTGAAGTGATACTTCAGCATGTGACAAGAGCCCGACTGAGTATCATCAGTTTCATTTGTTATTTAGAGCGCCAACAATGAAGTTATAAGTGTCACTTCCGTATATCACTATAACAAAAATTAAAATCAACAGTTAAACACCGGTTTTAAAAACTATTTACGCTTAAAAGAAGCTTCATTGTATAACGTTATCAAAGCCAAAATATTGAAGCAAAAAGGAATGAACAGTTTAACCCTTGGTGACACTTTCTGCTGAATTGTGAGCATACAATTTTATATCAGATACATACTAGCACTTAAGGCTAAAAGTCCACTTATCCTAGCAATTTATCGTTAAATGTCCTTCTCTGAATCCCCCTCGAGGAAGCATGGTACAATGTTGATGACAAAAATATCCCCGAAGTATGTCTCAATGCAGTTATCGGAGATTAATTGATCCCCCCTAAGTTATGACTCGATGGTGATGACTACAACTATGTCCGAATCGAATTTGAATGCAGTTTTCTGGGAGAGAATTACATTTCCGACGAAATTCAACGAAAAACGAAAATGATAATCATTGAACACAAGCGATGAATTAAATAAAATGCACCATCCCACGTATTGGTTAAAGAACTTCTTCCAACGCTGTGCTCACGGTCACAGCAAAAGGAGAGCAAGAATGCTGTATAGACCCGTGCACCATACGCACCGGTGTAAGACGCGCACTCCGCTTTTATTAGAGGCGCTAAAAATATTGGCGGCTTTATTCATTCTCCTTGCGCGAGTTTTTGAAGACCGTAGTACTTTTGACTAGTACCTTAGCTTTCTGTTTGCGTTCTTGTGTTTTGTTTCTCTGTGATAAATTGAGAAAAGTAATCACTTTTCGTTCAAATAAAACTAGCTCTACGATCTATAGTTTGTGGGTACGGGTTGAGGTACTTAGCTCCCATTTTGAGTCCCTTCCAACTACAGTAAGGGTTTCTAGGAAAGACATAGATAGGGGAATTATGTTAGACGTACACCCCACTTTTCGACTACGATTTCTGGAGAAAAAGGGTGCGCGTGGTAGGCAAGTCTATATGGTAATAGCAAACAGAGCACATCAATTATATTCTATGCCTTGTCCTAATTATTTTTTCTGCTATTCTCTTCTCCTCTATGACCGATCTGCTGGCGCTCCCGCTTCTCGTCCTAGTGTCGGTTAACAAATGTAGTGCGTGGATTTAGATGATCGACACATTTCACCACTGCCAACAAGGAACAGTGACCAATGCAGTTCGAGTATCAAGGAAATCTATGACGCGGCCTCTAACTCAAATTGCAAAAGACACCACTGGAAGTTCTCGATAATGATTAAGATCCTTATTTATTAGACGACATTGGATGCTGAATAAAGGTCTATCGGGTATTTCACCGGGTTCGCTGCTCCATATCTGCCAACGTGTCGGAGAACGTATTATTCTCCGATCTCAGGGGTTCTGATTGCCGTCCTATCAATTTGGCCAGTTGGAAGGTAATTTGGTCAGTCATTTGCCATATTGAGAGGACGGCATTCAGAGCCCGTGAGGATGGAAAACAAGGCATTCTCCGAAACGCCGGGCAATATCGAGGTGTTTACCCGGTGGAATACCTGAGAGACCTTTGTCCAGTATATACTCCAGGAAACTCTAACAATTTCGTCACTACATGCCATAAAATCCTAGCACTTTGTGTGCTAGTTGTGATGTTATCGAAGAAAATAATTTATAGTGACGATTATACGAATAATACAAGCCAGAAAATATGCTTATTTCAAGATAATTATTACCCCAGTAAGTCCCCAGTTTCAATTGGTAATGGTAGTTCTTTTCTTGTTTATCCCATTCTTCTCCGATATTTGTACATGCATGATCATTGTGAAGTCTGATTTCCCTAAAATTGACTTCTAAAGTAGTTGGAAATTACTTGAAAATTTGAATTGCATGTGTGAGTGTTTCACCTGTATGTGACATATATTCATTCATTATTTATTAACGGGATTTCCCCTTTTTAAATAGGTACAAACATTGGTACATTGCACAGTAGGAATGCAATTTAAACATACCATTACCGAGACGGACAATTATATTAATAATATTATATATTACTGTTCTACTGATTGGAATAACTGCATTTGTCACTTTTTCCAACTTCCTCTGTAAATATCATTGATTTTTATTAATAATACCAAACTATATAAATGAAAATAGCTCTCCTTGTTTATACAACTTCTATAATCGTGCAAATCTAGTAGGCCGGCTCAATTTGCGCAAATTTCCTTCCTCAGTATCAAACTTGAATAACGAGTCTTGCTCTGTATCAGGTATCATGTGATGCGGCCTAAAGAAAATAATCAGTTTTTCTAGGGCTCTGGTGTCAAATTTAGTGTACGGAGGATGAGACGAGCTCTGGAGGAGCCTTTTCTCGCACGAAAAGATTGCCACCGAGCTTCCTGAAAGGCGTACATCCTGCATTACCTGTCTGACACTCCGATTGCCTATGGAAGTCTTTTTTTATATTCTCATTTCGGGTATGAGAATCCCCCAAGTCTCACCACTTAAAGAATATGACTTAGAATTAATTGAACTGTATCAGGCTGTACTTGGTGGAAGTTGTCTGTATTCATGTTGAATAAAAACACTTGGTAATATTCCACAGATTTATTTGCTGGCACGACGCGTTTCACCACACTGTGGCATAATCATATGGTGAAACGCGTCGTGCCAGCAAGTAAATCTGTGGAAGATTACAAAGTGTTTTTAATGAACATGAAATGTCACTTAGCTTTGGCTTCACCATTTTTCCTTCAGTGACCGATAGTCCAGCATTGCCATCACTGTCGCTTTAATTCTTATCAAAAGCATGTCATAAGGAGTGGTGATGTATCAATTCCTAGGTGGGATTCAACATCAGGAACCTTCATGGGGAAAGGCAATGCACTAACCGTCTGACTGCTCTGTTTTCAACAGTGATGTTATGGGCACGAAGGGAGGATTGATAAGATAAAAAGAAGGGAGATATAAATGGGAAGCTATAAAAGGCTAGCGCTCTACTAAATATGGGTGGCGATGAGCATAACTGTCATAGCCGCTCATTTTTTATACTTATTGGTAAAAATTTAGAACAAACATTCTTCATTTTTGGATTTAGACAAAAGGGATGAAGGCATATGGGATGAAGATAAACCTAGGAAAGACAAAGGTGATGCCAGTAAACTGTAAAAATTATACGAGTGTGAAAATAAATGAAGGTGTAATAGGTGAAAAGCTACCGGTACCTAGGAACGATGGTGACAGACGACTGGAGAAGTATTGCAGAAATAAAAGCAAGGATAGCAATGGCAAAAGAGGCCTTCAGCCAGAAGAAAAACTTGCTATGCAATAAAAGCCTGGATATGGAGCTGAGAATGAGACTAGCTAAATGTTATTCATGGAGCATTTTCATGTATGGATGTGAAGCGTGGACATTAGGTAAGAGGGAAAGGAATAGAATAGAAGCTTATGAAATGTGGGTGTGAAGAAGGATGGGAAAAGTAAGATGGGTAGATAAGATGAGAAATGAAGAGGTTTTGAGCAAAGTAAAAGAAGGAAGATCGCTCCTAAAGGAAATAAGGAAAAGGAAAGGAAACTGGTTGGGCCATGTGATGAGAGAGAAAAGTATAATAACTGTGGCACTTGAGGATTCAATTGAAGGAAAGAAAAAGAGAGGAAGGAGAAGAATTAAATTGGTGGATCAGGTGAAGAACATCAGCTATGATGAAGCAAAGAACGAAGCTCGAGACAGAAGCGGATGGAGACAGCAGTGGTGTACGGGACCTGCCAGCAGGCAGAACACCAGATGATGATGATCCTTCATTTTATGCAAAAAATAGGTATATTTCCACGAAATTCATTGCTTGCAAAGAAACTGCCTGATTTTGGAAGGCGGGCTGGGAGAGCGAGACAAGGCTATAAGCGTTCGGCATGTTAGTTCAAATCAAAGCGGTAAAATTATGCTAAAGAAGAATTAAAAGAAGTGATATTTATGGCCATGAGAATCCATCAGCCGCTAAAAGAAAAATGGTCGAGGCAAAAAAAGTAAAAATAGAACGTTATACCAGGTGACAGGCTATTGAAAACCTTAATACGCGGTAACTAACACGCGGTAACTACCACAGGAACAAGGATTTGTTTTTGAGGAACGGATGGAATTGAATGAAATAGTGATTTGTTAGAGCAAAGTAAATCAATAGTAGTGTTTCACTTGAACGTGCATCGACGGCTAACAACAACATACTATCTGCTCCTTGCAGACCAGGGCAAAAGCCCTGGGACGTATAGAAGGGTCAACCTTCCAAATTCGAGCCGAGATTAACGATTCTTAACCTCGGTGACTGATTTGGAATTTGTGTCTCCAGCCTGACAGGCTATTACCCGCTATTAAAGCAAAAGTGTTAAGTCTTAATTTTGAGATTTCACTAGAAGTAAATCCGAGTATTAATAGTTCAATATATGTCCATGCTTACTACATTAAACCTGAATTCCCTTGCAAAACACTTGAATGAAGATAGCAAATGATTATAAATATATTCATTACTAATGGTATAAGAGGAGGCATGAAGACTGAAGCATGAAGACAACGAAGAAACCATCAAAAGTTTTCAAAAAATCCCCAAATGTGGAGTGAAATTAAATTTTGTCGGAAATTATTGACAACACACAAATTCATTTGATTTCCATAAGGTATTCTAGTTCTGTCATTTTTTAAGACAGTTTTTTCTTTCTATAGGTTACTGTAGCCAGTTATTCAGTTCACTCATAAATGGCTTCCAGTAAAATTTCCTATCTTTCTAACAATTGATTCGCCCCCGGATTGTAAATGTTACTTTAAATTTTGGTGCTCAAAGCTAAGAAAAAAGTGCGATTACAAAAGGCTATAGCTTCAAGCATCAAGTAATTTGTGCTGTTCCTCTGATTATAACTCACCGAGACTGAAATCCATGCCGTAGTTTGAGAGAATTGGGAAACAAATGTAAGATGGAAAAAATTAATTACCTGGAGTATTGGTCTCAATGCGATCATGTTGTTATGGGACAATGTTAGCGATTCAAATCTGCAAATTGTTGACTGCGACAATGCGCCCACGCCAGGGAGCTTTAGGTTTGCCAGGGCTTTTCCAACGTCGGCTTGCGTCACCCCGAGCTGTAAGAGAAGAGAAACAATTGGTCAAAATGAATGCATGGCTAGGATTAATTTGTGATTTCTCAATTTGTAAAATGGCTATAAAATAACAAAGTCGTATTAGACATTTGCTTTTTAAATGTACGTTTGGAATTCATTATCGCTAAAATGCCTTTGCACCAAGGTTTTTTCAATATTTTCAAAAGAGGCTTTTTTCTTTACATATAACATACTGTTTTTGCGATTCAATGAAAAAATGTTTTGTTGGCCGTTGACGTTCATTTCTTGTTTTTAGGAATCTTCATGATAAATAAGACATTCAATATAAAATTCGCTCTGGTTATCACTGTACAAAATACGCAACACCATATGTGGTCGTCTGTGCGGTGACACCGGCCGACAGGTAATAAATAAATTGTGACCATCGCCGAGATAAATTATTACAAAAATTAGTAATTATTGAAAATAGCGTAATATTGAGAGAACATATCATGAACATAATTCCTGAAATATTCATCCTTTATAACTTGTTGCAATGTCTGAATGATCATTCTGTACATATCTAGTGGTGAATATAATAATTTCACTTATACGGTTTATTACAAATTTTGGGGATCGTCATTGAAGTTTATCTTCTGTTTTTGTATCTAAAATATAGGTAATCGTAGCTTGAGTATGTCAAGTGTAACACATAAGGTGATCTCAGAAAGATACTTAATTCTCACAGGTTTTTTTAGATGGAACGAGTTTTAATCCCATTGAGGCATAAGAAGGGGTGCTGTGCTTCTTGAATCTAACGAGAAATGATAAAATCAAACCCAATTGGTGGATTAATTTTGGCCCTGACTGGAGTTGTGAGACTCCGCACCAGGTCACGAAGTGGTGTTTGACTTTATACTGCGCGCACGAACCTTTATCCTCCTCTGCTTGAACCTCTCCGCGAAGGCCTCGAGCTCCCTGGGGTCCGTGTCCGAGTCGTGCGGGTGGTGGGCGTGGTGGTGGACGGCGTGGTGGTGGTGCGGGTGGTGGTGGTGCGGGTGCGGGTGGTGGTGCGGGTGATGGTGGTGGGGCATCATGGGCAGGGGGGCCGAGGGCGAGGGGTGGGAGGGGTGAGGGGGCGGAGGGCCGCCTTGGTGCGGGTGCGGCGGCGGGGGGCCCCCCTGGTGCGGCGGGGGCGGGGCGTGGTGGTGCGGATGCGGCGGGGGCCCGCCCTGACCAAGGTGGTGGTGGGAGAAGGGGTGGTGGGGCGGGGGCGGAGGCGGGTGGTGGGCGTGGTGGTGCGGGTGGTTCGGGGGCGGGGAGAGGTGCGGGTGGTGCGGGTGATGCGGGTGGTGCGGGTGGTGGGACGGGTGCCCGCCGCCGCCGCCGTGGTGCGCCGCCGCGTGGCTCCCCTGCAGTGGACTCATGTTGCTCCCCGTGTTGACCAGGTGGTGCTGCCCCTGCTGGTTGTGCTGCTGGTGCTGCTGCTGCTGTTGTTGTTGCTGCTGCTGGTGGATCTGCTGGCCTCCGCCGTTGCCGCCGCCTCCTCCGCCCCCTCCTCCGCCTCCCATCATGGGGCTCATGTATTGCGGGGGCTGCGGGGGCGGGGTGTGCAGTTGAACGGCCGTCGAAGAGGACGTTGACGAGGAGGATGAGGAGGAGGACGAGGAGTTTGAGGAAGGCGTGCCGCCGTTGGCCGCCGTGGTCGTCGGAGTGGCCGACTGAGAGGTGGGCGTGGCGGCTCCGTTGTTGCCACCGCCGCCTCCTCCCCCGCCACCGCCTCCTCCACCACCGCCCCCGGAGGCGTCGAGGGGAGGCGAGAGTGCGGCAGCCGCGGCTGCAGCGGCTGCGGCTGCCGCGGCCGCAGCTGCCGAAGAGATCGGGTCCACCAACATGTCCAGGGCGTCGATGCCGTGGTGAGCCATCTGCGGGAGAATGAAGAGAACGGAATGATTAGGACAGTGCTGATGAAAGGTAGGGATTAAAATTGGCTTTAAAAGAAAATAGAATCAACTCTCTCACAGCGTATCATATTTTTAGGATAAATTTCATTATTCTACAATATAACAAACACAGCAAGAATTTAGATTTGTAGCAGTAAGGCGTTTTTTTTATTTAACTTAGGCCGCAGTGCAGTATTTTTAAAAATAAATTTATCACTACAAAAATGTAGCATGTTAAACACAAACTTATACCACACGGTATAGTTTGGCGAATTGTTTTTTAAATTACGGCGTAATGAATTTGCTGAAGGATCATCTCTTGCTTGATGATCATTCAACCTATTACCTTATCGTAAGATATGGAGTCTTCATTTCATATGAGATTAAATTTGTTGCTCGAGGTCAGGTTAAGCAATGTAAAGTTTTGACTGAGGGTCAATGTCCCACGTTGATTTTTCAAAGCTACAAGTCTTTGTAAGTATTACATTTAGGCTCCGATGAGGGTCAACTCTGCTGAATCGTTCATTCTTCGATAAATGCACTCTTCTGATGTTCAAATTGGTTTTATGGTAAACAATAGCTTATGTAAAAACCAAGGTTTTGACATAAGCTATTGTTTTTTTTTCATTTTTTAAATGTTTTTTGTTTGTTTTTTTTTTCTGTTTTTTTTCAAATTTTTAAAGTCATAGCTTATGTCGAAACCTTGATCGGTGTGGATAAAATTCTGTGGAAAGTGAAAAACAACTTTCATTGTTAGATCAAGGAATCTTTATTCCATTTCCGCAAAATATCGCCTGATACGCTAGACTTAATTTCGTAGAGCGAATACATGTTAACATTAAATTTCGTCCGTACTTGTTCTTCCAATGGGTACCATTTTTAATGTTTGAAATGAGCTGAATTTATTCTTTGTGCTTTATCTCCTACCCGCAGGAGAGAATGCATAATCATTTTCAAAACATGACATTTCTCAGTGTGGTGATGATATATTAATCGAAATATTTCTATTTGTTCATGCATCGGATTTTTACTAGCTTACTTAACCTTTTTACTCTCGTGGCGTTTACCTTTTTTTCTCTTTGAAAACTAATTCCAAATTTTTTAATTCTCGCAAGTTACCTAATAATTTATCAAGATTGATCAGTCAGCGTCTGTATCAAAAATGTTACCCTCTTTTAAGAGCATAGTAACGTAACCTCCAAAGAATATATCACGAGAAAATATTAACATCAAATATAAGTTTATTCAAAAATTACCTCGGTTTGAGCTGATTAATCGGTACGATATGTATTACAAGGCAACTATACGTGACAGTTTAGCCGCGATAAAACTATTTTTATTTCGGTGGCTAGAAGGACTAAATTAAACACTACTTTTTAGTGGTGTACATTTTTATGCATTAAATGAAATCTCCTCTAAAATTGGATGTAAATATATTAAAAATATGTTATAAAATGAAATAAAATTGCCGTCTCAGTACCGGTGGAGTGAACTCGACCCCAATCTGCAAGCTCAAGGGTCGCGGATTTGGATTCCAACATGGTAATATATCAAACTGCAAGAGCACGGTTTTAAATTCTAGGTTTTTGTTGCTAGCAATTGTGAATGACGTAAATGCCGTTGATGCAGATTTTAGGATGATGGAGAACAATATATTGAAGATAATCCGTTCATTTATAATTCAAATTCTTTAACACTTCCTCTGAGTAAATAAGTGCTTGATATAGATATTAATTCTCATATTTATGGTATCCTAAACTTTTTAGCAAGCCGAACTCATTGAGGTAGATGAAGAGGGCGCTTTTAACGCTGGCCAATGCTAGAAACTGAAGCCAGTCGGCCGTCTTCGTTAACCCACATTTTCATATAGCGCTTACGGGCTGACAAACTAATTTTTAATATGAATTTTCCTCATATATTTTGCTTATTTACATGAATTAATAATCATCTGAATTCTCGGTGAAAACTATCAAAAATTTGAGTGGAATCCATAGCACTAAGCAGCTAATATATATATGTTCCAAGTATATCCAACGGTATCCGGCGAGATATTCTGGAATATCATCGTGAATTTTAAAAGAGAAACCTCTGAAATTTCTACTCGGTTAAACATTTTTACAACGCGTTTTCATTTCATTTCAAAGGTTTTTCTTAAAAAAATGTTTCAAGAGTTGCTTGTGTTGAATTTCCAGCAGATGGTAGATATTCTTGTTTTACATGTGTTTTATTCGTCCGTTCCGCCGTGCTATCTATAGAAATGTAAGGAGAGAGCAGGGTTGAATAGAATATGGTTGTCATTTCGGTTGTCAGGCTTCATTTTAATGATATAATGCCTTCTCAATCTTCCTCAATGATCGTCTGGAAATAGTGAGCCGTGTTGACTGGAAAATGAGACTAAATGATGAAGTTTTCCTACGCTTTACTTGAATAAAGAAACATCTAAGGAAAGTGACGTGTATGCTCCAAGATGCTCCTGGAGAAGCGGTACGTTTTAGCGGATCAGAAATTTGGTTCGCCTTAGATTTACCGGTAATTTGAGCGTGTAAAGGCTGGGACACAATCAACGTGTACGTGTGACGCGAGACGTTAACGGGACAACGGGAGACGGGTAACGCAAGTCAGCGGTCACAATCGACGTTAACGCGGCCCGGAGTAACAATTGACTAACGCAGGCGCAGCTAAGAGATCAGGTGTAAACAAGTGTGGAAGTAAATAAGTTGTCTTAGCCAAGAGCTATCTTCAGCAGTTGGATGAATCTGCCGACAGATGGCTCCCATTCCCGGATTCTCAGGACTATTCTGATTTGTTTTCCGTGTACGGGACACGGGAAGAGATGAAAGCTGCCCATCTCCCGCGTACACGTACTCCCCTACACGTTGATTGTGTCCGTTCGCTATTGGCGACTCCAACATAGCAAGACACCACCTACCGGTAAAATCTGGAAACACCGGAGTGATGATCATAACATGCTTGCACTGTGAGATTTGTGGTTGACTTGTGGACTTTGCTGAAGAGCTTTTGTGCTACATTCTATAGAACAGTTCTTTTAAGGACTTATCATCTCATTTTTCATCTCTCATTCGTTATCCTCTCTTCCTTTTTCACCTTTCCATTATATTTTTTTTTATTTTTTTTTTCGTTTTTTACTCCCTTCACCTCAACACCCATATTCATCCATATCCTTTGCCTGTATTAAGTTATTTATTCCTATTTCATCCATTCCATTATCATCATTTAATTCGTCTTTAACTGTAATTGTGCACGGACTATTCGTGTGGGTTATTCACACGTGGTGGGCTCTTTGTCGAGGATGGTTGGTGAGCACGCGAAGTTTTCACCGAGGAAAACTTCCTCGAATCGTAATTGCTGCGTTCCTCAATGCTCGTCTGTGGAGCGGCGCAATTCTGAATTGAGGTTCCATACCTTTCCTCCTGATGGAGAGTTTGTCTTCTTGACCAGCAAATTGGATATACGGGAAAAATGCGACCGGAGGAAGTCGTGGATTAAAGTCCTCAAGATCGGGAAGCCGGTGACGAAGAGTATGTTTGTTTGCTCGCGGCATTTTTTGAGATCGGATTACGTTCTTCCAGGTATGGTATCGTATAGCCTTATCATTACTTTATTTGTCACTTTGCTGTGCTTCATAGTTATTTATTTGATGGTATCAGTTTTAGACATGCCCTCTAGGCACAGGCACTTGAAGAAGATGGCCGTCCCTTCCATCAATCTACCAATCACTGCCTGTGATGCCGAGCGAGAGAAAGCGATGAGATTCCGAAGAAGGTCAAAAATATACCCGCATACTGAGGCTCTTGAGGCAACTACTAAATATGTGTGATCCTGGGTTTTAAACTGGATCTAAGGATCTTGCTATAAGTGCGAAATTTTTCTATGTAGGACGTACCAAAACTTTTATTAATAGAAAAGAGTGATGCAATTGCGTATGTGCCGGAGGGAGTAGAGTTCAGTATGAATGTGTCCGTTGTTGTTCACATGAGAGCCTTGGGTTTTATAATCATGACAGATGGCAGTACATTTGGTGTTAGGGAAAGATTAACGTTCAGTTTGTCTACTAAATCAAAGTTCAGATTGCAAACCAAGGGAAGAATTAATACAGCATCCTTATGATATTATCCAGCTTTCCGTCAGCCATCTTTACGCGTATTCCCGTTAACGGCTCACGTTACACGTACACGTTGATTGTGTCCCAGCCTTTAAGGGTTAACTAGATCATATTATACGACGTCCTCTCCTTCATTTGATTCTGTCTTCCCCTCACCCAGTGTGTTCTCACAGCCAATGTACTCGAATCTTCCCTTTTTTCGTCCTAACGCCTCCTCTCATGCTCCACATTTGCCGTCCGCTCATTTTTATTTCTCATCTCTCCGTCTCCAGCCGTCGCAGCTTCCGCGAGGCAATGATTCCATAATGAGCGTTTGGAAAATCGTAGGGCACACACAAAAGAATCGTGTATCCGGCGTGAGTACATATATCGGTGGGACACGACGGCCTCGCCTCATTCGCCTCAAAAGGACCCTCGACGGGTGGCGAGTGGAGGGACCAGGAGGGCACACACATCCCGTGTTGTGTGTAGAGGATAGGAAGGGAGGGGCGGGCAGGGGGGGATATTTCTGGCGGGGAGGCTTTAAGCCCGTCCCCTAGGGGGGGGCCCTGGGTGAGCCGTGACGATGCGTGGAGAATTCAAAGTCCCGCGCCACCGTCCCCGGAATCGCCTCTGGATAGGGGATTGCGGGGGATGGGGGAGGGGCGGAGGGAGTTGAGAGGGAGGGGGGAATGTGGTACGTACCATTGCCACCTGCTGAGCAGTTGGGTGGATCGATAAAAAATACGCTAACTGAAAGTCAAAATGTTACTCCCATCATCATCACCAACATTTCATCCTCGGATGAAAAAGTAAAAGAAAGGTTCAAGTTAGGCCACACCTCGAATACGCCACGAGCATTTCGGGCCCAGGATAGAAGGATTTGACCAAAGCAATAGTTCAAACACAAAGGAAAGCTGCGCGTTTCGCTTAAAATCTACTACGAGCAAACGTATAGTGTTTCTCAGCTTTTAGAGGGATTAAATTGGGAGCCGATAGAGACTCGGAGGCTACGCGCTAGGCTTAGTTTGCTTGAGAACAGGTGTGTTTTTGAGGGCAACAGGGCGAGGGCGAAGCGATAGAATAAGAGAAATACATTGCTGCACAGATAGGTACTCAATTTGTTCTTTCCACGCCCGATAAGGGACCATAATAAAACCGGAGCTCCACTGAAAACGCACTCATTAAACTATTCACAATTTCACCTCCCAAAACCTTATTCTAAGCTCCTTTTCACGACTGGTGGTCTAAGCCCCCCTGCCATATGCCCAAGCAGAGGCTCGCAAGGTAGTATGAATTTGTAGAGCATCTATTATAGCTTTCAGTCACTGGCCAGGTCTTCTTTGTATACAAGCATTAACTTTTAATTAATTAATCATCCCACCATTTCAATTCTCTCACTGTTCTCGCACCCTCCTCCTGTTTCTCTACCCTCTCTTCCACGCCTTTCAACCATTTTTCCCGTGGTCTTCCTCGATGTCGTTTCCCTTGAATTTCCACATCATATATCTTACTCCGCATTCTGTCAGTTTCCATCATCCTTATAAGCTCAAACCATTTTAGCCCTATCCTTTCCAGAAACGGTTCTCGTTAGACTATCTCCTACGTTCTGTCATTGCTTATCCTGCCCATTTTGGTTTTTCCTGTTCTTGTTACGTGGAATTTCATTTCGCCTGCCTGCAATTTACTCGCATTCTTTCCCTTCATTGTCCATGTTTTCTAAGCGTGCGTGAGGATAGGGACATTGTATGTTCTGTAGATTAATCCCTTGCTCTTTTGAGAGACATTTTTTGCTCCGTCAAAAGGTACTATTTCGGGTTTGTTTAGCAATGTTTACTAAGCTGCCGAGTATCCTACACTTCCCCTTCCGCTTGATAATTTTGGATCGAAGATTGATTGATTTAGAATATTTCGATCGAAATTCATCACTATTTGTGATGGAACTAATGTAGCTTGGCACTGAGCCAGCCTCTGAACCGGTGGAAAACCGGATTAGGGGTTTGGGGCGTACGGCGACGGCTCAAATCATAGTCTTATGGGAATTTAATGTATTTAGATTAATAGGAAAATACAAAATAATGACATCAAGGGAGGCATAAGGGGAGGGAAAATGAAAACTGACTATTTAATACCTTGTTTTCATGAAGAGCTAAATTGTTGATCACTCTCATGAAGGGCAGTGAAATGTGTATTGAGCGGCCACTGTGGAGCCCAAGATATATTTTCCACCTGAGGAGGTAACCGCTGAAGGTAGGGGAAATTTACTTTGCTTTAATAGGAAATTCATTTCATTGTACCTGAAAAAATCGGCCGCTTAGAGAGGTGACCGCGGGGGCAGATTCCACTGTATGATTGCATGAGGTATAAGGGTGTCTATAAGCGGTTTAAAAACACTACATGCATCATTGATATCTACAGGACATGTGTCAATAAATCAAATTTTCACCGAAAGGGCATTCTTGGGCATAGCACGAGAGTAATGAATTCAGAAGGAGGGATAAATATCGGTTTGTGTCGGCGAGTTGCTATGGTGGTAGCGGATCTTCGTGGATGTTATTTGGGAAAAAAATCATTTTTAAAAGGGTGAGATAAGGAGCGTAAGGGAGAGGGCAGCTTACGGTGGACAAAACTGAAAACCATACTTCCTTGAGCTTGAGATATTCATAACTGGTGTGTTTCAGAGCGACACAGAAAATATTATTTTGACGCCACATGACACCATTAGGTCTGACAGAAGCGATAAAATAAGAGATATATTTCCGAGCAGATAGGTTCAAAACTTTGTCCTTTCCACGCACAGTAAGCGATCTCAATAAAAACTGAGCTCCTCACAATACGCTGCCATTATACACGTCACCTCCCGAAACCTTATCCCGTACTTCATTGAACGGCTTATGCTGTAACTCCCCGTGCTACACGCCAATGCAGCAGCTCGCAGGGAAGTATTTAGACGTACCCTCAGATAAAGGGATAATTTTCCTGGCTTGTTTCAGGAGAGTGATTATGTTTCAAACAAAGCAATGTCACAATAAGCACATATTTTTCGTAACTAATTGGATAATCCTATATTTAGAATGAGGGAACTATAAAATTGTCGTGAATCGCAGGTTGACCATTTTGGAATTGTAAATGTAAAGTTTTCGACGTAAGGGACCATACTATTCAAACTCGGAGGTTACCTTCCTCCCCGCGGAGCGGAGACATATTTGAGGCTTCCTCATAATAAGTGTGTTCTTCGTTACCACCGTCATGTTTCACTACCACAACAATTGTTGCGTACCTTTTGTGTCGACTATTTTACTGTCCGATGTTCTTCGCGCCTACAAATGTAACTGTTTAGGTGTAATAGTAATTTTGACTTTAGAGTCGTTCTCACGTCCGTGCTTTGCCTTCCCGTCCCTCATCGCCATCATAACCAATACAACGACATCTACATATTACCCTGTAAACCACCTCTTGGTCGTTAGACAGAGGGTGATTTATCACCAACATGAACATTAATAAACATGTAACTTTCACCAATCGTGCACTTCTTTCTAGGAATGCTTCCAATGCTACAGAATCTATTTAATTAATTTGTAATGCAACTACGTGAACGAGATACAAGAGTCATTCAGAGAACATGCAAAACGTGATGATAGTACTAGGTGGCAGATTAAAATACAAGCATTAGGTAGTAAATCAATTAACCGACCTATTTATCAGAAATGACAGACCAATTTCCCCCTTCGAGTGGCACAATGTACTATCACATGCAGCCAAATTTTGCGAAGGCTTTGATCATGTATTAAAAATCTTTGATGCATGTCTACAATGTCACTGTCCAAAACTCCGGTATGGTAGGTTCATCGAAAAAATATATGACCGGTGGATAGGTGCACATAAATGCATAAGAAACATTTTATGAAATTGGAAATTTTTTAGTATTATTTTATACCTATGACCGGTTAAATTGCAAGGATGATATCTTTAAGTTCGCATGGCGGTCGTCTAAAATAAAACAGTGTGAATAGATTGCCAAGTGAATTCGATATTTTGAAAACGGATTTCCACAATGTTAAGATGGAAACCATCGAATATATCATTGCATGAAATTTTCTAGACAGCGGAGGACTTTTCTATTATTTTTATTTTTCATCGAAGGAACTGATGAGTATATTTCTAGTATGAAAAGAGAACAATCGCGTTTTTTTCCACGGTTTATATTATACATAATTTTGTAGAGAGATTAAGGTGGGAGCCCATAGAGACTGGGAAGCTACACGATGGGCTTAGCTTGCCTGAAAAGTTCAAAACTGGTGTGTTTCAGAGCGACAGGGAGAATATTATGATGATGACTCACGACATCTCGAGGTCATACAGAAGCGGTAAATAACAGAGGTACATTACCGAACGGATAGCACAAGAACTCGTTCTTTCCGCACACAATAAGCCAACACATTATAAACTGAGCTCCACTAAAAACACTTCCACAGTACACATCACCATTTCACCTCCATAAACCTTATCTTTTACATCATTACATTACTCCTAACATGCTCTTCCACACACCCATATGGCGGCTCGTAGGGTAATATGTAGATGTAAATGTAGTTACAGCACTACCAGTTTCAATGCAAAAGCGTCATCTTCTGGTACCGAGAAAAAATACCAAGTTTTTTACTTGATCATGATTAATTTCCACGAAGTTATGCCTGAACTCGCTGAGTTAATAATTTTGGTAATAATTAATGTTAGTTCTTACTTTGTGTAAGCCACTTACGTGATCCACTATGGTGCCAAAAACACTTGACCAATGCGATCCGAAACTTTACCTTTACGGATGATTTCATGTATCTCCCAGTCGGAAACTAAACGTACAGATACGTACGCTATCAAATATGTAGTTTTGTTTCCAAAATTATGAACTACCCCTTCCGCTGAACCGACTCCCACTGAGATATGTCGTTGTGGGTATTCGTCTGCCACCAGATTTTGCGAGGGCCGCACGAAAACGGGTCGAAACTGCCACCCCCTTCTGTCCACCGGCTTCCCAAATATTTTCCCTCGTCTCAATCCCCAAGCCTACCGCCCCACATTCACTTCCCTGGGTCATAGTTTGCCCCATCCGCCCCATTGTTGCCCGTCGCGCGGAGAGGGAATACGTCGAAGGCCCTTTATTCCATCGTACCCTTGTTTGGTTTATCTTCCCTCTTCTCGTGTTTTTTTTCCACGTGATCCCTTCTCTCGTGCGCCGCTGCTGCCGGGGTTTAAGTACGCAATCGCTTCGCCTCAGGGTGAAGATTTAATTTTCCCCGTCGTGGAGTATATCCAAGAGGAGGAGGAGGAGGAGGAGGTGGGAGGATATGGAGAGTTTGGGACAGGAAAGCCATTGGTCGTTAATCCCTTAGAGACTGTTAATCTTTTTTGCTCGGCTCCGTGTTTGCGTTTCCCCGTTTCGATGCTCGGGTAAAAAACCTGCTCTCTGCCGTTCGGTGCGGCGGTTTGAAAGGTTGGGGAGCGGCAAGGGAGGAGGTGCGGGGGTGTAGGACTTTGCCGTTCGTCTCTGTGTGCAGCGGTGCACCGTGCAGAGGAGTGCGGTGAATTTTATTTTTTATTTTGCGAAAAAAAATGACGCGCCGGTAGCCGCTGAGGATTTCGTACTGAAACGCTGGCGTGCATAAGCATGCGGGGCTGTCGAAGTTATGTCGAGTCCTGGCGAGCAAAATTGACATTGGGCTGTTGTTATCTGGCCAAAAGTCTTCCTTTATTCTATTTTTGAGAGATGATTATTGCTCAGGTGTTCCTCTTCGATCTCTGAATTCTTCATACCAAACGAGATCTTTTGTGAATCATATTCAATCCGTTTCTTATGTAAATATTTTTTTTCGAGTCGAATAAAAGGCCGTTGATAAATTTTATGACAATGCTAAAAACAGACAGCCTAAGAGTATCCACGTAAATTTTATTTTTCATGACATCTGTTTTGTTGAGGCTGAACATCATCAGGCGACTTCAAGCCATCAGGCGTCGGAAGATATCAATATCTGATGATGTTTTCTTTCAATGAAATGCAAAGGTGGCGAAAAATAAAATTTATACGGGCACTCTTTAAGGTATTGGATGTTATTTAGCAGTGGTGGAGTTGCACGAAGCTACGCCAGCCAAAATAACCACTTCAAATTTTGATCATAGACCAAACTTGTATCATATATGCTTTCACACCCAAATTCATCATATATTTTTTAAAATATGCTTAAAACGCGCTACTTATCATTTGAGATAACGACGGATCTGAGTTTATTAATAATTTTTGCTCAATTAATGGTCAACTTAGTGGTCCGAGCAATAGATTTCCTTTTATTCCAGGCATACATTTTATACCGGGTTCAACTTTATTAATTGAATGACCCTCGTGTCGTGAGGACGAATACGACTGACTAAGTTAAAAACCATTTATGATATAGGTCATATATATATTTTACTTTAATAATACAAATATCATACAGCATGCAGAACTTAAATACATACAAGGGCATGTTTAAGCAAGACGCCAAACACTTCTCTTTGTTGTGGTATAATAATGAGTAGTCAATTGGAAACATATTACTTCCCATATTGACATTCTTTTGAATTAGAAGTCAATTAATACCAGTGAAACCTACCAAAATCTAAAAATCTGGGGTTCTTTACCTAAGATGCTGTAGCCATGACATCGAGCAAAAGACGACTCCATCTGTCACTTGCAAAGTAAACGATTCAATTCCCTCATATGATTCGTTTATTTGTGAAAGTTCAAACCCAAAATTAGTTAAAGAGTCCAATAAATTGGTGTAGGATGGATTGGTGCAGGATGTAGGTTAAATAACCCAACTACGAGGGTAAGTCAATAAATAAGTCGCAAACGTCAGCATTTCATCTACATATACATAATACCTCGCGAACCACCGCATGGGCGTGTGGCAGGGGATGATAGATCACCAGCCGTGTAAAGGTCTAAGTTTTTTGGAGGTAAATTTGTGACATGTATTATAGGAGTGAATTTAGTGGAGCTCAATTTTTATTGTGGTCACTCATTGATCGTGGAAAGAACGAGGTCTTGTACCTATCTATTCGGCAGTGTATCTCTGTTATTTTATCGCATCTGTCAGATCTAGAGGTGTTAAAGTAATTCCAAGATATTTTACTGTATCTGAAGATATTATGTCTACTCCACCCACAGCATAGGTATGGCATTTTTGTGATGAATTTCGCAGGGAGTGAACTGTGGTGTATTTGCTGATATTTAATTCTAACCCCCACCCCTGGCGCCACGAATGAACGTTGTTAAGATCCATTGACAGAGCTTGAAAGTCCGCGTCTTCGCTCATTTCTCGGTAGATAACTGTAATGTCTGCAAATAATCTTATTTTACTGGTAACTCTAGAACTTAGGTCATTAATATGAATAATGAATAAAAGAGAGCTCATTACACTTCCTTGAGGAACACCAGATGTGACTTCAACCATATCAGAGCTAAAACCATCTACTACAATAACTACTTTTTATTTTCGATGACTGAGAACTGAGTTTCATCGTCAGTACCAGTTGTAAAAATTTTATTGAGAGCGCGCGGAACATCCACCGTAGTCCTGACTTAGCCCCCCGTGATTTTTATCTGTTCGGGCCCTTAAAAAGTTATTTGGGTGGCCGACGTTTTGAAAATGATGGCGCTGTAGCTCAAGAGGTTACTCGCTGGTTGCAACAGCAAACAAACGAATTCTTTGACCGTTCCTTTTTACGGGATTCATTCCGCGATATATGTTTCGTGAAAACAATATTTCGCTGGTCCTCCTGCCACTGGTCTCCTGCCTTAACTCCTAACAGGTTAACTGATGAAGCTGGCTTGAAGTGAAACTGTGACTGTGCCTACCCCGGAAGGGAACGGCGTGATTGGTATGTATGTGAAATGAATTTCAGGAAGTTACTTTGATCATTATTTCCTCTGTCCAGTTTTGTTTGTTATTGATTTACTGCCCTCGTGAATAGCTTTCACGCAGGATTTACCGCAAGAAAACTTGCTTTTAGTTACTAAATTCATTGACTCCCATGTCATCACCTGATTTATCTCGTCCAGGATTTCGTCTTACAGGTGAATTCTTGGAGATATGGCATTGCAAAAAAACAGTCTTCAGTGCAAACAACTTAGATCACACATGGTAGTCTGTGATTGTATGCTGAATTATATGAAAATATGTTGGCTACGTCTCTCCTCCTCAGCGAGAAGAGATTTAACCCATAGAGATAGATGGAACCCAATCCACAGTGAACATGACTAACATAAAACATGCCAATCATTGTTTGTAGCTGGACAATGCGCGAATATGCAGACACTGTTGATTAATTTCCAAACAATGCATTTAACAAATGATGTGGTACGAAGTCACTCACACGGGTGAATATACACCAGGGTTGAAATTCGCCATGAAAAAATCATTTGACTTGACCGGGATTCGAACCCGGATCTCCCAATTGCCGGCCAGATGTGTTAGCCAGTTAGTTCAATATATATTAATTTCAGTTTGTTATGCAAAATACATAGTTTTATCAATAATAGTCATTTTGTTTCATTTATAACTTAAGTCCGTTATTAGTAGTCCGGCGTCCAAGTGGGGGGGGGGAATAAGTGCCAAGAGATCCCTCCCCCTACACTGGCGATGACGCTTCTCCTTCTGCATCTGCACTGTCTTTTATAAGTGCCTTTACCACCAAGCCATCTTCCTTCAAGGCGAATTTCGATGGGGGTTTATGCGAACTAGATGTTTGGGCCTCAAGTCTACATTGTAGCACATGAGACGAAGTCGTGCTTACAAAGCCACTGTCGCGGTGGATAAACCCAACATTGTCGTTATTAAAACGACGAAATTGACAAATTTCCAAACATTGCCTTGAAGGAAGATGGCTTGGTGGTGTAACAGGCTAACACACCTGACCGGCAATTGGGAGATCCGGATTCGAATCCCGGTCAAGTCAAATGATTTTTTCATAGCGAATTTCAACCCTACTGTTGATTAAGTTAAAAGATATTTAAGGATGGAGAACGTGACCAAAGAAACCGATTTCCTACTAAGAACATAAGACAAAGTTTATCAGCAGGTCTAGGAGAGAGTTCCATCAAGCTCCATGTCGTAGTGGGCAGCTGTGGGCGAGACTTGCTGGCCCGATTGAGGGTCGGTTTGCTAGAGCCTCAAAAGATCTACCACAAATAATTACGTGGAAATGATTACGAAAACGATTTACTTGGGTAACAACCCCGTATACTTGCCAAAACCAATATCTGTTACTTGCGGCATAAGCCAGTAATTTCATTTTATTTTGAGTGATTGTGTGTGAGTGCGCTTGTCCTTCACGGAGTTGGCAAGCGAGGCTAACAGTCCCGTGAGCAACTAAGTGAGGTGTTTGTGTGCCTGTGGTTAAGTTGGTCCCTAGCGTGAGAGTAATCTCCTTAAACTACTTCCTTGTATGCGCCCGACTATTATTTCTCTTGAACTAGGTTAGCTCCTCGTCAGAAGAACACTAGCCGATAGAGTGCACCGTTTAGGTATTGTGTGAGTATATGTTGAAACGTGAAGACGGGAAAGGAAGAAGCACAAATGTTTCTTTCAGAAACCAGACTTGAAATTTCCTTTCGGTTAGACAAAAAGTACAAGACAGGGGAGATGCTTCTCCCTTCGGGCTTCGACACTTTCTGAGTCCTTTTCCTTTGGTGGATACGCTACTCTGTCCCTGGAAGAAACGCTGTCCGCGCCTCTTCTTGTTCTCGCCGCCGAACCTGGCCTTCAGCTCCGGCGCCTCCTTCAAGCGTGTCGAATCGGTCAACCCTGATTCGGTGCAATGCCATACTTGTGTTATGAATCCCAGGCGTGGGTTTTTTTACACCGTAAATCTCTCAATCACTAATCCCTTTCCCTCTGGTTAATATCCCTAAAAGTTTTGGATTTACGGCTGTAGGAGTTTCACCCTTGTTATATATCCAATTTGATTGGCGAATTTTCAACATGATTGAAAGGGACTAAGGACAAAGAAGTAATTGTGACGGAGCGGGATTCGTTCACAAACGCAAAATAATATCTCCTGAGGCTGACTTGAGAATCATCGGAGGTAGTAAAGAAGGAGAAATTTCAATTATCAAGGAGATAACTGCATAGAATCAGTTAAAAAAAGAACATGCCGTACAGTTTCACTGAAATATTGACGGTAATAGTTCGTAAATTGGATTATTGAATGGATCAGTTTTTTGCAGTTAATATGCCGGAAACGTGGGTATCAGCTCATGAACGGTCGCGGTACCGTAATGATTTTACAAAACAATACGAGATTTAAACGATTTCCAAATTACTACAGTGTCACTCATTTAACCCTCTATGAGCAGAATATAAAGAAATAAATTGAAAAACATACTTACTCAAAGCGATATCGTTATAAAAGGAGTAATTTAATCATTAAAAAAAATTCGCAACTTTTCACTCTTCTAATCCGTAACGTTCCGATTCTGTCTATCGTGTCAACAAATTGTAAAAATCTTCTCACGGAGTAGACCTTGCGATGATTTGAAACGTAGCAAATTTTACATGCTCGTCCTTAGAGGATTAATATTAGGACAAATTTTACTCGGTAACCGTGATAGGTGGCCAATGTTTTTACGGAAAGATATATCCTACTCTTCCGTAAATCCAGACGCCAGCTATTGATATCTTTAAACTGTTGCCCTTAGGACTATTGTTTGCCTCTCTTTGTCAATGGTCCAAGTCCTATCGAGGACTTCGGCCACAATATTTTTCCAATAAAAAATACGGGACTTATCATTACTGCGAGGAGAGCGCGTGTGCAGCAATTCATGAGCGCCAGAGAGGCGAAAGAGGTTTGCAAGGTATTGCAATATGGTGGAAATTACTGAGAGAGATCTAGTTTCCTAATCTAACAGCGATAAGTAATTAAGTTTTTTTTTACTTTTACCACCGTGGAAAGGAATGGTGAGGTGGCGTTGCGCCGTCCAATTTCCTCTATAAACTATGAAGTCGAGCAAACGTTTAGATGGAGATTTTACCACACATTTACTATTATCTTACCGGATGTTTATTTTAGACGAAGGTTTTACTGAAAGGAGAGAACCAATGGGCGTACAGGAAATGGTGAAGGATTATATCAACGCCGCCAAAATTGTTTCAGCTGGAAGTTAACCGTTGGAGTAAGGGTGTTAAGTTTATTCACAGGAGCAGCGAGCGCGGAACATGGGACACCATACAGAAGCGAAGAACAAGATGGATTGGACGTACTCTGAGACACAATGGGTTTGTGAAGAACATAAATGAAGGTAAAATAGAAGGAAGAGTCCCCAAAAGGAAGACCCAGGTTTAAGTTCATGGACCAAATAAATATGAAAGTATATAGGAAGAGATATCGGGAGGTAATGGAGCTTGTATGAGATAGGGAAGGGTGGAGGACTGCAGTCAACCAATCTTAGGGTTGAACAACCAATTAATTATCGTACGCAGTGGAATGGAAACGCGTAAAAAATGTCATCTTCGTTCGAGATCTTTGGCTAGCTTGGTTGCGAGCTTAAGGAGCTCTGACCGGAGGCCAGAGATCTGACACTGACCTAGATAAATTTTCCTTCGCTTACAAAGACTTCTGTACACGCACTAGAGCTCCCCCCTTGGCTTCAATCCCCCAGGAAAAATGTCCCCCATTAATCATCGAGACCAAATGTTGTTAGCGGTTGGGTGGGGGGGGAATCGTGATGTGATGTATCTGCTACGCCTTGTAAATGGACTCATTTTAGTGCTCCTTTGCGCTCATAGAGCTGGAGGCTCTGGGCACATACGTACTCGCATCCCCCCCTCTCACTCCTTTTCAAACGCCCCGGAGAGCTTGTTTAACGGGAGGGGAGCCGCGGCAGTAGTGGAACTCCCTCGAGACATTGAACGGGTGGGCGAGGAAGGGGGGGGAGAGGGCTTTGCCTGCGGGTTGTTACACCACCCGTCTGCAAAACCCAATCACACATCTATTGTCACGCGCATGTAGTTTGGCTACGCCGCCGCGTTATTTTATTGCCTCGTTTCATCAATCATAGATGGCAGCATGGACCTCCACCTCATCGCGCGGTGCAGCGCCACCCGCTTCCTACGCCTACCACCCTCTTCCCTCTCTTTCCGTCGTCCCGCCGCTCGAGTTATATTTACGCATATCGCAGATATTAGTATCCTCTCGTCTCCTCACATGGTTCGGTCGAGAAAAAAAAATATAATCAACCTCTTCTCTTTGATTTTCCAGGCTGCACCCACCCCTTTCACCGTCTCCCTGCCCCTCTTCCAATTCTGCCCCCTCTCTTCAGCTTTTCAGCTTCCCGCCTTCCGTACTGGAACGCCCAGATAGGGATTCGTTAACATACGGGGCTGGACAAGTATCATGGCTCTTAGAGTGTCAGAGCGCAGAAAAATGAAAGACCCACTTCTCACGCGTGCCGACTGTATCCTTTCTGTTCTCTTTCCCCGCCTGCGAGTCGAAAAAATTGGAAACTTTTCTCTTTTATTATTTTATAGCATAATTTGTGTTAGTTTAAACCGCCTTACCATCGCCGTCACTTAGTGTATAATATAATAATAATTAATCCTTCCAAATCAAATAGATTGATATATTCATGAACGTATTCGGAAGTTTTCATGCTTCAGTATGTTGACGTAGAGTCCTCTCCATACACCACAATGGGCAATTCGTAAACAACTATGATTGAGGCAATCTGTGTATTCTACGGGCCGTGCTTGAGAAGAGCTTGGAGAAGAAGGTTAGGATGATTTTAGAATACGGATTGGATGCTCCAGTAATGGTCATATATGAAAGGAGTGCACTTCTTTGGTTTGGCCGTGTCAGGAAAATAGAAGAGAGTCAAATAACGACACAGATGCATGATGGTTGAGTGAATGACGTGAGAAGAAGAGATTGACTACAAAAGTCATGGGTAAATACGTTAAGTTGAGGCTCTAATGAGGAAGAGACTTAAGAATAAAAGAGCGTTTAAAACACATTGCGTAAGAGAGCGGAAATGGTTTGTAAGGATAGGGCATTATGGAGAAAAATCACTGTCGCAATATTTCGCTGTTATTTTAACATATATATTTGCTATAAATCAATAAATTTGATTTTTAACCAACAATAACTTCACCGACATATATTTGATAAAAGTTTAAAATTTGATGTAAGTTTAGGTGGCAATAAAGTTTTGTTAACTCTCTTTTACAATTTCAGTTATGCACTTATTGTAAATACTAATCTAATTTTAGAGTTAAAATACTGTTTAAATGGTCTATTAACTATGACTTGGCAGCAAAACCACTGTGAAGTCAAGAAAGACCCCCGGTGGAGCTCGCGTGTTTTTTTTTTTTGTAGGTGGAGTCGAAGGGTTAAATGTAGCCAAATTTCCAGGTCTGATGACAATAACAGAATTCTTTGGCTTTGCCTACCCAGAAAAGGGTATTGCATGACGGGTGTGTTTGTAAGTCCCTATTTCAAATTAAGTTGGTGATACAGATATCGCTTAAGTCAAAGTAAAATGAATTTTGCCTCATTTCATAAACAACATACTACATCCCTATAACTTTGTACCGACATATTTGCCCAATGCATCGATAAGTTTTGCGATATTTTCCAGGTGTACAAAACTTTTTACGTGGGAAATGTTCCGGCTTTGCGCTCCAGGAATACTTTACTTTGTTTTAAAAATAATTTCGAATGCGAAGATAGTGCCATTAAATGTGATGGGTTGGTCTGGTTTGTATGCTGTCTCCACTATTAAAAAGATAACTAGCAACGCACGATAACACTGTTCAGAGAATTGTAATCGAGGCATTTTGAGTGAACAACATGGCCAAAATGTATCCATTTGAAGCCTAAAAATGAGCGCATTTGGCTACTTATCGTGAATTACAGTGTGGTAATCGAAGACGCAAAAACACGAAGTTTTTGCGCGTTCGATTCGAAAGCAGATTTTAACATGGAATTCTCGGGGTAGAAAAAAGAGAATGAGGGCCAGATTAGGTTGGAGATGTGGGATGAGAAGGCAATCAGAGAAAAGCAATTACCTGAAAACTTGTGCATAAACAGAGAGCAATGGCGGTTCGGCATCGGATAACGTAGTAGGTTGTTAAAAAAAGATTTGTATATGTATATTATTACTAGTGGAAGGCACCCGTTGAAATTGAAAGGACGTCAAAAACATTGAACTTATTTATAAAAAGACCACAAAGCCCGAAGAACACTGTAAGCGTGGTCATTTGAGGTGGCGGAGTGGCTATCCTTTGAATATCAAATCTCTAGTTGACAAGAAAATATACTAATGTTGATTTATGAGAAAAATGTGAGATTTATCAGCTAAAAACATAATTTTGAGACAAATAAATGCGTAAATTAAAAGTGATTGAAAGAATTAGTAACTCCATTTGTTCAGCCTTCCGATAAAAAAATCCCAGCCCTCTGCCTTGAGTGAAATTACTCCAAAAAAGCAAAAAATGAAACCACTGCACCAAACCCAATGCTTAGCATGGACCAACAAGGGGGCCTTCGAGGGCCTTGAGGGTTTTTTTTTATATAGCCTATGTTACAATCAAGTATATTTTCTATCTATATGTCAAATTTCAGCTCAATCAGTTCTGTAGTTTTTCTGTGATGGAGCAACAGACAGACGAACACTATTACAATTTTATACATTAGTAGTAAGGAAGTAAGGATAAGGATTAATAACAGAGGTCAATGTAAGGAACGTTGAGTTATTATTTTCTATGTATCCAAAGCGAAGTGATAAACTATTCCATTCGCCGAGACCCTGGTCACGGTGAGGGAGAGTGGAGGGTTTATTCGAAATCCACCCCTCGTACCCTATACAAGTCCCCTAGAGCTGTGTAGAGCCGTGAACACGCACGCACAAACGCGCGCCGTGCGCGCGTGCGTAAGGGTATCGCCTGCCTCAGGGGCACGAACGCACGCGACTCCGGCCGCAAACGGGTCCCCGTTGCCCCCGAAGGACAGAGAGACTGGTAGTCAGCCGGCTGCCGGCCAAACCCCCCCCCCCCTGTTTCTCTATCCCTTCCCCATTCCGTCTTTCCAACCCTCTCACCCTTCCCATCTCCCAACCCACCCCTCCCCACCACCCTATTCGTCTCCCCACCCTCCCGTCCCTTCCCTCTCCATCATTGATTGATTTGTGGCCGCAGCGGGCATTGGGTCCGATAATTCCTGGCTCACGTCCCACTCTCCATCCCTTGTACCGATTCGCTCCCCCTTCCTTCTTCCCACCCTCTCCTGTTCCCCCCTTTGCCTTTCCTCTTATCCCCCCCTCCACCCCAACTGAAAGTTCGTCTCCTTTTCGCAAACGCTTTCTTTCTCCCAATCTTCCGTCCTCCTTGCAATTTTTTTCGAATGTAGCCCTCGTTTGTGTTTGTGTTTGTGTCAAAACTTGGCAATACAGCTTTCATAATACATTGTAAAAGAAATGAATTTTTAAGGAAGGAGGTTTGATCATTTAATCCAATGCTCAATATTCAGTAACTTGATAAGAAATTCTATCTTTAGAAATTACAATTATAGCTTTCTCGCTAAAAGATTTCCTAGAATACGAGCTGTTCGACAGCGTCAAATCTTGTAACCAAAATTTAACCAACATTCTGATGACTGAGAGCTCTGAAATTTTTTCCCTAGGCTCATTTTTGGTGTCAATAGAGTAATCAATTATAACCGTTACTAATTAATAAACCAAGCGTTTATATTCGAGAGATGAACTGTCAATCACGTCTCCCCTCTTCTCCGCGGAGTCGTACTCCACGATTGTTGTCCTCGCTCACGAACTGATCCATTCCAAGATCCTCTCAAAAAAGGCGAAGGGTTAGCAACGCTCCCGAAAACAAATGAACAATTTACAATCATCAGGGTTGGTTACATTACAACTCCACTGATGAAATTTATAAACAACGACAAGAATATTGTATATTTGATCATCGTGCGCGGCATCGCTATTTTTATTTAAGAGGCATTGGAGATTGAACAATCATTAAATATTTTGCAGATGATGAGTTAATTATAAATCGATCTTCTCCGTTAGTAGTCACAAGCTACATATCACGACGCCCACCTTTCAATAAATTTGCCCTTATTACAAAGAAAATTTCTCATCTTCTTCAAAAAACCAAAATATCAGCCACTGAATGCAATATTCTTCAAGACATTTACCTTAAAACAAAAGCTGACTGCCGAAGGATTTGGTCAGGCTGCCTACTCATCATGGACAATGATTGAAAAATGAGGAAATTTTTCACTTGGCACACTCGCGTCAGAAGTAGAATAGTAAATCGCCCGCGTTATTTCTCAATAACTTAAATAAAAATTTATTGTTTGCTGTATTGCATACTTACTTTTTATAGAATCGAGAAAAAACCTTTCAATTTTGATGGTGTTTTCAGCGTACGATGTTACGCAGATAAGCCTTAGAGTGAGACCGGTAGAAGCCTTAAACAGACAAAGCTAATGATTAAGAGATTCAATCATGAAAACAGTTTTTGCGATGTTAATTCCGTCAAATTGACTACATCCTTATTACAACGGCTTACGTTTTAGCATATAAATGCTATATAACATCTGCCATGACTAGAGAACCACCACCCGCATCACTCCTCAGCGTGTCATTTTCAAAGCGGGCGCGCGCGTAGCAGGACATTATGTTCGTCCAATATTTTGTGTTTTACGAAATAACCCGCCAATCTTATGTTTATTATTGAAAGATAAGGGTAAAAGCTATTGTAAAATACATTTTTCAACCAAAAATAAGTTGTTAAACATCACTTTTTTTAAGCGCCAAAAGTAGCAATTTTATCATCTTTCCATTTTATTGGCTCCATTGTGCCGTGGTTGCACGCCAAAAATTAAAGTTTATGCTTTTAACGTACATTTCTGTATCCTTGCTGATAAAAGCTAAGCGAAGCAATTAAGTTTGATCATATTTTATCAATAATTTAGGCGATATTAGGCCCTAAACATGGATCAAAATTTAAAAAAAATAGGAAAAATTAAAGTCATCTAGGAGCTCAGTGTATAAGTTTAGGAAGCCAAAAGTTAAAAGGAAACACAGATTAATGTCTTCTTATTACAAAAAGTCATTATACTCAAAATATGACTGCTAGATCGTCATTTGTTGGTGATAGAGTTCGGAGCTGCGGCGCGCCAATTTGTGATAATTGAAGTGTCATAACATTAACATTTATGTTTACAGAAGACTAATATTTGGCAAATCGTCATGTCTCATTGTCATCTAAATACACGGGCGTCAACCCGTAAAGTGGGCCAGAGAGATACCTAATCCCAAATATTTGGGCAACGGGCTCTCTCGGTACACAAAGAAGTGCGGTAGGTCTTTCGCGAAAGCGGGGCCGACGGTCACTCTTCTCAGTTGTTTGGGGTAACCAGACTAATACGAGCACTTCGGGGAGGCGGAGGCCCCTTGAGGTCCTTTTGACCTCAATCCGCCTCATTGGTGTCGGCCTCGAAGGGGCAGTGGTTTTGCTAACCTTCCCTACCCATCCTTTCCTCCCACCTCTTCCTTGTCCCCGGGTATAAGCGAAAGCTTGCAAACCGGGGGCGAAAGTTGTAATCCTGCGGCGTGAGCCGAAACACCTGTCATCTAAATATGTGCCAAAAATTGTGAAAATCGGAGAATGTCGAGCCACGGCCTTGGTTGAGTTCGCGTGGAATCACCCATCGAGGATCTTAGGTATTAGAAACCTGGTACCTTACAATACTGTTACCAAAAACAATCATCTCCAGTCATGGGATACTATACAAACATAGATTATGGATCGACGTTGTCGTTAATGTAAAATGAGGTAATGGAAATCAAAATTAATCAATAGGAAACAAATGGAGAGTGAGAGGTGGATTTATCAATTTTCTCCGCTGCCTAAAGTATTTGATTCTTTTTTTAGTCCTACGCGCGGTATGTTCATTAAGCAGCACTACAATCAGAACTAAACGAGAGTCAAATTTCTACCGGAAGACAAAGCATCAAACTACTGGTAAATACTTAGGTCTCGAAGCCCACCGTAATTTCAAGATACGCAAGTTCAATTTTTCCTTTTATAAAATTTTTAAATTTGATAATTCCTTAAGAATACGCGAGAAAACTATTTTCATGTACTTTGTTAAGGAAGCAAAATCGTTGAGATTGATAGGATGTATAATGCAAAAAGGCGGATAATTATATTGCTTATTATTTTACTGGATATGGATATTTACTTTTACTTGAACCTCTACATATGAAGTACGTATTGATTTGGCAGTGGAAAACTAATCATTTAATGCCGTATGATATTCCGCTACCTCCCTTCCCTGCTCCACCTTTATTCGTCTTTCTTCCATCGGCCGTAACCTCCATCATCCTATAACTTCCATCATAAATTACTCAAGGTATAAAGATTCAGGAAAAATGAACAATGAATAATGGAAGACAATTCGGGACGCCAGTATCGAGCAATGACCAGATGTAAGTGACCATGCCACCTTCCTCGTGGTAATACATCAGTTGTCGTTCGATTATTGCTCTATCTACTTCCCTCATGATTCCCTGAGGATATTTGAGGTGCTTGGGTTCGGAAGCATGTCTAAATAAAAGCCGTATGGTCCTAGGCTTACGTGCTCCATGTGCAATGCATTGTCGATGTGGGAAGAGCGTGTCACGATTGCTTTGGCTTTGGATACGGAAAAAAATTTAGGTTTTACTTGATAAAGCCCCCTTTCTTTGTGTAAAACCCTTATGAAAGCATTATAAAATATCCAAATGAAATCAAAATGTAGTAATTGAGATGATAAAGCCAACATTATACTCCGCTTTACTGGACGGTATTTATTTGCTAATGAAAAGGGAAGAAATGAGCTTCTAAATTTTTTCTTTTCTTCTGAGCACTCAGTGGCATGATGTTACCCGGGTACACAAAAAAACTTTTATCCCAAAAGGTTGAAACTTCAACAGAGATTTTTCAAGCCACACTGGATGTCTCTTCATGCCTGAAGTCTCAAAAGCCTATCCTCGTTGTATCGATTTCTTCCCTCGCTGAGGGCGTAAATATCCTGCTCTTGATCTAAACGTTTGGAGGGAAAGATGTGATACCCAATTAGAGCACTAATTAAATGTGTGGAGCTCTACGATCTTAGAAAAACAAAAATAAACGATAAAAATAACACCAAATGGCCGTAAAGCATTGGCACCTCACGCTGTGAGATACAAGCACTCACCGGGAGTTATTCTGCATCAGGCCTCCACGTCAAAGCGGACAGCATATATCCCTGGAAGTGTATGCCGGAGCTGTTTGGGATCCCGTGGAGGCGCGCTGACGGGAACACACACGAGCGGAATACACAAGGGAAGGGGCGGAACATGTAAGGTCCAAGGAGTTAAAGTTGGGATCAGGGAGAGATTCAATGAGGGAAACTCCCGGTGCGTGCATGTGTCTCCCCGCGTGAGGTGCCAATACTTTTCTGGCCATATGGTGTTACTTTTATCTTTTGTTAATTATCGCACTAAAAATATATTTATAAATATTTAGAATTTCCGGTCAAATAAGGATTGAGTGGGACAAAAACTTATTTGGTGAAAATATTTTTTTTAAATTAGGAGGAGAAAATGTAATGTATATTTATGCAAAGCAAATTTAACCACATTTATTAGATCATTTATGTACATGGGGCCTGAAGTATTCAATATTTTGCCAGAAAATATAAAAAAGGAGAATAATTCCCGAAAATTTCTGTGTTCCGTGAAATCATGGCTATTCACAAAGCACAATATTGAAAACTTCATTAAAAACAATGTATGAAAGGTTGCCGTAGTTATATTAATTTTTATTGCATTGATTGTTTTGAATTATCTTATTAAACACTTCCAAGGTTATTGCTGACTTCACTAGTATGTGAGTTGGGGTTTCAAGGTTAATTTCTTTGCCCAATGTATATTTTTAGTTTTACTCTTCCCGAGAGCAATGTGTGTTTTTGTTTAAGAAGATAATATTTTAACAGGTAATAACCTTTTAAGGTTACCTAGGCATCCCAATTCATATTATTGCCAATATTTTTGTACCATTTTTGGGTGCAATAAATATCTGTATCTATCTAATATTTTGAAAATTTCTTAAACGCATCAACTTTCACGCATGAGGTTGTATAATCATGTTTTTCGTAGATGTAGATGAATTTTGCAAATGTAAATGAATCCTTCGAGGTAACAGAGGCCCAGGTCCCATGTTGATTTGTGTGACTTGCCTTTAGCGGCTCATTCCTCTCTTGATCATGACTTTTACACCCTTTTATCTAAACTCCCGCATACAATTCCGCCCTCTCCGTCACTCCATCTTCTGTCCCCTCACCCTCTTCCATCTGCCTCAACGTCCCCTCTCCTACTATAGTGAGTAATCCCATAGTGAGTAATCACACCTTCTTTCAACTTTATACTCAGCGCTCATTGACGAGGTTCCACTGAGGGCCGTGAACTCGCCTTCCTTCCCCAGAAAACACATTCCTATATATAGAATGTACGCCCACATTCATCTCTCTTCAAAAGACCTTTAACCTCTTCCAGTCCTCATCCTCCTCCCCACTTGCACCTCTCCGGGTTTTCTCAATTTCCCCAATATTCCGGTTCCTCTCCTCTTTCACAGTTCTAGGACGCCTTTAAGTGCAAATTATCGCTTTTTTCCTCCCTCTCTCCCTCTCTCTCTGGTGGCGAGAGGTATTAGAGTAAAGAGAAGATACATGGAGTAAATAAATCGTCATCCCAAAGGAAAGGGGGGAAAAAGTGGCGACACGGTCCATTCATTAATTTCGGGGCTCGGTGAATTCGGGGGAAAATATTTCTCGCACTAAATTTTCCTCTAATTCGTCCTCTTTTTCCCGCTTTTTCTGCGATGTTTATATTTGAAATGGAGAGGCTGTTTGCGGTCCTACCAGAAAGGCGAAAATCAGGTCACAAAAGTGATTCCAATTCGAAAATGTTCCAAAAATGTATTTTGTGAATGAAAGTTTTCAAAATTGAAAAATTGAGCTTCGAATTTTAAGATATATTTTCCGTTCACAAATTTTTATCAAATATATATGCATAAGGCAATGGTAAATTTTGTTTTAAATTTGAATAAATCATTTTGGTTCGGCTCTAACCCTAATTAATTCCATGGACATAGCTAATGCAAGTGCTGGAGATCGGAAACCGGTTATGACAATTTTTCAAATTACTAATTTTATTTCTTTATAGAAATTCACACCTCAATGGAATGAACATTAATTTACAAAAGTTGTATGGAGGGTTTTGACCCCATTTTGTGCTTATTAAAAGACAGTCGTTAGGAAAAAATTTCACCATTGGAAATAACGTAAATCGTATATGGCATGGGTCTATCATCCCCTTGAATGATCAAAGTTGAACGGTGAAATTTTCAAATTGAGGGGAAACTATTGATCATTCTAATATCTATTGATATATGTAGGAGTACATTCGGTGGATACTGAAGCCATTTTACCCACAGATAATCCTTACCCCGGTTTCCCCGTCATTATTACAGTGAAACCTGCAAGAAATCTGAATATTTTCATTCCATTTTATTTTAATTTGGATGATCTTAAATTTTAATTTACTCGTAAATCCCTCTCTTCTTGAATTTTAAATTCAAAGTACATGTTGAATACTGCTGGTGAAAGTTTATCTCTGTCTGTACCTCCCTCCCTAACATTAGCCTCTATTTTTCCTCTATTAGTGATTACAATTTCAGTGGATTACTTCTTGTGGACCACACAGATTATTATTCTGTCATCGAAATTAATTTTGATTTTTAAAGCCTAGTGTGTATTTGCTCAATCTCACATTGTCTAAGGCCTTCAACTGGCCATCGGGAGTCGCAAAGAGTTGGTTCGTTATGACGTGTATGATTTTTCTTGCCAGTATGCTCAAGTTGGGGATTGGCTATATTATCCACTCCTCTCCGTTGATAATTTGGCTGAGTAAAAAAATGTGAATTCTTTGGCACGCTAGCAGATGCTTTTGGCACGTTAGGCATGTCTGGGCGGCTCCCAACCTAATCCATTTAAAAGCTGAGAAACACTTTGTGTTCGTTTATTGTTTAGTTTTACCTATAATAAAAATTGTTGTTCAATCGTAGCAGTTTTTCACAGAACGTGCGGCTTTTATATGTATTTTAGATATTTTTTTGGTTTAATCTTTCCATCCGGGGTCCCAAATTCTCGCAGCGTATTCGAGGTGCTGGCAAACCGGAGGGAAGTGCACCTCTCTTTTACCTTCTCGTCCGAGGAGCTTCATATAATGTCCTTCATAAAACATAGTTTGTTTAATGCTGTGCCGCATTAATGTTATGAACGATTTCTATGGTATGTCCATATCTCCATTGTATAATGATGAACCATTGCTTGAGAAAGTACCACTAGCTTTAAAAATGCACAAGAGAGGGATGAAAACCTCCATTCAAAACTTTTAAATGAATGCTGATTACAATAAGATGGCCTTAATTTTTATATAAAAGGAAGGATCTGCTCGGATGGAGACGCATATAGTCCATACTGGATTCGCAGATCTTCAGTCTGCGCTGCCTGAACCTACGTGCTGCATACTTAGGAGGAACTTGCAGGCGACTGTTGCCTTGAGCAAGAGTTATTCTGGAGTGAGAGACTGCTGACGTCAAAAAGCCTCGATCGGGTGCGAGTGTCGCCATTAGGAGAATTAGGAGAACTATTCCTTATCGAAGGGTAAGATGCGTCCTCTCAACCTCAAATCTCTGGCCTAGCTAATAGTGCATTACAAGGAAAACCTTCGCGTCCTCTGTAGCATGCATTCTCTACGGTGTACCTCCTTGAAATTCTATGTTCATCCCAGGTTTGGGTCCTCGGACCACCGTTTGATTCTCTCAACTCCTGTCGAGTCGAGAGGAGCATCGCCCAGAGGTCTCCGAATAAACGTGTAACACATCTCTTCCCTCTCTTTCGTCCGCCTCTCCTGAATTCCCTCCCCCCACCCCCGACCACGCCCCCTCAATCTGTCTCGGACGAGTTTCCCCATTCCGGCGCGAAAAGGACGGTCGAGGTAGGGCGCATATTTCATCATTTGGGCGATGGCAGAGGGTGCGGGTAGGGCAACACCCCTCATCCCCCTTCGTTCCCGTCCGTCCCCTGGGAGGGATCCGCAGTGTAGAGAGGGAGAGAGATAGAGAGGAAAGGGGGAACGAAGTCAGTGTGTGTGTGTGCGTAGGGGGGAAGATGTATATTGGGGGTAAATCAAAAGGGTATTCGAGAGAGGAGGAGGATGGGATGGCTCCAAGGGATTAGAAGTATGGCAGAGAGGGGTGGGTTATCCTAGGGCGTAGAGGTTTTTTTTTTTTTTTAAGGGATCGGTGTGTGGTGACTCCAGACGACGAGGCTATGAGTATTTCCCGAGTGGGGTACCTCTCCGTTGGTGCAGTCGAGAACCGGAAAGATGTCACCACTTTGAAGCTACAAGTCCCTCCACCTTGCGTAAAGACAGTGGTGAGAATATCTCTTCTGGTTCGTCTCTTACGCAATTTAATTACATGGACATGGCTACCGAAAGAGCTGCCAATCGCTAACCGACTGTAAAATATTTACAAGCAATACATTGATTTATGCCTTAACTCAATGAAATTTTTTTCATAGTGCTTAGGAGTTAACAGCAAATGTTTTAATTCTTTAATAATTCATCTTAAAATTAACAAAGTTTTGCTGATTCCTTAATATTTACCAACAATTCTACTTCCGTTTATGAAAATTAAGGCCACCTTATTGTAATCAGAACTCACTGAAAAATTTTCAGATGGAGGTTTTCAACCCTCTCTTGTGCGTTTCGAAAGATAGTGGTGCTGTCTCGAGCAATGGTTCATCATTATATAATGGAGATTTTGACATACCGTAGAAAACGCTCATACACCATAATGCGGCACAGCATTTAAGAAATTATGCTTTAAAAAGCACATAATAGGAAGCTCCCCGGGTGAGAAAGTGAAAGAGAGGTTAATCTGTTAATCAATCCTACTAATCTTATAAATGTGACAGTTTTTATGTTTGTTACTCAATCACACAAAATCTACTGAACCGATTGAGCTGAAATTTGGCATGTAGATGGAAAATATATTTTTGAGTAATATAGGCTATATTAAAAGCCTTGGGGATCGGGTTGGTGTGGTGGTTAGAGTACTTGCTTACCACACGGGCGGCCAGGGTTCAAATCCCTGCAGTGGCGGATGTTTTTCAGAGGAACCCGATCCCTACTTGAGTGTCTTGTGGAGGGCACTTCAAGTGGAGTACTCCGTCTGTCGGATGAGACGTTAAGCCGTGATCCCCTTGGCGCCTTTCGTTAAGAGCAGGCTAATGCCGACGCCGGGTTTCTATCCACCCTTCCTCCCTTACCCATCCCATATGGCGCAAATGACCTCAGCCGTCGGTCGCCTCCCCAAAAACCAACCACTTAAAAAGCCTTCAGGGTCCCTAAAGGCCCGCCTAAGGCCCCCCAAAGGCCCCTCTGGTGGTCCATGCTAATCATTGGGTTTGATGCAGTGGTTTTATTTTTTGCTTTTTAAAAGTACTCCCACTCAAGACAGAGGGCTGGAAATTTTTTTTATCGGATAGCTAAATAAATGAAAATTCTAATTCTTCCAATCGATTTTCTATTACGTTTCGTATTCGTGTGAAAGTCATGTTTTTAGCTGAAAAATCTCACATTTTCTCTGAAATCAACAATATCATATTTACTTGGCAAACAGAGATTAAAATGCCTCTACCATTTAAATATCATGCTTTCCTGCAGGCCCATGGTAGCATGTAGAAAGAAAATCTGTAAAAGAAGGGCCCGCAGTCCCATGATAGATTGCTTCGAGGGATAATTGATTAATTCTATGTATATTTCCAACAAGTATACTCTTCAATGTCTTTTCAAACCTCTCATACCTCTCATAGGGGCACTGAATGTATATGAAAGATCATTACGTAGTAAACTATACAAATAAAGTAATTAAATAGACTATATACGCGATAAAATGTGCAAGAATACTTACGCGCAGCGAATAGTAATGAAGGACATTCGTGCATGAATATTGGCAATTGCTCTAAGAATCACCATAGATTTTGATTCAGTAACCAAAACCAATGATTATGGCTACCCTTTACGCCGAAGGCACCGTCCTGGTGACGAAGGTTGCATGGGTCAAATAAACATGGCTGCTGCAGCAAATGCTCCTTTTGACGTTGTCAACCGCTGGTTTGTACCCTACTCTCCGATACTAATAAAAATACTCAAATCACATATCAACGTTAAATAACGCAACTCAATTAGGCCATTAAATGCCAATATATGTATGTACACAAGGGAAGCGATCAAGCTGTCATTCACTCAGAAGACGGCTCAAGAGAACCGGGAAACGAGGTGACAATCTATGAACCTGGGTGCTATTTTAGTAGTAATGACTCTGCTTGGCCCATTTTTTGGTTTTCCATGCATGAAAGAGGACCAGCAGTCACTCATCTCTGCGTGCACCTGAAAAACGGTAAGCGTGTCTACTACAACGAACACAACGTACAAGATATGTTACGAACCCCTCAAATGACCACGCTGACCTTATTCTTCAGGGTTTGTGGTTTTCTCATAAAATAAGTTCAATTTTTTTCACACCCGTTGAATTTCAACGGGAACCTTCGGCTAGTGTTTAATATTTTCGAATTCTCAAATCAGGCATGAAATGATTATTAGAATTTTTAAGCTCTTGGAGAGAGCACCGAAGAATATGGCTCTGATGTCTCGCAAGTTGCTGATAACCTATGAAATAAACTATTAGTCGGGGTTAGATAACATTTGGGGACATTTTTGCAGGCAGACACACATGCTCAATATTAAAAATTGACAGATGTGCGATAGGATTACAGTTGCCATCACTGAAATGCCTGGATACTTTGAGTCTAATGGTCTAAGATGGATCAAAATCGGTCAAATAAATGGGGATAGTTGGCCAAAAATATTTTTTCGTGGGTCAAAGCTCAGAAAATAAAAAGAGGACTTCCAAAAAAATACATGGGTGGAACGATTTTGAAGTACTTAGTAAAGAAAGCTTTCCATATAAAAATTATTAAGGCCAAGATAAGTGAAACATAGCATGCGAGAAATAACCTAAACGAGTAGTGGACATCATCGTAACTGTAATAAACCATTAAACAGCCTTGTTGAGATCTAATAGTACTGCTTTTATGACCGATTTTGTTGCAATTTCCCAATAAGTAAATGTTTAAATCTCCATCAAACATTCTAATTTTTCTCTCAATCTCCTTAGCGAAGCCGTGTTTATACCTAATTAAGGACTGATAGTGGGTCGCTTCCTAAGGTTCGCCTGATGTCGCGCTTATCATGCCTGAACTTGTGCTGTCGGCTACTTGGCGTGTACTAGGTATAAATATTATAATTGTGGACGATGCATTATAAAGGCAGTGCTGAAAGTGGATTCTGGGGAAAATTGAGACGTGTATTCCAACAATAGAGGAAGAGATGATCCCAGATGGGTTTGAGAGAGGAGAAATTAATTCTCGAAATCTTCTAATGTCAAAAACCTAACCTGGAGAATGTTGAAAATATTTGGTATACATCTCCAGATATGTGAATGGCTAATTGTAAGATCCGGAAAATTTGAGAAAAATGGGCATGTATTCCCAAAAATGTTAATGGAGATTATTTGGAAAATTCGTGAAAAATTGTCATTGGTTTCCAGAAACGTGGATGGTAAAGAACCGGAAAACCAAATATAATAATAATAATAACCTCTAACGCTCCATGTTCGTGATAGAGTTTTTGGCCCCGGCTGAAACGAAAATGGATGCAAAGGAGGTGGAGAAACGGACGAAATATCAAGACCTGCTTTGTGAGCTTCGGCAAATGTACTCAGGACCCTCTGTTTAACTGGTAGTCCTCATTATACGTGTGCTCGGTGGAGTTAAGGGCTCGCTGCTGAAGAGTATCAAGTGCATTCCGTCCTGCGTGGCACAGGCGGAGTCACTTGCAGCTCGCATGCAGAAGGCCGTTATACTTGGGTCCCTCCGTCTACTCCGTACGCACGACCCAACCGCAGTGTAGCCACCAATTCGATGGGCGTCTGACGTGGCTGCGATCACTGCCACTCGAGTCCTCGGCCATTATTACGGCAATGAAACCCGATGCTTGCCGAGGACTCGGAGGGGAACGTTTCCAAAGTAACGATGATAATAATTATAATAAATCTTTATTCCACCATTAGTGACACAAATTAAACAATATTTAAATTTCCAAATCGAATGTGGAATTAGGTACCCCAGAAGATATTATCCGATTTTTGGGTAACCATCAAATTATATTAACAGAGGCAGCCACTTATTTCTCATATTTACTATTTACATACGTCCCAGCCAATCACTTTAATACAATATTCATGTGTCCAGACGACTAGTAAAGAATACTAGGCATGCATTCCCGGAAACGTGGAGTCGGAAAAGTCTTGAGAGAGATAGAGAGACTCACTTGGTGCACCCGCGAGTTGGCGTGCAGTTGCGCGGCCCCTTGGAGGCCCTGTCCGCCGCCGCCTCCAACCCCCGCGCCTCCTCCGCCACCGGGTCCGCCCCCTCCGCCTCCCCCGCCGTTCCCCAGGTGGTTCAAGTGGTTCAGGTGGTTGAGATGGTTGAGGGCGTGGTGCGGGTTGAGCGCGTGGTGCGCGTTGAGGGCGTGGTGGTGGTGATGGTGGTGCGCGGCCGCCGCCGCCGCGTACAGCCCCGCGCCCACCTCGTGCTTGAGCTGCGGGGGCAGCGGGGGGCCTCCGCCACCCACCGAGCCCCCTACGCCCCCGCCCGCGCCTCCACCGCCCCCAGGGTGCGATCCCGGGTGTCCGAGGTGGTGCACGTGGTGCGGGTGCAGGCCCCCGCCCGGGTGGTGCTGTCCGTTGGCCGCCCCCGAGGACGGAGGCGTCGGGGGTGGGACGTGGGGCGAGGAGTGCTTCTGAACGGTGACGTTGCCGCCGCCTCCGAGGGCCCCCAGCTCCAACGCCTCCGCCCTTCCCAGGAGGCCGTCCGCCAGGCTGCCGAACAGGTCACCCTGTACGGAAGAGGAGAGAAAAGATGATTAGTGCTATGGAGTCTGGAAGCAAGCTAGAGTAAGTGTTACAGCTACAACTAGTAAAATTGATTTTTATGGAAGCCTTGTAGGCCCTGTCTGCCGCCAGAATATTGGATTTTAACTATTGAATTTTAATATGAAGGCTGAATGTAAGTGAATCTAATGAAACTATACCGTGGAACATTTTCTCTTCGTGGAATTAATCCGCGATGCATGCAAAACAAATATTGATGGTCCATACTTAACCAGGAGTACCTAATTATTAGTAACTGCCCTTTTCCTTCAAGCAGAGTCGTAAGTTTCATGCTGCTACATACATATCTCAGAGTTCAGCATCCACGTTTTTTTCTATTTGATTTTCGTTAGAGAAATTGCCACATTTATGAGCCGATGGCTGTGTTAAATCAATACTATCCCGCTGTTTAATTCAGCTGGTGTTTGTCCAAACTAAAGCATCACGGCTGGTGCATACGGCCTCTAGGGATAGTTTCGGATTTAGTCTATGAAATGCATTAATCGCACGGCAAACATAAAATTAGTTTTATCAATTATTATTGTGTACCATAGAGGGTAACTTATCTCCATCGTCTCAGATATAATAAGGCATTGAAGAGTATTGTGGAAGTGGAATAACATTTTATATATTGGCTGAAAACACGGGTCACCTATGAAATAATAATGCTGTTGAACCGTAATTTTTAATTAATCATTTGAAGAAAGTCGGACTATTACAGTCCTTAGCTGTTCCGACCCTAGATTAACTCAAATCCGGCCAACACAATCTCAAAGTTCGGCATCCACATTTTTTTCTATCTGCAAATCCATTCGATTTTCGTTAGAGAAACTGTAACATTTTTGCATCGCTGGCTGTGTTGAATCAGTGATTATCCCGCAGTTTAATTCAGCTGGTGTTAGTGCAAACTAGTGAATCATGGCTGATGCATGCGGACTCCAGGAATTGTTTTGTATTTAGGGCCTAAAAAGTACCATTTTAATATTGGTATTTCTCCTAGGAACAATGTCTACTACTGCACACTCACTGAAAAGTTTTTGATTTCACTCTGTATATAAAAATTAAAACGATAAATTGAGAATATATTTTTATTGGAAATCTCATCCTAATATTTAAGTAGGAGTTGCCGAAATAAAATATTTGGACATAAAAAATATCCAAGTTTCGGATATGATTGAATAATCGTGAAAGAGAACTGAAGGTAGTTTAACGCTGGAGTGGTGAAGTTCACGCTGGGTATGCATCACAAAATTTGCCGAAAATAAAGCCTTATATGCATCCTGAGAATTGAATATCATGGACAATTAATTTTGGAAGAGTAGCCGATAACGCGTGCTTTTATTTCGCCTCATTGGTCATTCAATCCTAGGATTGGTTGACTGCAGCCCTCCACCCTTCCCTATCTAATGCTTTATCTCCTGGTATCTCATCCTATGTACTTTCCTCTTTATTTGGCCTATAAACTTATACCTTGGTCTTTCTTTGGGGTCTTTTCCCTATATTTTGCCTCATATATGTTCCTCACAAACCTGTCGTGCCTCAAGGTGTGTCCAAACTTTCTAGTTCATCTCTTCTGTATGGTGTTCCATATGGTCCTCTCCTCTTCTCCTCTTCTATACACTTAATCATTTCTAATTTTGCCCGTTCATTTGATCTTCAGCATCATTCTCCAGCTTCAGGTTTCGAAGGCTTCTTTTCTTTTCTGATCAGCTATTCCAATGGTCCATGCTTTTGATCCGTAGAGTCCTACGCTCCACACGGATGTTTTCACACACTGTTTCCTGGTTTGTAGTCCTATCTTCTTTGAGCACAGCTGTTGCTTTTTCCCGTGAACGCCTTCTTAGCTTGGGCTATTCTTCGTTTGATGTCTGTTGTCCTTCTTTTCCACGTTTTATTTCATGTAAAGGATTTATTGATTTCATTGCATGTATGTTTTCTAAGAAGTCAAGGCGTCAGAAAATTGTTCGCTGAAATCGAAAATCATCGTAATGTATTCTCTGATTGAAAAAATCCTGTTATCTGAGCGGGTTTGCTTTCGCGCCCTCGTAATAACGGGATCACGCGCCCATCGGCCTATCTCTTGATGTGATTTGCATGTGAATGTGGCACACACTCATTCGGACATCGCATGCTGAAAACAAGCTTCCTTTCTCTCGGAGCTCTCACGCTAATTAGCTCGTCGTGTGTTTTTAAACCGACTTCCCTTCTCAATGTTCCTCACATTGTCTCGTACAAATCCCTTTACGTCTATCATGGCAAATTGACTCGATAGTCTTCATAATAAAATGTGAATTTTACATCGGATAAATCGATATTGTCGGCTAGCTTTTTCTCTACTTATGGGAAGGATAACAAAGTACTAGAACCATAGAATACAGGGTGTTTAAAAATGAATATCAGGGCTTTTAGGCTTGTTTTAAGGTAATCCGAGCGAGATAGTTCACTAGTCATAATAGAGACCATATTGGTGTCATTAGAAGGGTGAGATATTTTTATTTAAAATGAAACCAAATTCATTGATTCAAATTTATTCTATGTAAAATGATATTCCCTAAAACTACTTTAAGGGCTTGTTTCTCATAGCCTCCACCTTTCACCCAATTGACGCCATGCAATTTTTGTCTATTGGGGCTCATAAAGGATCATGTGTATGTGCCTCCCTTACCAGCTGAAATACTCGACCTGGCAAACAGGATTGAATCAGTTGTTGCATCAATTACTGCTGGCACTCTGATCAACGTATGGGAAGAACTCGCCAATCGACTGGATGTGTACCGTGTGACGAATGATGCTCACTTTGAACATTTGTACAAAAAACAAAAACTGTCGAATTGTTCTTTCATTTTATGCATGATTTTTAACTTTAAATCAAATGGCATTAATAGTACAAAGCCTTAATACCTGAAAATTCATCTTAAAACATCCGGTATTGAGATTTTCAAGAAGTTCAACCAGACTGGGAGGTTCATCAATATTTTTTCAATTTTAAAGAAAGTTACGGATTATGCTGAGCAAAAAATCAATTCCCAAAATTGTAATGTGTTTCCCGAATGAACGTTTATTTTGCGTCGTGGGAAGGTATTAGTGTGGCTTTCGTAGTTTTAAGGTTGTCCATCTGTGATTCTTTACATCCCTTACTTAAATTATTGGAACAAAGAGACAGTAAATTGATCACTACTGGTGCCATTTTATTGATGGAGAATTGAAAATGTACTTGTCTCTTAAATGTTGCTTTAATACTGTGACAACGGCAAACATTGAATTAATGCCTTTATCCTGAGTGTGAACCGAGAGACATCCAATGTTACATTGACATCAATTTCGATTAGAAAAAACTGTAAACGAATTTGTGACAAAAATGGTGATGAGAATACTTGATTATTGTCTGTAGCTGCTCCTCTGATAAATGCTTCACAGTACAAGAACTAAAAAAAATAAGTAGGTTTGATAAATAATCTACCGCTGCATTACTGCCGATGACAATTGATATACGAGATGACATAAGTCGATTTCCTATAGCATGGGGGTCGTTATTACTGTTTTGGCTGAACAGGGATTCGTAGCGGAAATCAAAAACTTTTAAGTAATGGTCCACTAATATTTGACATCTTCAGGTCCTGAAGATGTCATTACGTGTCGAAACCCGGGTCGTAAACAATAAAAATATTAGTGGACCATTACTTAAAAGTTTTTGATTTCCGATATGGAGAGGTTCAAAAAAGTGAAGCCTGAATTTATTAGGGAGTCGTAGCGTTTTGTTGCTCTCGCCCCGAGAGAGACTTCTCTCATAGCGTGATAACTAAGCGTTTAAGATGAAATCGTCGTTACTAGTTCGTGGAATGAATGAATTTCTGTACAAATCATTTCGGCAGTGTATTTGTGTTAATTTTCCACTTTCATCAGTTCCAGAGATATGGTATTGGATTGCAGTAATGTCCTCTATGTCGTACTGAAACTCACCTGATCTGTGTTTTTCTAATGGTGTAAGCCTAGCGTAAAGCGAGTTTGGTTTTTTCCTCTGTGGAATTTTGCACGCTAGCTCATAGTCTCTCGATCTGTAGAAGTATTCAATATAGTACTTCCATCAACTGTTGTACGCGCTCGTTTCACTCCTAGTATTGTTTAGCAAAGCAATTGGCTCTCCCTTGTTACTACTTTACTTTGACAATAAAATCTAATTCGAGAAGTGGCTGAGCAAAACATAGTATCATTAAAAAAGTTGTTCTTCACAGAATTCTGACCAGATTAGGTATCTGGCTGCTGCCGACTTGTGAATGGCTGACACTGCCATCTTCCTAAGGGTTTTGAGGATGATGACAGTGTCAGTCAATGAAATTTTTCCAACAACCAGACGACTCTTTTTCTCTATTTATCAACATTATTCCTCAAATATATTTGAGCAGACACTTTATTCCCGCCACAGGAGGCGGTTGAAGCGGCATTTTTATCAAATTTCCGCATTTTGACTTAAATTTTGGTGGTAACCCTTAAGAATATGAAAAATGAGGCGATCAGTATCTTGCCTTCCATTTTCATTCCATTTCTGGTGTTTTTCCCCCTTATTACTAACATTTTTCAGAAAGAACAGAATTTATATCGTGAAAAAATATAGTACCCCCAGTATTTCTTCAAATTCGACGCTGTAATTTCCAGTAAATTTTCGAGGCAAGTAGCGAGGTAAGAGATCATCATTCTGTTCTTGTCCTATAGTGGGCTCGCATTTCTACAAGATACTGTAATATGAAAGAAATTACATTTAAGCCAACACACAGTGGTGCCACCTCAGTTTGAGGCCTCAAGGTAACTTATTCCGGGTTTTTTTTTAAACTTGAATGTAGCCTTTTTTTAGTGCGTTTCATGAACCAAGACGAAAATGAAATAGGGATTTCGCACTTCTCTAGTTGTCAATCTATCAGAATTGGTTTTCGACTGTCCTGCACCTCTCTCTACCTCTGCCATCCTCTTCATTTCCGAAAACCGTCCGCATTCTACGCCCTCCTTTATCTGCTTCCAATACTCCAGCCTGTCTTCCTCTATACCCCTTGCCTTCTATCATCCCTTCTTAAATAACCTTCACGAATCCCTCATGCTGCAGTACATGACCAATCCATGCGTCCCGTCTTCTTTTTACTATTCTCCACAGGATCCGATCTTCCTTCACTTTTCTCAGTAACTCTGGGTTCGTCACTCGCTCTGTCCAGCTTTTTTTACTTATTCCTCCACGCCGGACCCCTGACTCGGTGGAAATCCCGCGAAGGGTTTGCGTTCATCATACGCTCGGAAAGTCCTACATCTCTATCTACATACTACCTTACAAACCGCCGCATTGGCGAGATTTTAGGACACCATCCGTGTAAAGATGTAAGGGATAAGATTTTGGGTGGTGAAATGGTGACGTGTATTATGGGAATGTATTTAGTGGAGCTCAAATTTTATTCTGGTCGCTTATCGTGTTCACGGAATGAACAAGTTTTTGTACCTATCTGTTCAGCAATGTATCTCTTTTATTTTATCACTTCTGTCAGACCCAGAGATGTAGTGAGACGTCATGATAATATTCTCTGTGTCGCTCTGAAAAACATCAGTTCTGAATTTCTCATGCCAGCTAAGCCTGGCGTGTAGCCTCCGAGTCTCTAGGGGCTCCCACCTTACTCTCTTTAAAAGTTGTGAGACACTATATGTTCGCTCGTGACATTTTTTAACGAAGCGTGCTGCTTTTCTTTATATTTTATGAATTTTGGTTAAATCTTTATGACCAGGGTCCTAAGGTCTTTCAAAGTAGCTTCTCTCTTTCACTTCGGATGCGTCAGCTGGACCTCCACACGCGACCCACGTATCCTTGGGTAACGCCGCATCATCCCCTCCCTTGTTTCGCTCCGACTTCCCCTCCCCCCTGTATCCCGTCAACCTCCCCTGTATCCCATTCCCCACCCTACCCCTCCGCGTGCGTGCGAAGGAACTTGCCAAAGCGACACCCTAGGGTCGCATTCGATGGCAGACCCCTGTGATCGTAAGTCAGGAGGGTCCAGCCGTCTCCATCTTCCCTCTTCTCCTCCCTGTGTTCTTGTAAGGAGTACACCTCCCCATCCCACCACCTCCTGTATTCGCACCTCTCGTATTTTCGCAAACCCGGCGATAGTTTGTCCCTTTTTCTCAGAATGCGGCTGTTTGAGGAAGGGATATGATGGGGAGCTCCGATTGCAGCATAATTTTAAACCCTTATCAGCATCTGCGAATATCGCATAAGTCTACACCTCGGCTTGCTACATATCCTCATTTTCTTTCTCCAGAGTGCGTAGGATGCGATTTAAGTTGATCCCAGCGTATGATGACTTAAATGTCTTTATGTTGTAAGACGTAGTATCTCGCTCTACTTCATGGATTTTTTTTCAATTGCGACTTACAGAAAAAAAAACATTTTTATAAACTCCACATAAAATTTCTTCTCACGATCAGTTTTGAAGCAGAGTTTAATCTTAATAGATGACAAAATTTGACCCTTCCTCGCTCTTTCTCTGGAGAAGAGAGTTTGAAATAACATGGTCTCCAATGTGAAAGTGGGAGGAACTCGTGGAAAAATGGTATTTTTCCCGTAAGTTTCCGCGGTGTTCAGATGAACGCTTCTCCATTTTTCGGATTTTCACCGCATTGGTTGTTTTTGGAGACAACAGTTTCACCCGTGTTCCAACGGGCGTCTTTTGGTAGAAGTGCTACGGCATCATTTTGGCCACGTGAATATAGACCATCTGTTTCCCTCCGTGCTCTGTGATTGTCTCTTTTCTTCCCGCCAAATCCTCTTCCTAGCACTGTATAGGCGGGAGCCATTTCTCTGTTAAAGTTATCCATCGCTTTAGTTATTTCAGCGAATGGCCTAATGTTTCCCTGAATGTTGTGGAACGAATGAAGTCCTAAGATGTGAGCAAAATACAACCCATAATATTGAAAATGATTTTAGCTTTTTTTTTTAAATTTGAAAAACTGCTACTTCCAACTGAAAAGATTTCAACTGAAAAGGAAAAAAGAACATTTTCCTAACTTAGATAAACAAGTGAACATATTCTCTAATTTAGTGCCCACTTTTTAATACTACGGTCAAAGGATTAACTTTCTATCATTACTTATTGTATTTACTTAAACAAATTAAAGCCATTATAAGGTTTGAATTTCCCTGATAACGGTATACTCTACTCAGCTGACGCACTGAGGTCGACGCGGGCGTGTTCAACATATTCTTGCTAAATATTTCCGGGTTTAAATAAATCAACCTTAATAACTACGATGGAAACGTTTTAGATCCGATAAGGGAAGGAAAATTTCATCTCATTATCGGTTGAAATCGGTTAGTTAATACTCGAAGCCATTATTAATTTAGGTGGACAAACTCAGGATAATTAAAAGCTAACATGTACAGTCTTGATAGACACAAACAAATTTGACCTGTTTAATAACTAAAGGATTTTTGTCATCAGTTGTGAAGTTAAAATTTGTTAAATGCGTCAGGAAACTGCAATACCACATTTAAGGGAAAGACTATGTCCCCCACCAACGAGTAAAAGATGTTAAAAAACTTCAGAATCATTAATTTTGGAGGGAATATATGATCACTTTATAGCAGAAAAATAATTGGATGAGAACTACAGTCGAACTTCGGTGTAACAAAATACCAAAGAAACTTGAAAATATCTTCTGTTAATCAAATTTCAGGGCATAGGAAAAATCGGCTTACGTTACTGGGATGAAAGAAATGGAATTTTAATTATCTATGGTAATTTGTCTCACCGATAGTCCAGACAGAGAAGATCAACTGTATTTACAATTTACTTTTTAGGTGTGCATATTTACCATGTTCAAGAATAATTTGGCCTGGAAAATGTTTCATCACGAGACATAAATTAGATTTATGGTCCGTTCATCAAATAATTATGTTCGAACAGTAAAACTTTAATTATGGAGAGGAAATACATATTTCAATTTTTTCTCTTGTAAGCTCCCATCTAAAAAACTAGTCGCCATTTTCCGTCATGAAAAGAAATATGAGATGTTCCCCGAGGCAACTTATTGAGGGACACAAGTTTGTGTTTCCCGAATCCATCTTCCACAGCAAAGATTAAGTCGACCGTTAACAATTATCAGGACTATTCCTAGTGAAAGAAATAGTGGATATTTACATTCAAAATGGTATTAAAAAGTTATCTGGATAGTTTCAGTAGCTTTCAGCTTTTACATTGGCCGATTCATATTGATTGTGTGCCATAAGAATTTTATTTAATTATCGGTAAAGATAGGTTTTGTTGAATGTCAAAGAATCTACTCCCAATTTTCTACTCTTTCAGGGGCCTATCTCCCTCTAGTATATTCTTTTTCGCCTCAGCATACGATCTAATCTTCTTCATCCCATTCATGAAGCCTATTTTCTTTCTTCTCTTTCCCCGTTTGCTAAACATTATTCCCTCTATCACACTCTCGAGTAACCCATCGCCCCTCATTACTTCCTCCAGCCGATCTCGAATTTCATTTAGAAGTTTCCTTTCCTCGCCATACGATCACAAGCACTATTTCGTTAGTTTCCTTTCCGTCCACCTAACCTTCTCCATCCTTCTCCACACCCACATCTCAAATGCCTGCAGTCTATTCTCGTCCTCCTTTCTCAGGGTACACGTTTCTGCTCCATACATCGCTACGCTCCATATCAATCTCTTCACCAGCATCTTCTTCACATCCTTACCCAATGTTCAAGTCATCAGCTTCGTTCTATTACTAAACGCCTCCTTAGCTAGCGCTATTCTCTTCCGTATGTCTTTGCTACTATGCCCGTTTTCTTCTAGCGTGCATAAGTAATACCTATGCATAAATGGATACCTCGGGACATTATTGAAAATCTTCGAGCAAAGGTGCAGGTGTTGCTCACATCAGTATAACGTTCGCTTTTTCCCCGCGGTAAGAAAATGAGAGCCGATAGGCGTCTCTTTTTTCCCTCACTGTTCAACGGTTCTTTTTATAAACTTCTACCGTCCCATAACCATCCGTCTTATCTCACCCCTCAATACAGCCCCTCTTCCCAAAGCGCGCTGGTTACTTCGCGGGGGATAGAGTTAGCAACAGCTTTCGGTAAGAAATGGCCTGGGAGACACTTGGGCGGGGGAACGCGCATACCTTTTTGAAACCGTAATGGAAAAAAACAGCCTCGATTCCCGGCTTGAATCGACGGTCTGGGTCTCGTTGGCGTAATCGACTCTTGCAAAGTTTTTCCTCTCGGCGACTCTCCTCTATGCGTCCAAATCCCCTCGCACGCATTCATCCAGGCCATTGCTTTCTCCCCCATCTCCCACGATCCCCCGCAAATATATTCAGTGTCTTCCAATTGCACTTCATCTTTAAGACTCCCTTCCGACCGAATCACCACCGAGAGGTGTTGATTCGTCCGAATCGCACTCTGCATTTCACCATCATCCCCTCCACCTGCTTTGGAAAGTGCGCATGAATCTTTTTTCTATCAAACGAGCTGTTTATGTACGTATGTCTCGCCTTTTTTTCTCTAAGACTACTCAAACTATTTTGATGAAATGTAATGAATTGGGATGTGAAAATACAATTAAGAAAGTTCTCAAAACGGAGAAAATTCCTTTGATATTTTATAAGTAACTATAAAAATTCCAAATTTTTAACGTTGCCCTAAGAACAATCAAGGTGGCAACGCTTCTAGAAATGAAAGTGAACAAAAAGCAGATGAAAGAGCATTTATAGAGCTGTGTCTGTACGTATGTTAGGATTTTTTTATCAACAACGGCTCTAACGATTTTGATGAAATGCTGGAATGCATTAAATTTAATCAAGGAAATAGGATTCGAAAATGTCTCAAATCTGAGAAAATTCCGTTTATATTTCAAATATTACTTTAATAATTCAAGCTTTTTTAACATGGATCTTATGGACAGTAAAGTTGGCAACGATTCAAGCAATGAAAGTAAACAAAAAGCATAGGTGACAGCATATATAGGTCATCATGAGTTGTCGATTACAGATTGGAAAGTCACACTGAATTATGTACCGTATTATATCAATTCAAAGTTGTTATGCAGGTTTTTAAAAGATTTTTCTTAACGTTCTCTGAAATAAATAAAACGGAACCTCAGCGTAACCAGGCAATTTCTGGCACAGTCAGATAGATTTCGTCGTTTTAATGTTATGGGTAGCAGTACCCGGTCCTCCTGCAATATGTGATAAATAAGCTTAAAAGTGCAAATTTTTCTCTTATACCCTCAGTTCTTTCAAGAATCAGATGTTTAACAAATCCTATCTATAAACATAAAAATGTGTCAACACTTCGTATGCAATAGGATACATTTTGCACGCTCAGGGTCTCGGATTTGAATTTAAATGGTTAACACAGACCTCAATCTTTATTTACATCAAATATGTACTTAAGCTTAATTTTTATCACTCGTTGGATTTTTTTTCTTTTGCAAAAATTTAACTATAAATATTTATTATTCGACATTGAAATAAGCTGTACAAGAAAAGAAATCAAACGAACTTTATCATTTCAAGCGTCGAATTCTATGGTTTTTGATTCGATATTTATTTACCAGATGAAAGTAAATAAAAAAGTCATAATTCAAAAAGAATTTTCTCTTTTCAATTGCATCCGGAATTCAAATTTCTTTCATGTGTCACTCTTTGTGATTTCGTCGAACTATTCTTTCAAACTTATTTTTGCGGAAAATCAAATTCGCTGGTGGTAAATGGCATGGATATCGAATGGGACGCTATTCATAAAAACCGCATGATTTCAGGAAATTTCGGATTATTTTTTTCATTTGTATACTCATGATTAATCAAAGATTAGAATTAAAATTATCTTTCATTTTCACAACATTGCCGAACGAGTTAATCGCAGTTTTACGTTTATGCCGCTTAATGAATCACCCAGCGTACCTTCTTTCATAGCCCACTCATTCATAACCCTATCTTTCAGACTTGTACCAAAATTCATTTGAGGTACCCTATTTCTGCTACACTCAGCATTTCCTTATGCTTCAAAACAAATTTTAATAAGTGTTAAAGATGTTATAAACGATTGGTACATGGCGGTGATGAATCGGCCTTTAGAAATTTACGCCACGGAAGCTGAAGGGTTATATATCGGCTCGCGTAAATGAAAGGCCAAGCGAGCTTGGGATCGCATGCCTTCCCGAAGCGATCTGTTGCTCTGACCTTGGGAGATTAAGGCGCGGCAGGCAATATGTTTCATGGGACGTTTTATTACACCCCATATCAGCTGTCAAATTTTGCCCGACTTTTCCCCGTTTCCCTGTAACCTTTGCTCCTCACTTATCCTTTCCAAAGACCAATACAGAGAGCGCACCTGTGCCCAACGTTGGCCGATATAAAGAGAGTTTAGGAGGCAAAATCCGGGATAGTGAAATGTGTGAATGGTGGACCGTCAAGTTGAGACTAATCTTACTTCAAACCTGTTATCCGTAAAGTGTTTGTAAGATGGATGGTGACTGCACACCAAGTATTCTTTATGACTGTAATGTAGAGTAGAAGGGGGCAAAGATAAATCTGGCTCTATCCAGAAGTATGATAGAATTTTTCACATTCAGCCGTGACGAAAATGGATGACTAAACCCGAACCATCATAACCCTGGTAGAGATGGTGAGCTCGACTTGGTGGAGACCCAAATTGAAAGGTAGTTTTACACTACTCGCAAAATATAGGCCATATTGGATTATAAAATTCATCCTTTTCATTGGTCGTTCAATCCTAAGATTGGTTGACTTCAGCCCTCCACCTTTCCTCACATAAAGCTTGTTTCTTTACTTCCTGGTATCTATTCCTATTCTCTTTCTTCTTGATTCGGTCCATGAACTCATTCCTGGGTCTCCCTCGGGATCTTTTCCCTCATTTATACCTTTCATTATATTCTTCACAAACCCAATTTGCCACAGTGTATAACCAGTCCACCTGGTTCTTCTTTTCTGTATAGTGTTCCACTGGGCCTATCCTCTTCTACCCATCTGTGAACTTCATCATTCCAATAAAGTAAGATTTGAAGCTATTCTGGCGTGAGTAGTTAAGTAGCTCTATTCGGGAAGTCCATCGAGTGAGAGACTCCATAAGCGCCGACGTTTCCATGGCCTATGGTTAATAGTCGGCCATCAAAACGTCGGCACTTATGGAGTCTCTCACTCGGTGGAATTAATCATTCCATAATTTGTTAATACTCTTAATTTTCAGCATCATTCTACAGCACCAGGTTTTGAATACCTCTAGTCTTATAGTCTTATTATAACATTGCATCATGAAATATGCTAGGTACACCTTCGATGGAGAAAACTGTATCCACAGCGACTATTAGGCGATTGGCGTCATGCACGTAAAGACAGACCCTATAACCCGAGGTACCTACGACCGGTTATCTGACCCTAAAGGCTCACGCGTCTGGAAATACTAATCAGTGGCCTGATATTATTATTGAGATCGTCTGCCTTGCATTTTGTGTAAAACATTTTCCCAGGCATTAATCAAATTCTTGTACTAAATATTGGCTGGCAAGTGCTTAACCTTGCCGCAACCCACGACAGCGAAAATAGTACAACAATCGAGTGCTCTGTGGCGCATCCAAAATTTCGTCCTCCACAATAGTCAATAGTAAGACGTTTGCGAATAGTACCATGCATTCTCCTGCAAAGTGTTCGCCCCTGTGACAAGGTGATGAGGACCGCGAACCAGGACAAGGGCGCGAGGTTAACGGAGCTGCATGTGAAGAGTTGTATAGCTGGGCAGAGATAAGGAGAGAGTTGGAGAAGAGTTGGGGAAGCGTGTGCTCCATGAGCCATGGGAAGGAGGAGAGAGAGGGATTGAACTCGGGTGGGGTAGGGAAGGCGAAAGCCCCATGAAGGGGTGGGTGTGGAGGAGTGTTGTGGAGAAGGGTGGTGTAGACCGGATGTGGTGGTTGAGCTTGGAGTGGCAGTGGTGGTGGCGGCATGGGAGAGGGAACAGCAGTGGGCGTGTATGGTGCGGAAGTACTCCTTCTGTCGAACAAGTGGTCGATAACATGATTCGCTTTTCACTGCCGCACCCCTTTTACTCCTTCCACTCCGCCCCCCCCCCCTCCACCCCCCCCCCCGCGTGTCTCCTCCTCCCAGAGAAAGCCCTCTACACCGCTTCGCCCCTCCACTATATATCCCCATAGACACCCGCGTCTCCAACACATTCATGCTTACACGCCACCTCTCAGTCACTCGACGCCCTCCTGCCTTTCCGCCGATCTCGTCTTCACGCCGTGCGTTTTCACTCGAACTCACTTCCCTATTTCATTAATGAGAATCATCACGTATTTCGAGCTTGCGCTTGAGGTGGTTGGAGCGAGTGAATCGTGAGTCGTTTGAGTGCTTGTTTTAATAACTTTGAAAGTGAGTCGAAAATGAATTCCTGAAATGCATTTTTACCGTGCGCTTTCACTCGAATTCGCTCCCTTATTTAATTAATAAGATTGGTCATGTGTTATGAGCTTGCTCTTTAATGTGGTTGAAGCGCTAATCCTTATTAAGAGCTTATTAAAAAACTTTTTCGAGTTAGACGCGAAATAATTTTTGAAATGAATTTCACGAAATTACATCTGCTTATTCAGTGTAAATCACCTATCGCGTACAATAATAAGTGAATACATACTATACGTATAATTTAAAATTTGCGCCCAATTAAAATCATTATTATGACTTGCGTTTACGCCGCGAAATTTGAAATTCGAGCGTAATTTTTAAGTAAATACGTGTCTGTCAGTCGGCACAATACCCTGATATTTGAGAACCGCCATTGTAATAATAGAAAACTTATTACTTTGAGTTAAGGACAAAATCTGTGCACTCTCACTTGTGAGTCGCCGAGTGCTAATTTTATCAATTTTGCAATTAAGTCGAAAATAACTCGTGAAATGCATTTCACCAAGTCCATCTGCTTATTTATTGGAAGTTATCATGCGCTTAGCATAATAAATGAGGCAAGCGCTTTACTTGAAAAAAAAGTTCGCTTAAATAAACCCAATGTTATGAATTGGGTTTGTCCCGCGAAATTCGTATTTCAAGCCAGTTTCATAATTAAATAATTTTCGTCTTTCAGTAAGCAAAATACGCTAATATTTTTTAGCCGCCATTGTATTTATATGAAACGTATTACTTTTCCTCCAGGAGAAAATTTGTAAATTTGCAATCGAATTAAGCGCCATAGGGCTACGTGTTAAAATAATGTAAAATTTCCAAGAAACTAAAATCGATGACAGGCAATTTTTTTGCTTTTATCTATGCATATTTATAATGAGTACTCGCAAAGTTTCACCTTAATTTGTGGATGAACAAAAAATGATCTAACACCCTTACATGGAAGTGAAACATGGGCTGCTGCCGCCCAAAAGAAATCGGGAGAAAAGGAGAAATGTTACCGGGAGGTGATGAAGAACAAATGGAGTGAGAAAGTCACTAACGATGAGATCCATCAGAGAGTCGGAGAGAAAAAATTATAGTGAAAAACCGTGCGGAAATGAAGAGACAAGCTCACCGCACCTATTTTGCGACCAAAACCACCCATAAGATTACAACATTATAAGGAAAATTTTAATGGAAGAATTACTGAGAAAGACCTATAATGGAATATATCAGAACAATTCATGAAAGTCGTCAAAGTGAATAATAATGGAGAAATGAAGCCAATGAGGAAGTTTGAGAGGGCGGTTGCTATTGTGGCCAAATCTAAAAGCAGTAAGCAGTGGGCGTGGTTCGTCCGCCATCTTTGTAAACCCCGATTTTTCTTCAGCGTTTACGGGATGACGCACAAATTTTGCAATTTTATCATCTTTTTCACCAATTATTTACTAGAAATAAGCGTATATTTACTTACTTAATAGGGATTTTCCTTACAAATATGTTTAATTTATTTGAATTGATAATTAACTGAATTCCCCATGAAAGCTATGGTAAAATTGAGTCAAATCCATGGTACTAAGCAGCCAAAATATGATTCAAGAGTTTCTTGCCTTTAAATCCAAACAGATGGTGGATATTCTTGCTTTACATCCGCTAATTCGTCAATTCCACCGTGCTATCTAAAGGAACGTTAGGAGAGAGCAGGGATAAACTATATGGTAAATGTATTGATTGTTAGGTTACAGTTTATGAAATAATGCCCTCTCCATGTACGTTAATGAATGCTCTGGTTAGGCCACATCTCGAATACGCTGCGAGCATTTGGGACCCTGGTCATAAAGGTTAAACCAAAAAATTTATTAAAATACAAAGAACAGCAGCACATTTCGCTAAAAACTGCTACGAGCGTACAGATAGTGTCTCATAACTTTTAGAGGGATAAAGGTGGGATCACCTAGCGACTTGGAGGCTACACGCTAGGCTTAGGTTGCTTGAGATACTCAGAACTGATATATTTCAGAGAGACACAGGGAATATTATCATGACGCCTAACTGCATTTTTAGGTCTGACAGATGCGATAAAATAAGAGAGATACCCCGCCGAACAGGTAGGTACAAAAACTCGTTCTTTCCGCACACAATAAGTGACTACAATAAAAACTGAGCTCCACTAAATACACTCCTATAAGTCATATCATCATTTCATCTCCCAAAAACTTACATCTTTACACGGCTGGTGAACTTACACTCCCTGCCACACGCCCATGCGGCGGCTTGCAGTGTATTATGTAGATGTAGATGAATGAATGAAGCGTTTGGCATCGAGAAGAATGAACTGATGATGAGCTTAGTTTTAGTTACAGTATAACTTACAACTAATCATGTTTTCAGCAACAAATTGGCCCTGCTAGGTTGGTATTAAATTATTATCTGGATTACTATCAAGTTATTGTTTTTATAATGAGCTCGATACAATTGATAATCTTAATTCAACCCTACTCGTTGAAAATTTGAAACTATTCCGGGAGAATTAAAAAACTGGCTGCCTTTAAAAAGAACTGCAGAAAATGTCTAGCAAGTATTGTAAGCGGAAGAGAAAAGGAAGGTATCATCTCCAAGTTGAATACTTTCTTGGGAAATTCAACAAGGGAAGGGAGCTTTGTCGTCGACTCTCTCTGCGTCACGGGTCTGTTATGTGAATAATGTCTCGCTGTTCTGAAGTTTTCACATAAATCACCCATCCACCACCAAATGAATCTGAGATGTGATAGATATTATGCAGCTATAATTACTCCGGGAACACTGATATAAAATATTCCAGTTTGTGTTGGGTCTAGTGGAGGGTGGGTTAACATTATACCGATGCGTTATGTAACTCTAACGTAGTGGTTTTTCAAATGCGGCAGCATACCTCGAACAGTGCTAGAATTTAAAATATTATGAAGTAAAAAATGTTCGCTGTAATGTTATTTTTTATGAGGAGTGTGATAATTGATGGTTATTAGTCCTCTGTTGTAGACATGTTTTGCACCTTCGTTAACTACACCGGATTATTTCCAGGAATAAATCAATTTACGAATTTATTCATTCCCGTCGTTGCTAAAGAGTAGCGAAACTGCTTAGAATATGTTTTCCAAAAGCAGTAGATTTTAACACCTTCGTTACCGTATTTATGGTCGAAAATGTATGCAAAAATCCACGAAGTCGCATTCATCGACTTAATGATTTCCTTATGCTCACGCGCACCGCTTCCGGTTCGGCTTTCGACGTTTCGTCGGGAGGTCTTTCCTGGGGGAACAGCTCGTTTTCCGGGGTGTGGTGGTGCTTTTTAAAGCCCACTAATAACAGCAATAAGGTGGTGCCGAATAGTGCTGCCTTGCGGTGAGAGAATGGGGAACAATACGGTGTTGTGTGTGTGTGGGTGTGTGTGTGGGTGGGGGCGAGGGGTCGTTCGTGGGGCTGCAGAGATCGCAGGTGCATTATGGGTACGGGTGTGGGGCAGGGGTTGACTCATGATGCCTCCATATGGGATTCCCTTCGCGCTCCTTGTCTTTATCTGCGTTGTCTCCATCCCTCTTCTCTTACCGCCCCTTGCCACGTTAGAGCTGTCCAGTCATTACCCCGAGAATGAAGGTTGGAGGAGGGAAAGAACGTGGGCAACCCTCCCCCTTGCCACATCCTAAGGGAAGGCAAGTGGCCGTTAGGAAACATGCCAGGGTCGATACGCGACTGACAAATGTTCCGTCTTCGCCCTTCCCCCCCGGTAAGAAAAAGGGCTCCGCTCTCTTCACTCTTTCTCTATCTCTCTCTCCCTGTCTGTCTGTCTGCCCCTGTATTTCAATTCAGAATAGTGGGGAGACTAGCATTTTGTCTGCATCTGCCCATCGTGACGGGTGCACCCTCCTGTCGTGATGACGCGAGGTGCAATATCGTTGAACCTTTAAAGCTTAGTGAGTTAGTTCGGAGAATGGGAAGAGGTTACAACAATCGAATAAAAAGAGTGGCATTAGTTTTCTTCCTAGAATAAGGTCAAGAGTTTGCTTGAGTTGAGTAAATAGTGTGCTTTGCTTTTGATATAATAATTAACCAAGAGTGTAACAAGTTGGCTATTTGCAAGGTGGTAACAATAAAATAATTCAGTGCAGACGTTTAAACGGCCAATATCCAACAAAGCAAAATTAAAAAGAATTAGTCCAAAATTCATTTTCGATACCTTTTATTAAAATCATAAATTTTGCCGGGAAAGGGCTCAAACAGTTTTATAGGAAGACGATTCTATTCCACAATTGTCCTGTTGAAGAATAAAATTTTCTTTACATTGGTCCTGTGCTACCAACACTTAACCTTGTATTAGTGATCATTTGTAACTATTTATTTAGGGTTTTCCACTTTCTGTCTCAGCTCTCCCCATGGTTTTTCTCCCTGTAGAAAGCAGAAAAGTACGTATATTTTTTCTATTCCCTCCTCAAGAGCCCCATCATAGTATTTGAGAAGTTTGGTATCACACGCCTTCGCGTGGGATCCAGACTGCTGACGTTTAATCCAAAATCGGTCGCATCACAGTCTCATATGCCTTTTCCTTTGTGGTTTTCGTGATGCCCTTTTCCTTAAATGCAAGCCCTCTTGAAAAAATAGACGAGATACATTCTCTGGCACCAGCAAATAAGTAATGATACTTTAAGTTATAAGTGGTACATTAAATAAAACGCGTTCGAAATAGGGGAGAAATTGGTTGATGGTGTTGAGATAGGGAATCAATTGTTACTATAATTGAAAAGGCATGCAATAAAATGATGATGAAGTGTTAGGTGATGAAATTGCCTCTATATACTTAAGAAGTTGAGTTTTGTGACGAAAACCGACTCATGTAGATCTGAAATCTGAATGATTATCAAGATCAAGAAGCAATGTAAAAATATTAAAAGCTTTTTAAAGTGGAATCTTGCTTTTCAATTCTTCAATGAAGAGCAATTCTACTGCTCAAATCCAGAAACAATATCGTAGTGAATTTATGTCTCAGAATATTTAACTTGGAGTGTTTACTGTGAGGATTCCTGCGTTGAATTAGTATTAATTTTTTAGCCTACTCTAATCTTAAGATATTCACTGATTGCGCCAGTTCCTGATTAATGGAGCATCGCCGGAAATTATAATACTGCTATGATGAGATTCTTTGGCCTCACAATAACTCCTCCTACCATTTGAGTTGCACGGTTTCAACGTTAGAATAATCGAACACGACTCGTAAATCACTTGCTTCTGTTGGTTTCATAGCAGGTTAGTAATTATAGAATGCGGAAAGTTACTAGTTGTAACTTTTATTTTATCAAACATAGATTTTGCTATTATATGAAGTGTACTTAGTTCTCCCTATCTCGTTAAAAATCATGAATAAGGGGATCTAAAAAGACTCGTTACATGGATACCCGCTTTGTTTTAATGCCTTTTTCTAACTCTTGAATTTCTGGTCACTAATCAGCACTTCGAGGTTTAATTCTTGGGAATATATTCAATTTAGAAAGTCTTAATGGGCCTTCGACCTGGTCACAAACTTATGGGCAGCCGAAGTTTTGGTGGCTGACACTTCCATCATCATCAGGGATATAGGACTTTTAACTCTCTTTATCACATTCAACCTTGATAAAGACGGCAAAATGTACCGTCAAAACGTATTGTGGTGCCGCCGACGTTTAGGCGGCCGACACCTCCATCATCATCGGGGATGTGAGACTCTTAAGTCCCGCTTTGACTCATTCGACTACCTGATGAGATGGCAGAATGAGCCATCGAAAAGTCGTCAGCCCACAGTATCTCATCTGATGAAGAACCCCTGAAGACTTCACTCGGATTATACTCCACGTAAAAAAAAACGAAAATCTTTTAAATTCAATCTTATTTCCCCGGTGCTCTCTTAACCATCTCTTCCGAGTGCACTTCATTTGTTTCATCAGCGTTATCATCGCTTCCACTTTAAGGTGAAGTACTGCCGAGTCACTCCACCGATATCCCCCGTTCTCCGGGTAGTTCTTCTCCCCATTCCCTATCGGAAAGTCGAACCCCAACCGGGAGTGGACAGGACATGCTTCCGACCCCCTTCTCTCCGACCCCCATCCTCCAACCCCCACTATTTGACCCCTTGACCCCATCTCTCAACCCCCTTCCCCTCTACCTGCCCGCCTTCCCCCTTCACCTCTGCCCACCCACCCCACTACTCCCCGCCACCCTCTATTTACTCCAGATGATCCCCGTTGGGGTGGCGCCCTCCCCCGTTCATCACCTATCCTTAATTCTCCCCTTCCCCCAAGTTCGTTTCACCCCTCCCAACACCCCGTGCCTTCCCTTTCCATTTTTCACGCAACCATTTCTACCTTTCTTCCACACGCCAGCCTCTGCTCCCGTCTATTTGAGGTCGTTTTAGATGGTTGGAGCGCGAATAGTTAGTCATTGAGCGCACATTTTAATAAATTTACAAGAGTCGAAAATGTTTTGGACCGCACGACACAAATATAGCTATACGATGGAAATAGCCTTTTATTTTCTTATATAAATGTTTAAAGGTTTATATTTTTTCAATTTCGTCTTAATTAAAGCATTGTTTACATTTGGGTTTACGGCGCTAAATCCGAAATTGAGGCGAAAATCTTACGTAACTTCGTGTTTTTAATTCTGCATGATACCCAAACTACACTGAAGTATGCCGATTTCTACGCTGGAAACAACCATACATGTTGTAATATAAACATTACAATAATTATATTTTTCAATGTTCGTCTCAATGAAAGCATTGTTTAGATTTGAGTGTACGGCGCAAAATTCGAAATTTAGGCGAAAATCGTATGCAAATACATGTTTTTCATTCGACATGATACATTGATATTTATTACGAACCATCATAATCAAAGAAAACGTATATTTTAGCGTAGAGGAGAAAAATCTATACATTTTTCATCGAATAATTTCGAAATCCATGTCAAATGTCATAATGATATTTGTTAAATAGTATTAAACTGTCAAGAAACCAAATCGGTTATGAAAGTTTTTCCTATCATATATATAAGTCATCATCATCTGGTGTTCTGTCTGCTGACAGGTCCCGTACACCACTGTCGTCTCCATCCGCTTCTGTCTCGAGCTTCCTTCTTTGTTTCATCATAGCTGATGATAAGTACATATTACTAATAATTACACTTCTGCGAAGTTTTGCACAAAACTGTACATATATGCAAATTGTTCCTTCTACCTTAACGGAGATATCATCTTACTCAAAACTTGGTCAATTTGACCTCATTATAAACGAAAAGATCTCATATTCCATAAGTCAAAAAAATGTGAGGCGCTTACATCTCCATAGTTATGCCATAATCAGATTAATCCTCTTAAGAATTGTGTAAACATAATGACCACTATCTGAATGGAGATTATGGTAAGGACATTATTTAAACCTACCATGCTAGTCGTGGCGAATCAAATGATAATTTCTGTAGATTTATTCCATAAATACACATTGACAGACAATTTTTCAGTTTATTTGCACCGAAAAAACTGCGGAAAAGATTTGATAACATTGGCGAAGAATTTCCAGTCAGAAGCCTTAAAAAGAAAGAAAACCATAGTGATTTTTATGAGAAAGAAGATATAGTATTATAACCATCGTATGGTGTCTTATTAAGCTTCTATTTTTAATAATAGTGAGTAATAGGTGAAATCTATTTTCAAAAGGTAAATCTTACTTTTCTTTAATGACCATAAAATATTACATTTAAGGAGATGAGACTTAATCCTAAGATTCACACAGACTGCTAACGATTTGCAATGATGATTTGGTCGTCAGCCGATTCAGATTATTCGATACTAGGAAACTAAATGTCAAAGACGGGGTCAAAGGGCTTAATCTCATCCTTAATGTAATGACGCAATAATCCATTGAAACGTGGTGTTCAACTTGTCAGCCCAGCTGAAAACTCGAGGACTTTTCAACTCAATGAATATCTGTGGTTACTATTTTGCAGATCAGCGTTCAATTCAGCACATTAATAGAATAAAGTGCCCCGACGATACCAAAAAGGTACCAAATTTTAAAGTCACCAAATAGTATCTAAACCTTGGGAACCCCAACCTATTTCTACTCTATTTCATGGAACTGCGAGAATTATCGAAGCGCTGGTGAATGAGATAGAACTACGGAACTGTAATCCTCTTAAGGAATAATTTATATGTGAAATATTTGTATTCAATCGTTTGTCTCTAGCTAATTCAATCATCAAAGCAATTTTAAGTTAAAGAGGACGTTTCTGTCCTGCTCGATTGGTGATTCTCTGTTGTAAAATAACGATCATTCGGTAACAACTATGGAGATACAAGTCCCAATGCAAACTTTTTTCTCTGAGGATTTCGCATATTTGTATGATCTATCCTATGATTCATAGATTTAAATAATCTTCTTTGTAATAATTTTATCACAGAATAAAATGAAGAAGAAATCCTTCGAAAGGAGGACGGTATTTTCACTTTGTCCTTTTCGTGACCAAAGATAGCATGTTTTTATATTAGGCAGGGAAGCGACAAAACTGGATCCGAGGTGTCTCCTGAGGAGATTCACGATTATAAAGAATTCATAAATGAAAATATCTTTAATATCCGTCTCTTTTTCAATCACCGATGCAATTCAAAGTTTAAGAGGGCATTTATGTTGTGATGTGGTAATGATAATTGGTAATTGGTGATGATTGGCTATGATTTGGTGAGAACGAAAGAGAGACCGGTCCCTGACCATTATTTCTTTCACCGTTGATTCGTATATTTATTTATTTTCCTTTTTGATGCATAGATCAGATCAGTATACAACGTGAATATGACACCTTGCCGCAAAAAGGAAAAAGGAATTATAAAATCCTTCAACGGGATGGTTTATTTCGAATCTTTGCTTAGCCGAGGTTGTCATAATTTTATGGAAGTGAAGAGTAAGCAAAATTAAACTTAATGGTTGAAGGCGTAACTTTGTGGAATGACTCTACTGACATGACTAAAAAGAGAGAACTCTTAGTATTTTCCACACTTAAAACTTTAAATCCCGACCCAGGTTTCGACTGCCTTGCAATCATTTTCAAGGTACATTATACATGGTATGCGAGTTAATATATAGATCTAGATAGTCATATTGATCGCTTTCAATAATGGATATAAGACAGAATTAATTGACAAAATATAAAAACGTGTAACTAAGAAAGGAACTATTAAATTAATCACTTCACTCAGTTTTTACAAACATGACGAGCCACTCAAACGATGGTGTAAACTTTCCTTTCTGGGGAACATATCTTATAAATTAATTGACGCATTCCCAAAAAAACAAGTTTTATGTTTCATTTTACACCCCAAAAACTTTGGGCAAATTGTTGTTCAACTCAAAGGACGAAGTGACACCTGTGAACAAAATTGGTGTGTATAAGCTTAAATGTACTACTCCCAATTGTGCTTCGATATACATTGGACAAAGTGGTCGAGCCATCTCAGTAAGGGCTCGAGAACATAGAGCGTGTTGGGTAAAAGGAGATATCTCATCAGCCTTTGCTAAACATTTAATAGAAGAGGACCATTTAAGTGACTTTTTGCCGGAAGTGCTACATGTTGAGAAGAAAGAGCCAAATTGGACTACTTAGAACATTTCCAAATTTTGAGTGCTGCCAAAAACATAAGTGAGAATCTCCTAAATGAATGTGTTTTTCCCTCCCACTCTCCCCTATTATCCATACCTCTCCCCCCACCACCTCCCACTGACCGTGACGCACGTCTCTGACGTCAACCAACCACTTCTTCCCCCACCTCTACCCCTCCCCAGATCTATATATTAACTCGCATACCATGTATAATGTACCTTTGAAAATGATTGCAAGAAAGTCGAAACCTGGGTCGGGAATTAAAGTTTTAAGTGTGGAAAATACTAAGAGTTCTCTCTTTTTAGTCATGTAAGCAAAATTAGGTGTGGTGTGTGGTTTAGTCGATGAGGTAATATAGGTAGTATTAGTGGAAGAGGTATCAATGGAGGATATTTGCAATTAAGCAAATTTCATAGCTTAAAGCGAGTAAAATTAATTATCAGAACTGAAAATGAAACAATTCTGCCGTAAATCCATATCCAATACAATTGTGTTTAACATTGATTATTCTGCAAAATTATGTACAAAATTGAACTTTTGTGCTCCTTAATTAAATGAATTTTAATCGGCGCAATGTTGTGGAACACTCGCACATTGAAAGAAAGTAACAGTTTACTTTGTAAGATTGCACTGCAGTTCATTCACCCATTATAAACGTTATCACCCGTCAGGGTGTAAACATATTAAAACACTTTGTAATTTCATGTGGAAATTACAAAGTGTTTCAATATATTTACAATCATGAAGTTATTCAATAAAATTACGCCTCAAACCATCACTTTCACCCGTTAGGGTATTGATAGCTCATTTTTGCACAAGGTGATTCCCTACTCTTAGAGATAAAACTGGTCGTTCTGGGTGAACAAACTACTGGAGTTTTAAATAGCCAATTTTCACATACTTTCAAATCGTGTGGCTTGATTTTTCAGCCGTCATAATGGTTCGTTGGGAAAAAGGGTTGACTTTTTCCCCTATTGTTGTCACACATTTTAAAACTTCTTCTCTATGATTATTAGATTTCAACGGATGCGAACGTAAAGATGATACTTTGGAGCTTAAAACATAAACAGTAATAAAAATGAAATCCGACGAGAAGAAGGGGTTCGTTTCTGTCCTTGTGCGTGACCGATGCGAGCATGTTTTTACGCGTTGTGGTCGAAAAGGGGAAGGGGGAAGAGGTTTGTGGAAGGGTGAATAATAAGAGCGCCGCGGTGCGGGAGTAGGAGGAAGGAAGGAAGGATCCCCTTTCCTGCCCACTCTTAACATTATCCACTAACTACTCTCCCACCCCCCTTCACCATTTTCCATATTCTCTCGACTTGCCACCTGCCTTCCCCTCTTTTAACGCGTGCGTTCGTCCGCCAGGTATAATAACAATAACGACGGGACGGCCCCCGTGAGTTTGGCGAGTGCGCCATGTGGCCGGAGGCACCCCGCCCCACCTCGCTAACGCTCCCCCTCCGCCTCCCGCCCTGTCACCCCGGCCTCCTTCCCCCCTCCTGCACGTACAAGCGTGCGTCCGAGTCTAGCCCTCGCTGTCCAGCCGTCCAGGAGAGAGATTCGAGGGAGCGTGACGGCATTGATTTAGTGATCCTTTCGGAAGGGGTTCTATTTCTTTTTTTTATTTGTTAGGGTGACACCCTCCTTCCGCCATTAGGAGGGAGGAAGTGTGGGAAGGGAATTCACGCAACAATTCGACGCGAAGAATCGTGACCGTGTTGAAAGAAATTTTCGCCGTCAAGGACCTGCGCTTCATTGTTTTGGGTAGGTATTTTAAATTGATTGATTGAGGAAGGGGAAAAGATCGAGAGGTCCCGTAGTTATTATTTTACAATCATGTTTCGGTCATGATGGGTCAATCGAAAGATTGATGTTCATGTTCATCGACCATTGATATAAATGAATAGGGCGCTGGTTATGTTGCCCAATACTAGAAGCTGATACCAAAACCTTTGTTGACCCTCATTTTCCTATTGGGCTTCGGTGCCAACGCACTAATTTTGAAATTTTACTACGTTTTCCATTCATCGCTTGCTATAAATCAGAATTCCCTTACATCTTTAAATTACATTATACTTACGTATTTCATTTTTTTATTTCAATAAATAATCATCTACATTCCTGATAGAAAACTATTCTTAAATCCAGGAGAATCCATAGTACAAAGCATCCAATATATGTTTTAAGAGTTACTTGCCTTAAATTTTAAGCAGGTGTGGATGGGATAGACTAATTCTAACCACACGATTAATTTTTTATCCGGAACACTAAAATACGTGTTGATAAACTTTTGGTGACTGTTTTATTGTTGTTTCCTTGGGAACCAAAATTCATTTGTCTACATGGAAAATAACATAATTGAACAGATACAAATTAATTGAATACAATGCAAATCTGAAAAATTCAAATAAAATGTGTGTAGAATCACTTCACTGATTATGGCTATTTTTGCACTGCATCCGCTAATTCGTCCATTTCGCCGTGCTATCAATAGGAAAGTAAGGAGTGAGCAGGGATAGCCGATATTGCTGTTATTCTGGGTGTCAGGCTTCAATTTGACGACATAATGCCCTCTACATTTAGCTTCAATTGATTCTACGAAATAATTCTGTTTTAACAATATTCAGAGTGTGTAGCACGGGGTGACTCCGCGCCAGACATGCAGTGCTCATTCCATTTACAAACGGAACTTCGCAAGCTCTCCCGGCCGTAGGTTCTCTTGTTGGCCGATTCTCCTTCCAAAAAGCTTAGTTAAATAAAAGACAGAATCGTGATTCTTAATCTTCCATTGGTTTTTGGTACTTTTGTCACAATTTCTTTCACCCAAATGTTGCTTATCATCATAGGTACACAAGATCGATGTTTTTACTTCGAGCGAGACGCATGTGCGCTGTTAAAGTGGCTATTTGTAATAAATATTGCAGCAACATAAGTTCTTGTGAGCCTAAAATAAAAATTATAAGTCATATTCGCTATTTTTATATCCTGATATAATGTTATCCTAAAAAAGTATCAATCTTAATGAGTTAATAATATCGCCTATCCTTCACAATATTTTTTCTCGCCTCACTTCCATAAAATATAATACAAATAGCTGGTCGTCTGTCCTTTTTTATCTGTAACTAGCTAAAACAACCTCACTTGATGCTTAGGTAGATTTACAGACTAGGCTTTTGAGTTCGTCATTTTAGAAATTAGAAATATTTTTCGGTTACGAGTTTAAGTAACTCCTTTTTATGTAAAAAAATATATAATTGCTCACTGCAATTTAATAGATAACTGACTGTGTATCTGCAACTCCTCATGTGGGGCATTAGTCATTCCTGGAAATGTGATTTTATTGATCACGAATAATCGCAAAAGTATTCTTTCTCTACTCGGTTTTGACAAAAGCTCTGCTTTAAAATCCAGTGCCCTACAATACTACATAATCATCAGATGAAGTAGACTGAATGGAAGACGAGTAATGATGTCAAACTCGAGCTTCAACGTCAGTTCAAATTCAAACGTGGCGGGTGAAGTTTTTAAAGAAATTGCCATGAGAAAAATTCGGCCTGGATCGGGAATCGAACCACGGACCTTTGGTTTGTCGGACCAATGTGCAGGCCACTACGCTGTCCAGACTTCCTAATTCCCATGGCAATTTTGGTGGATACAAGGCAACTAGATCTTAAGCCCTTACGGTCCATCAAAGATGGCAACGCAAGGGAGAAGAGGACTTCAAAGAAGCCACAACCAAGAGACAGTATCCTTCACCAGCACTTATGCCGTGCTTAGCCATTTTAAATTCAAACGTGGCGGGTGAATTTTTTGATGAAATTGCCATGAGAAAAATTCTGGAAAGCGTAGAAGCCTGGATAGCGTAGTGGTCTGCGCATTGGCCCGGCAAACCAAAGGTCCGTGGTTCGATTCCCAGTCCAGGCCGAATTTTTCTCGAGGAAATTTCTTCAAAAAATTCACCCGCCACGTTTGAATTTCAAATGGCTAAGCACGGTACATGTGCTGGTGAAGGAAGGATACTGTCACTTGGTTGTGGCTTCTTTGCAGTCCTCTTCTCCCTTGCGTTGCCATCTTTGATGGACCGCAAGGGCTTAAGATCTAGTTGCCTTGTATCCACCAAAATTGCCATGGGAATTTCGGAAGCCTGGATAGCGTAGTGGTGTGCGCATTGGTCCGGCAAACCAAAGGTCCATGGTTCGATTCCCGGTCTAGGCCGAATTCTTCTCATGGCAATACTTCAGTCAGTTCAAATGTTTCAGACCTAACACAAATATAACAAACGAAAGAATATCCCACTTTTTACCTGAAGAACACGTCTATTTGGTGATACTATTTGCACCTTGTACCTACAATAATTAAATATCATTGGAAAGAATGTTTTCTCCTGTCAACTCTTTACGTCCGTTACTCTTTAGATGAATTGAACATGAATTCTTGTGTGGGAGTAGCGTTAAGTTGTATAGCTATTGCTGGGAATTATCCCAATAACATTTTATCACATGAAATCTTGTAAGTACTTATTAGCAACACGAAACCAAAATGAGTATTTATTTAGAAGTTTTTTCTTTTCTTTAGAAGAGATATGTTACCATACGGTTTCTCGACATTGGCTCCGTTGCAAAACATAATTTCGATCTGTCTCTTCTTCTAAAGTCCTTGCAGTTCATTTTATGTGATGGAAAGAACGTATCATCGGCCAAAAGTATAGAAGTAGGTCAAATTTCCAATAAGTTGTAATATTAAAATGTCACAAGGAAGGTTTAGGATACACAAGTTTAAGGCAATAAATAATGATCAATTTTGAGAGAAACCTCCTCAGTCAGAAACCACTTAGTCACTTCAGTCGTATACTAGGGTGAGGGAGTGCATGTAAGATTTTTTGGTTTTCTGCGTTTATAAGTTTTGACCGTGGGCGGTGGTTTCTGACAAAGTTTCCCCCTTTTTTACTTTATGATCTTTAATTCCTTTTAATTTTTATGTCCGCAACCTTCTCATTCTTTTGCCCTTTAAAGATAACGGACTAGGGGAAATTTTGCCCACTAGTTCTTATATTCCGCAATAATGTTTTATTTTTAAAAAAATGCACCAAAAATCCCATTACAGAAGAAAGAATGTAAAAAAACCGCAACTGGCCATACGGTTCTGAACCTCTGCGCAATCTTGAGCGGGAATGGGACAGGCAATAGCAGGTGGCCAGCTATTCGTCCTGCTTATCCGCTTCTTCATTCTCCTTCATCTGTTACACCGTCGTTTCCCACTCATTTCGCTTCTATCTTAAACTTGCAGAAAAAAATATTCATATTATTGGAAGAAAATTGGCTTTTGAAACTGATAATTGAAATTGAAAATGAAGAAAGGAGGTCACCTATTTGTCTTGCTTATCCTCTTCTTCATTCTCCCTCTTCGTCCGTTACGTCGTCGTTTCCCGCCAAGTCCGCTTCTTCCTTGCACTCGCACAAAAAATATATATTTGTATTATTGGAAGAAAATTAGCCTTTGAAATTGAAAATGAAGAAAGGTGGCCCCCTTTTTGTCTTGATTCTCCTCTTCTTCATTCTCCCTCTTCGTCTGTTATGTCGTCGTTTCCCGCTAATTTCGCTTCTTTCTTGCACTTCCATTATAAAATATATTCATATTATCGGAAGAAAATGGGGGGAATAGTGGAAACAATGGAGAACCACGCCTTATACCCCTTACGTTCCTCCCCCTACTGATTTGTAATATCCTCCTCATTTCCGTATCAGTCTTGCATCTGTTTTCCGGGTTTCGCGTACAAATTATCGATTCGCACAGGGCGCGTCGGATTTTGGCGCGAGGGGTGGATTGGTGCGAGGAGAAGGAAGTGAGGGCATACATGCCCTTCTCAACCTCGCATTATCTGCGTATATAGGTGCACGTGCTCCGGTACGTATAAACGTGTGTCCCTGCGTGCGTTTTTCACTACGTGGTCTTACGTGCGCTGGTAATTTTTAGTCGTTGAGATATTCGATCACGAATGCCACCATGCGGACGCTCGGTAAAGTCCGGGGCAAACTCTTAATGACCAGGAAGGAACGAATAGTCGGTCGGATATTTATTCATGGCCGAGAGTACCGTTCAAGGTAATGGAATCCAGAACAATATGAGATCGCATATTGCACGGAAAAGTGATTATGGTTGTTGGTGCGCTATTCGTGAGCATTTTAGGGCGCATTTTGATAGCTTTTCACATGAATCGAAAATATTTCTTGGAACACGCCTAAGTTCATCTGCTATTTCGGTAGAAATAAACGTGCGTTTGGTAAAGTAAATGGAGCAAGAGCTATGCTTCCAAGTTGTTGTCTAAATTAAAGCACTGTTATGACTTGAGTTAACGGCGCGGAGTTTAAAATCTAAGCAAAAAGCATATTTTAATGTATTTTTTACTCGTCTTGATACCTTGCTATTTGTTGACCACCATTTTAATTAAATGAAACCAATATCCTGCATTACAGAGAAAATTTGTACAAGTGAATCTAATTATGTTATAATATATTTCAAGTGCCATGAGACCTCGTGTTGAAATAACGTCAAATTGCCCTATCAAACCAAAAAAAACCAAATCGGTGACATGCAATTTTATTCACTTTTATACGCACACATCACTAATAAATATACATATGGAAAATCTCACGCAAATCTGTGGAGAAACAATATTTCCTCTAAAAACCTTAAATCGCGGCCCAAGATAGAGGAAAGTAGCGCCAGATAGTCCGAAAAAACATAAACTATGTCATATGGATCACAACGCTCCATATCGAGTCTATGACTGAGAGAGTTCTGAGGTTCCGCTAAGTTTTAACAGGCTGTTTAAGACCGTGATGGAAGGACCTATGATGAGTTTGAAGGGAGATAGAGAGTAGACTCTATAAATGGAATGAAGAGAGGTAGGACGTATCCTGAGGTGAAGAAAGAAATAATGAATTAACTAACGGACCCTCAAATGTAATAAATTAGTATGGATGTACCAACTTCAATCTAAACCCATATTTACCGGAACATAAAAAATAACAAATAATAATTATTTCTATTCTTCTAATAAAGAAAACCCTACTTTGGTCTTTGACGAAGATATTCACAGTTTAATTAAAGTTATCGCGGGGGTGCTGCATATTATCCGAGTATCGTCTTTTAGCTCGTCATACGCCGCGTTCCCTCCACGCTTCATCTTCATATTTTCCAGGTTTCTGTCACTTTCTTTCGCTTTCCTTTTCATTTTCCTCCTGCACGCTTTTCAAGTCTCGTCTGCCAACGTCTCCTCCACCCGTCGCGGCGTCTTCCTCGTCACCCGTCAGGTGTCACTACTTCCGCGCGCCTTGTCCCTCCCTCCCCCACCGCCCACCCATCAACCCACACACACTTCCCAACTCTTCAACAGAGAGTTTAAAGTATCGAAAGCCACGCTGCGAAATCGTTTGGAATCGAATTCCCCGTTCCGCGCGATAATCAATCGACAATCAATCAATCAAATATAAAACAGTCTCTGGCGTTACTCGGTGGAACTCCTTCACAATGAATGAAAAAAACGCCTGGTTATGAATTATATGTTTGTGGTCAGGTACCTAGCGCCAGATAAATAACATTAAGTCTTTCGTAAATTGTATACACCAATCAATCAAATTTACTTTGGCACACGGTGGTAATACCATTGACTTTTTGGATATTAACATTGGCGGGCAAACGAGAGTTTTCAGCCGGGTCAGAATGGCCACTACTGCCAACGTTTTGATAGCCATCTCTGCCGTCGTCATCAGGGAATCACGGGTATTTAGCCCTGATGACGATGGCAGAGAAGGCCATCGAAACGTTGGCAGTAACGGCCATCCTGACCCGGCTGATAACCCGAGAAGACTTCATCATTAATGTTCGCCGGGAAATAACGAAATACTTCACGAGTTTTCAATTTACCGTAAACCAACAATAACAGATGTTGTTATTCCAATGAACTCAAATCATTGCCGTATTAATAAAATACCTTCGCTCAATTCAATCGTGAACAGGCTAATAGGGATTCCAATGTCTCAGAACAATTTTAAAACGGAATTTGATACCATCAAGTATATCACCCAACCAAGTGGTTTTGATCCGCAACTGATTGGAAAACTTGTGGAACGATCAAATAAAAAAAGCCATAAAATTTGTTTAAAAAATAAGGTGTGGCATCATAACCAGGTGTTTTTTCATTCAGAATCAATCAAATCTTGAAAAGGCGATTGAAGTGGCAGTGTTAAAGAAAAACACAGCCAAACTGATGGGTATTGAAGTCCTTTTTATCCTGGCATCATAAATGGCTACAGTAGAGAAAAAAACAGCGCGAGAGACTACGACTGTTTTCAGCGTAGGAAATCATTCATGGGCACATTAATGCCAAAGAAGAGCAGGATTAGTTTTTTCCAGTAAGGGACATGCTTCTTGCTCTTGGAGGCATTATTATATGTCATGAACGTAATTGTGGACACTGGTTGAGCCATTATTATGAACTTTACCGCAGACTGGAAGGAGTGAACTACGTAAAAAAAAAAAACAGATTTAATACTTTCTCCGCAAATGCTTAGCGTAAATTCATCTGGAGAATTCCATCAGGTTTATTTGGCAAGAAGTTTTAAGAGCTATATTTTGTCATCGTGTTGGAATTCCCCAGAATTATTTACATTAATTAATTAATATACTTGCCACAACCGTTAAGAAATGTCACGATCTCTGCTGCCCTGACTTGGAAGTTGTGTTTCGCGTTCCGATTTCGCGGCAGCACTGGCGTTGAATTCCGGGAGGAAAACGGTATTGAGTGCACGCGCTTCCCTGGCCTGGCGGCGCTCTCATTCCCGTGTCGACCGCCAGAGGGTGCGCGAATGCTACCTCCGCCGCGCGGCATGCATGTGCTTCACCCGATAATTCACTCTCATGTCTATCCCAGAAAAAAAATCTCTCCTGAGGATGTATTGAACATTAAACGTTACCAAACTCAGCAGATAGTGAAATTCTATTCCTAAAGTGTAATGGACAGTACTGAGGTTGAATTGTTTATGATGATTTGTGCTGGAAGGGTAATGTAGAGGCTGAATTTAGAAGAGAGCTGCTCTGAATATGTGTTGCATCACAGTGTAGGAATTGTACTTTAAGGCGGCACTGAAACTGTGCTGTATTATAGCGCTGGAAGTGTACTATTGCAATAACTGTGCTGCAAAAACGCTGTAAAAAATTGTCAAACTCTACTCTTTATTTCAATTTAGGTACAGTCTAATCATTTAAGTACGGAGCATACTTCCAATCAAGCTACAGTACAGTTGAAGAACAGATCCACCTTAGTTACAGAATTTTTTTCTCTGAGTACGACCTCAACTCACTGCTAGACCAGTGATATGAGTGCTTATGTGCTTGTGTAACTTCCTTTTATGACGGCCACCTGCATTCTCAGGAATTGTTCTATTAGCCTATCATACGTCCATGTTTCTCTTTATTCGACCATTTCTAGTCCTAGCTATTTATCCAATCCCTTCTGCACCAAAGCAAGGTGATAGAGGAAATAAGAGGAGTCATGGGGTATTGGCACCAGATGGTCAACAGCTTTAAAATTCTACCATCAAAATTTGGTTTTATTCAGTCCAAATAGCCCAAATTGAGAGATCCCACGCTCCTTCACTTGAACTGAACCACTTTGATAATTTGAGCCTTTTGAATTGAATGGCGGTTTGGTAGAAGAAGGATTATTTTTGCAGTTGATGTGTCAATGTGCTGCGGAAAGAAACCTGGCTTAGGAAGGGTCTACTATCAATAAAACGCGGCTAAGGGAATTGCGGTTTTACATTCCATCCGACGGGGAGAGTAACGCAATTGAATATGGCTCCACATGGAACCAAGTAAAGATCAAGATCCCGCCGAAATAAATCTCTGCCTGGGTTCAAAACAGGGATGTGAAGCCTGCACACTGTCCACTAACTCCGAATCGTACGGTTTCATTTTGCCATTAATCGAGAGAGGAATAGAAAACACACATGCAGTAAAGTTTGCACCATGGAACACGAAGTTGTGATTGAGATACCGCATAAATACTCGGGGATCGAAACAAGGACCTCGGGATGCGAACTCAGTAACTATGGCCACCAGCACCAGCTCTTGACCTTATGGTTCCCTCAAACACGGAAGATTATTATGAAAGTTGTCTACCAGGGAAGACAGGTTAAAATATCGGGAGTGACCGAATATCCTCAATTTTTTTAATGAGTAGGGGCCAATCTACCTAATACATTTATTATTTCATCTGTCTTACTTCCCTTACCACTGGGGAAACATTCATCTCACTATACGTAACTAAAGACCGTTTGCCCAACGAAATTAACTATTCCAACTGAGCACTATGCCTCCTAATCTCATTCAGAAGTTTCCTCTCCTCGCCAACCACATCAAGCACTTCCTCGTCTGTCTCCCCCCCTGGTGGAGAGAGGGATAGAGAGAGTATTTTGGCTTTACGCATTAACCTATGCATGTCGCTCCAGAGGGGTTGTGTTAGAAACTTTCGTGATGATTCCGATTGGGTAACCAATGAGTCACGAGGTACAACCGCAATGGGTGCGAGATGTATAGTGTATTTAAAACACTCGTAAAAATCGTACGCAGCCCTGTTTATCAAGTTTTTCTCACGGATACGCCTATTGTTGATGGAGTTCATTATGGCGATCGGAGACGCAACAAACATATTATTACAGAAACCACAATTGAAATTTTCCACAGGATATTTTAATGACTACGACGCGTTTCAGCTCATAGAACCATCATCAGGTGTAAGACCTGATCTTGCACCAGATGATTCTTGTCTTGTACCTGATGATGGCTCTGCGAGCTGAAACGCTTCGTACTCATTAAAATATCCTGTAAAATAGTGCTTGTTGTTTCTGTTATAATATGACGAACTTCAACGATATCTCGCCTGAATCTGTTGAAATCATATGCAATAAACAGCATATCTGACCCTTAAGTTATCCATTCCAGGGGATAAAAACTCACCAAAATCTCCAACCGTTCGTTGTTGTACCACGTGACCTCTTAGTTACGCGATCGGGATTATCCCGAACGGTTTAAACACAAACAAAGTCCCTCGACCGACTGCCGCTCCTACAACAACCAACCTCCATCCCACAGTCTTTCCCTACTCCTTCGCAACAGCGGCAACCCCCGCCAGCCGCCTTATTCCCGCCGCCGCATCCATCTACTCGGTCCTACTACGCCTATCCCCCCACCCCTCCCGCTACGACTGCTTCTACTCCTCCTCCACATGCCCTCCCCTCGAAAAACCTCCCTCGCCAACCGAAACACATGCACACGCAGGGAGCCTACACCGCCATGCCACCCCCTTTCTCTCCTTCCTCCTACGTACCTCGCCCTCTTTTCCCTCCTCCTCCTCCTCCTCCTTCACCCTCTCATCCACTTTCCGTTCCAAAATGGAGTTCTAAATTATTTATGAAGTCGCACGTCCCTTTCCTTCCCCCCCCTTTCCCGCCCACCCCCGTCTCCTCCCTCTCATCCTACCCCTCGTCCTCCTTCCTCTTCCGTTTCCCTTATGTGCTGCTTTCTCCGCCACCTATTCTCCCTCATTTTCCTCTTCTCCATGCTCATTCCTCTACTTATCCTGATTCTTCGTCGTTTCTCACCAGTCTCGCTTCTTCCGATTCTTAAAAGTAAATACCTGTTGAGGTGGTTGGTGCGGTAATAATTGGTAGTTTAAATAATTTTACATTTACTAAAAAAAATACTGGGACACATTTCGTTTTAGTACACGTAACTAGAGTCCTATACATTTCGCCAACTATACGCCGTAGTGTAGTTGGCGCAATGTAGGAGACTGCATTTAAGTATGCGTCGGAACATAAATTTTATATATGCAGCAAATTTTAAATAATTTATATTAAACATTAAATAATTATTCTGTTTTTTCCGTAATTAATGTATGTTATGACAAGAACTTTGGGCGAGGTAATCGAACTATTGACAGAATTATATTGATATGCATTTGTTTCGAATTTTGTACTGGACGTGACGTGACGATTTGATATATGTTAGCAACAATAATATTTTTAGGGAATGTACTTTGTAACATTCTATGTTGAAAATCTGTGTACGCGTAATCGAGGTGTTACGAAATAAATTTCATGTGCCATAAAGTTACGTTATAATACTTCTGAATTTCTCAAAAATCAAATCGGTATAGTGCAATGTTTTCACTTCTATCCTAAGATATACTTGATGGAAACGCTAATTCAGAGTTTCATGCCAATATATAGACGTACGTTAATAAAAATCACCCCTGTCGCCATTATTAACTGGTCTTGTTTTTCTGTAACAGTGTCGGTGTTCGGTTAAAAAACGTCGCTTTTACACATATGAGCCTATAAACCATCTTTGTGACACGAGTTGCATAAGATAATATGCCATTCTAGCTACCCAAAGATCGCAAAATTGGATTCTACCTTAGAACGAAAGTTATCGGTCAGACTTTTCGATTAAATCTCAAGAGTCGGACAAAGTAAACCCCAAGGTCACTAGGGCCTGGACGGTGGTGAGAAAACTGTGGAAGTAAATCCTGGATTATTTGCAGTGTTAGAAAATTTAAAGACCACTGCAATTTATTTTGAAGTTCGTTCTTTGAGGGGAAAATTATACTAGAATCGAAATCAAGGTCAGTTCCATCGACAGGCACCTATGAAGTTTAGATGTCTTGGTATTGGATATAGAGGTGTGTTTGCTGGTTTTGCAGTTTTTGCCTCAATTACTTAAGGTTCATGCTAAATTGTTTTATGGTTTATAGCATAATCTGTAAGATCAAATAATATAGTACACAAAGTATGCAGGCCTAATGCAAATACAGTGGATAAATACGTTGAAATGGAAACGTAAAAAAATATTGGCCTGGACCGAGTATCGAACCACGGACATTTGTCTTTCCGGGCCATTAAGCAGGCCACTACGCTGCCCTGACTTCCTAATCCCTTCATTTTATGCTGATAAAATTTTAAAATGAACAAGTTGACTTGTATAAAATTTGATAAAGATAAAACAAATCCCCTGCAATGCTTGACAATCAAATCTTTAATACGCTTACACTCGATCAAAACATGTAAATACTTGCAGCCAATTTCTTAATCTTCTATCCTGATCGCTGAGGATGACAGTCACCTGTACTTCTCTTCGCGAAAATAGTTGGGGTGTTATAGGCTGTCCGCGTTTACACATCTCTTCGTAACCGGGGAAGGAGGCATCACACTCGCACTCGCCCACGAGAGGTCTCCTTCAAGAAAACAACTTGAGGGAGGAGAATAGTAATACCTCGTCGAGACTACCGACGCTCGTGCAATTGTATGAGCGTTGTTGCTTGTTGTTGTTGTACTGCTGTTGCTTGATGTTTTGTACGAGTTTTTTGGGGTGAGGAAGCGTGAACGGGGCACATTGTTACCCTCACCCCCTCCCCCTCACCAGGGCACCCGGACGAATAAGTTTATACCTATCAACAAAACTAGGAATACAACATTTCTATGTAGTTCTGAGGCTTTCGAAATTTTCCCCCTAGAAAATGACACAGTTCTATCCTTATTCATTAAATAAACATCATCGGCTTCACCTCATTGACTGTGTTTTTTTCTCTTTACCTATCGTTATTCATTATTTCCGTTTCTGCTCTCGACACCAGCGCTACCACCGTAATGTGACATCGTTGGGTACTCTGGATTACCATGGTACGGACGTGCATTCATATTTGGAATTCAGCTGATCGCATTACGCACCGTCATTCGTACGATAGTTGCGTTAACGAGCATAATAGAAGGAAACAGGGACGGTAAAAATCAAGATTCTTGTCCTTCAATTTGCTTGAAAATTCACTACTCATCTCTTCTACTGGACGGCACTAAGACTACCTACTCGTTTCTAAGGTGAAATAGGTCTGGTATGTGTGTAGAAAACCGTGGAATAAAATCCCGGATATTTTTACGAGTAGGAAATGTAGGCACACTATAGTTTTCCATGCTTTAGCTCAATTCACTTGGTGTTCATGTGGACTCAATATATGGTTCACAGACTATTCTGAAAAATCTGGATCCGTAATCGATGGATTTGAAAGGATTGTAACCGGATGAGACATACTTATCGCAACGTAAAACTCTTGAGCAAGCCGTTTGATTCTGCCAGTGCATCCACAAAAGGACCGTAGAAGACATGAATCCCTCGATAACTCCATTCACCCGAACAATGATTTTGGTTATCAAAAATTGTGAGAGGGCAAGCAACTTGTGGGGATGGAGGGGTTTCAATGCACAGTTAAAGGAATGGCTGGAAAATATATTTAAATCAGACCATTGACAGTTTTCGATACTTCCCCGGTGATTTATAAAGCGGCTTCTATTGATTATTCGATTATAACTATGTTTTTTTGTACTTTCTACTTGGTTTTTCTCGTTTTCCGGTGTAATTTTATCCCCGTCTATAAAAACTATTTTCCCTTAATTGGCGTAATTACTGTGCACAGGAAGTACGTATCTTGAATAACAATCCACATACTGCCCTGCGAGCCGCCATATGATCGTGTGGGAGGGGGTTTTAGGACGGCAGCCGTGTGAAGATGCAAGGGATTAGGATTTTGGAAATGAAATGGAGACGTGTATTATGGGAGTGTATTTAGTGGAGCACAGTTTTTATTGTGGTTGCTTGTTGTGAGCGAAAAGAACGAGTTTTTGTATCTATCTGTTCGGCAATGTACCTCTCTTATTTTATCGCTTCTGGCAGACTTATAGATGTAATGTAGCGTCATAATAATATTCTCTTTGTCGGTCTGAAACATAAAAATCAGCATCATTCCATGAACCAAGACGTTCATTAACCCAGCACGCTTTGTCGATCAAATATTTATTGACAAATTTCAAATCATACAATCATAACGAATTTGACGTGAAAAAATTCTATTAAGCGGTAATATGATCACTTGATGTTTTAAACGAACATTCAACGCTGTCTTGCGTTACATTAATCGCCGATTGTTACTATTTTAAGCCCAATTATCACTGATTTAGTTTCATCAAACTCTGGTGGCTAGAGAGAATTACTAATTATTTTGGTTCAAAGAACAGTTATCTGAAAGATAATAAGAAATGACGAATGGGATTCTGGATGGGGAGCCTCATTGCAGTCACTTTTTTTTGATAGATATTCTCTTTTGGAATGAAATTGAAAATGTATCTTTTACTGCCCCGGTGATTTATAAAGCGGCTTATATTGATTATTCGACTATATCTATGTTTTTTGGACTTGCCACTTGATTTCTCTCGTTTCCCGTGGTTTGCCGATGTAATATTATCCTAGTCTATGTGAACAATTCTCCCTCAAGCATCAAATACCTACTATTTTGGCGGTTGTTCTTCCGTATGTGTTGTAGGAAAATTTAAATCTCCTCTTTGTTTTTCCGTAATTGAGTATGCCCCAGATACTTCCATGTGCCTTTAGATAAGGTTTTATCACAACTGAATGAGTAAAAATAGTTATTAGTTCTTGTTGGTCGGCACACTTAAAAAAAAAATTTTTTTTAATTTAAGACTAACCTTAGCTATTGAGAATCTAAGTTAAGGCAAAAAATGCACTGTATATTTCACAAACATTTTTTGACGAACAAATTTTCCTACAATGTCCATTGAGTTTGGTCATTTTGAATTCAATTATAGCTGCAATGTGCTAATTTCCACGCTCCAAAAAGTTCTCTCGCAAAAAGCTCAAACAGTTAGATGGCAAGATTTCCGTATTTGTATTTTGTTTACAGCTGTGAATAGTTATTCGCAATAATTCATTTATATTAAATAAAGCTATTTTTCCCATCCAACATGTACTCTCGCAAGTACACCACGTTATTTCGAGCTACATTTGCCTTGTTCCATCAAAATCCGGCGGCTAGGGAGAATCACTAATTTTTTTGGTTTAATGGAGAGTTATTCAAAAGACAAGAAGACTTGACAAAAGGGATTCCGGATGGAGTACCTCCTCATTGCAGTAATTTTTTTCCAATAGATACTTTCTTTTGGAAATCAATTGAAAAAGTAACATTTACTCGAATGGTTGACGGCTTACTATATTAAATAGAAAAACTACTTTTCTCCATCCATCGCGCACTCTTGCATTTAAACATCGTTATTCCGTGCTCCACTCGCGAAAAGTAATGTGTAGGCAGACAGTACTCTGCAGCTCGTAACTAAAACAAACATAAAACACAATACACACATTTTACTGGTAACGGCCTGGAAATGAATTGAGCAATATTCAACTCATTTTTTTCCGGGGAACCTACAATAAAGTGTCCTTCCCCCATCTTAGATGAAATTAAATACGGCTGTTGCCTCCGGTGGTATAATTTTCGGACCGAGATGGCAGCGGGGATGTACGCGAGGGAAAGGGGGGGAAAGGATGATTTAATCCAGACGTTTCAATTAAAATGACAGGGAGGAAATGAGTCCACGCACTCAAGTAAACACACGGACCTGAACAGAGGAAAAAATTGTCTTCGTTCCGCGCGATATAATCATGATCATGAGACACACAATAACAGCGGGAGGGAATTACATCTTTTGAGTTTATTTTTTTTCTTCTTTATATTTTTTTTCACTTCCACTCAAATTCCCCGAACATCCCTCTCAACCTTGCTTTTCACCCCATACACATTTCCATCCCCCTCAGGCTTTTTTTAAACCACCCACATAAACTTCTTCCCTCCTCTTTTCAAGGGCAAGAACAGATATCCCCAGGTGACCACCTCCCCATCATTCTACCCCGCCCCCCCAATCCCAGTCGGTCCTCCTCATTCTCCGAAAATAAAAGTGCCCGCCCTTAAAGTACCGTTAAATAAAGACAAGGTTATTATCTGAATTCCTTTGAGAATCAAGGCTGATGGCGAGGGAGGAAGTCATACGTTGGATTTCGGGACCGGGTGGGGAGGTTGTAATTTTCAGGGGGCGAGAGAGACCCTGAGAAAGACCCTGGGATTGGACTCTTGGCCGTGTGATGGGGGGGGGAGGGATGGTTGGAGGAAGGAAAACTTAGTTGGGGAGAGCTGAAAAATTGTCATTCCGCCAGGGTAAGAGGAGGAGAAGATTCGCTTTATCATCGTGTGAGACGATGCTGGGGGTATGTTAATACCCTGAAGTTTAAGAACATGGGACTTAATTGTGAAGTATAGTCAGAAAACATGCATTTTTACCGAATAATTGCAACTCTTGTTTACTCAAGGTCGTTCAATATCAATTGTATTCTTCCTTCGATGCAGGTCCTCGTAACGTAAACAAGTCCGCCATTAATGTGCTTTTTTCCGTAAGCAAATCATATGTCTTTCAACGTTATTGTTGATTTGGCAGTATATTTATATTCAAAATGACGATGTTAGCCACATAATAATAGATTTCTTTAGGTGTGCTATAGTTGTTAATGCTCATTAAGTACACTAATTGCTGCCGCGTTGTGGAAATGGTAGCGAAGACCCATATAGTAAGAGCTACGAGATATATCAAATCGAACGACCCCGGTGTTAAATTACGAATAGGGAGCGATAGAAGAGGCGCATAAGGCATGGTGTAGTCGCATTTTGTATAGCAATTAACGTTCACATGGTGAGCATTTGAATAAATTGCTGTAGAATTGAATTGAACTTGTGGTGCACGAACAAGGAAGCAGGCGTTATCAGTAATATTTCTTCTGCGGTAGAATTTTGTGACGTTCTAAAAACATCTACAATTCTACGTTGGCCTCCAATAGCTTACCTCTTCTTTTCTCAGATTCCCACAGTTTACTTGCAAAAAATATTTATTTATTTCTTCTTAAATGATTACCATGTAAAATATTGGTTGCCGATTACTTCATACGTTTTTCAACAGAAGTTTTGTATTTATGTAGGCTATTTCCAATACCCAACGTAATCATCCATGAGAATTGGGTTTCATTAATAATTAGGAAATATAATTTGAAAATTTTTAATGTAGACCAGCCCTGATTTCATAACCACTGCACGTTATGCATGTTGATAATGTTTTTTTCCAGACTATATTTCATTTAAAAATTTTACTATTCGTGGCTACGGTATGGCCGGCTCGGACGTCTGCCCCGTGAAAAGGTAGTCTCGAAAACGTACGTCTCAGCTCGGGAAAGCAAATAGAGGATTCTTACTCCTTAAGTTGGACTGATGGACTCAAGTGTACTCAGTGGAAGAGAATATTATTTATCCTGTTGGGAAGATAAGCTCTGACGCTTTTCCCGTGCGTATTTATTCGTAAAATATGAAGATAAAAGCGGAAAAAATTGCCATTGCCATGTTTCCGATCTGGTTTCCCGGCAATTAAATGCTTTTTAACACGTAGCCTTATAGCATTTGACATTTACTTCTAAATAATTTGTTGCCATATGCAGAGATTATCTCCTAAACGCGAAAAAAAACGTCTCATATGATTATAGTGGTAAACTTTACACCCGTAGGCGTCCCTTCGTGAAAGTATTTTAGACTTGAACCCGTATTCGATTCCCAAAATTCTACATGTCCTACCAATAGGTTTAAAGATGGATGCATTGGAGCAAATGGAAATTATCAGAGAGTCAAGCAACCTTTGCAACCAGTTTCTTTTTCCGCACCCCTCCCCACTCCTTTCAGAAAAAAATTCCCTTTTTACAAGCCCCTAACCTATGTTCCCCTGCCTTTCCACCCAAAAATTAGTTTGTTCTCCAAACTCCCCTTCCCAGCTTATTGGCGTTGGTTACTATCGTAACTATCAATAAGTAACATGTAAACGATTGTACCAGAGAATGTAGCAAGCTGCGAAACGCTTAGTACATTGATAAATATTAGTGGAAGAGTACAAGGATTGTTTTACTATGGATTCAAGTATTAAAATGGTACTTAGTAAATATCAAGGTGTAGTACTGAACAGAAATCACGGGTTTACGTGCGGTTTTTACCGAAATGTGTAACTCCGCCCGGTAAACCTATGTCATAACAGTGCTTTAATTGAGACGAATATTTGAAATGAAAATTCTTACATCATTGATATCGTTGATATCAACATGCGTGGTTATTTCCAACGCATAAATCGATTTACTTGGGTGAAGTTTAGTCCAAGAGTTTTTTTCGATTTACTTGGGCATAAAAAAAGTACGTCCAAATAAATCACAATTAGCGCTCCAAACACCTTCAGCAATTTGGTTAAAGTTACCTAAATGACGTCTTACTTATCATTGTAGTGAAGGCGTAAGATTTACCCCGTTGATAACCGATCGTATCAACAAAAATAAGCGTGGAATTTTACTGACAGTTTCTCTTAATCATGATTTTGTCTCTAATTACACAACATTACGAAAAAATTCTGAGTTCTCATTTAGCAGCCCTCTAGCCTGTTTAAACACATGGAAATTTTCCGGTGAATCGGATGTAGGAACTACTGTCAGCTTTCCAGCTGGGTTCAAGGCTCCATGCCAGGCAACGCTTCAACGTATAACTCGGATATCGCCTTCAGGGCAGCCTCGTCTCAGCTGACCTGAAGGCGATATCTTGGAGTCGAATTCCAACACGTTAGCTTGCATAGCTTCCATTTAGCCTTTAACCCGGTTGGAAACACGATAACAATCCCTGCATAGTCCATTAGTACCCTCGCAAACGGGTACAGCAGAAAAAAGGCGTAGACAACGATCTCTAGACAATCGGGAAAAATAATGGAAATATTCAGCGAATTACAGATACGGTACAGAATACCTAGATAACATATTCATTTTACAATAGATTCAATGTACTGATTATAAATATAGTGGTAAATTTTCTGCTAATTTATTATTTTTCGCACTATAACATTAAACCTAGAATATTTAATTTTTAAATGCACTTTGATTACGAATGATTTTATATCAGTAAAAACTTGTTAAAATTGATTTCATAATCATATTTGTTGATATTATTACGATGCTATTTTTGTTCGTTCTGTGCAAATTTAATACAAAACTCATATCTCTTTCACCTAGCAGAAAGTATGTCAAACATTGTAAATGTATTTTGCGATAAAAATCGTCAGGGATATTGTTCCCATAACGCTGTTATCGACCTGTAAGCTCTAGTGAGGTAAAATTAGTACAAAAGTTCAAATTATAAATTATGAAAATCTTCGCCGCGGAAATGACGCGGAAATTCCGCAGTTTACTGGTTAGCTACGACCAAAGGGTGGGATCTTGGTTCCTTATTTCGCGTTGTCGTCTGTGTTTTTCAAAAGCACAAACCGCTGTGGACGGGCAAAGCTCACGGTTACTGTGCTAAGAAAGAATTCCTATAAATAAAAAATTGTCACTTTACACATCTGACAAAATTTGAAGACATGATGCTTACGGTTTCGCTTTCGTGAGCTTAAATGAAAATTGAAGATTACGTGAGAATACGCGTGAATGAAGAACCGTGACCTCCGTTAGATTCGCAATCAGCGCACTGAATCCAATCAGTGCTATTTCTTTCGTATAATTTACCTGTTTACATTTTCTGGGGAAAAAATTACAGCCCAAGATGTTTATGCGGATGGAAAGCAATATCAGACTATTTCACGTCGTTGCGGTTAGTACGCGTGTGGCTGTCTGTCCTTTGTAGGCGAACTACACTCATGTTAGAGAGTGTGGTAGAGGTGGGTTGAATAAGGAAACGGGAGGCAATAAGAGAGAGAGAGGATGGTTGGTTTTGGAAGGATTGGAAGTTTCCTTACATTTGCTACACCTAAGATGCTTTTGGAAACATTGATGTCTAATCGTAAATAGGTATTTGTTAAGAAAGTACTTGGCAAGTGTGACGATAAATTCAGAGAAACCTGCTACTTGCATTTGTTAGACCACGCTTTGCTGCCAGTACTTGGGATCATCATGAGGTAGGGACAGCAGGAACCGATTCAGGAAAGGATGGAGGCATCTAGGACGAAATTGTTTGGGCATGTAAAGAGGATGGAAACTGACATAATACCATACTGGTCGCCAATGAGAATTTGAAGTAGGTTAATCGACATGTAGTGTAGTTATCAGTTGATTTTCTCCTTAATGTTAGTTCTTAATCTGCCACTTTGTGCTAAGATAACGCTTTGCACGGTCCCTGCATGACTCTAGCCACGTTTACGCAGTTATCTTCATCAATGGTAGTCTGCTGTTTAGCAGATCCTCAGTAGCCTCTCCTCCAGATAACTCTGCTTTGTGCCTTCCTCTTCATCCCCGCGTAGCCTGTCTCCTCCTCTAAATCATCCGTCATTTTCTTTCTTCTTCCGCGTTTACCCTTTCCTTCCATCATCCCTTTAATACCTCCGTCATAAAAAAATTTCTTCTTAATATATGTCCCGGCCAGTTTTGCTTCCTTGTTCTGTCATTATTAGTCCTCTATCTTCTCTTCACACTCTTGACAATACCTCTTCATTTCTCACTCTGTCTGCCGAACTAACATTCAACATTCTTCTCCATATCCACATCTCCAATGCCTCAATCCGTTTTATATCCTTTTTCAAAGCCGTCCATGTTTCACAACCGTACAGTAAGACCCTCCTAACCTAACACTTTGCCAACCTTTTCCTAATCCCAATATCCCAATACATAGTTGTATTATGCGTAAATTCAATAGTTTACGTGCATTAGTAGTATACCTATAGCGTGCTGCATGTTGGTGGTAGTTACATGTGCACTATGGTGCTTGATGGTGGCATCTACATGTGCGCTATAGTGCATGATGGTGATTAATCACCCACGGCCAAATATCCTTGACGTAGCTTTCAAGGTAATATGTTATGTCTAGATGTTATGTTGATGTCTAGTTGTAGAAACTGAAGGCGGGCCAGAGAGAATGTCTTGTGTCGGTAGATGTGTGTTGGTGTAGAGAAAGAGGGATGTATAGAGTGTGAGAGAGAAATGTGGAGAAAGAGGGATTGGTGTGTCAGGCTGAGTAAAGGAAAAACATTTGCGTTGGAACGGGTGTTTCTTATTCTTCCCCCCCCCCAATCTCCCCTTGTCCGCCCCTCCCACTCCTTAGCCACGCAGGAGGAAACTCTTCCCTTGCAACACCATTCACCCGCCTTACTCCCTCTTATTTTCCCGATCCCCCACTCCAAAGCCCCTTGTTTTCATACTCTTCCCAACCTTCGCTGATATCCCTGAGGGTTTCCACGGTGTATCCATTGCAAGAGTGAGTCGGGGAGGGAGAACATGGAGAGGGGGGGAGGGAGGGTGGATCCACGGGCTTGAGATAAGATTAAGGGGAAAGCAGTTTTCAAGGGAGTAGACGCGGTCTTGCCGTGTTGCTCTTCGAGACAGGATCCTGTGTTGCAGCTTCCTTTTCGGCCTCTCTGCGAAGAAAATATGTCCAAGCTTTCCATCTTTGAAATTGTATGGGAGCATTAGGATTTTCCTTCCATTCCATGTATGTATCTGCGGTCAGAGAGCTCTGTTACGCATGCCTCCGGATGGCACGAGAAATGTTAAATTGTGGCACGCCAAGTAAACGTCGATTCAATGAAGAGTTTCAGTATTTAATGCTCTTCTTAATTTAGAAACTCATACCATGAATCAGAAGTTCTTTCAAAAAGAAGCAGAATACGGGTGTTTTTGTTCTAAAATAGCTTCTGTTATCTCCACTTCAATCGTCAATTCAACAAAGATTTTTAGTGTTTAATGCTCTTTTTTAATGTGTGAATCCTATTTTACAAAATTATTCTACAAATAGGAAGTTTTTTTAACTAAAAAACTGGAAAGAGATATTTTTGCTCTAAAATAGCCTCTGCTATGTCCATGTCGCCAGGCAAAGAATGTAACATATAATAGGAAAGATATGATACACATGCCACCAGATGGCACAATTAAGGTTTTATTGTGGCACGCCTAGTGAACGATGATTCAATAGAGATTTTCGGTATTTTACTCTCTTCTTAATGAGTTAATCCAGGATTACAAAACTTATTTCTTTAATAAGAGGATTTTTACGAAACAAAATCAGAAAACAGGTATATTTTGTTCTAAAGTAATTTTTGTTATGCCCATTTTTCCAGACTAAGAATTTATTAATTTAAGATATATATAGTGACGGTCGGTCAGTGTATGATCATTTTGGTAAACAAACTAAATTTTGTTGAAATTGTATAAATCTAAAATGTTTAAATTTTGACTACAAAAGTACAGCCATTTTAAAATAAAATTTTATTTATAGTTTGACACATTAGCCTTTTTTCTTACCTCAGAAATAAATTTGGTCGTGGGAAGTTCACAAACAACCGAGATATTTAACTTCAAAGATTTGACTACGCCCTCATTCGCCACGACCGAAGAACCAGCTGTCGGCGTCAAAATGATGTGCCGCTGTATTTTCAGTATTTATATCTTGATCTGTGTAAATATTACTGCAATACTTTATACACCACTTGAAAGATGATTTTTTTAATTTCAGCAATATTTTTTATCATATGACATAATAAAAATGGAGACAAGTTAATACAATAATCGACAACGCACACCCTAAATTCAGCAGTTTTGCCAACTTCATGAACTTTGTAACTCAGCCTAGTAAAAACTACGTAATTTACAGCATTGAATTTCCATCAAACGTTGCAAGAGTTAATGAGGATACAGAAAATGGCAAGAGAAAATTTTTATAACGCATATTTTGTTTATAACGAAAATGTTTAAACATTTTCTGGTCCTACAATTTGCACAGAATCAAAAAATTAAAGCCGAGGAAAAACTTATAAATTTATTTTTAATTTTTATATGATCCGAAAATACATAATTTATGCGTAGTATAAATTATACTAGATCATTCTGAAAATATTCAGGAGTGAACGATTGCTGCGTTGCCACTTCTTGTGCGCACAAACCAAAATGGATTTTTGGAGAGTACTGCGACTGAATCATATTCTATCGAGCTTTTGAAACTGATGGTGTGTTCAATAGATTCTACTTTCTAGTCAATCAATCATGAAGACAAACGTAATTCCGCCTTTCCACGCTTTTACCTGTAACATTGATAAGTATTGATTGCATCCTCATATATGTTAATAACTCAAAATATGTCATCGGAAAATTCTCCATTATTCTACGAAGATTATTTTTTTAAATAGCATCACTTTACCTCTCGAATTATTCCATAGTCGAAGTCAATTCCTGTGCTTCCGTCGTTGACTTTCTCCTGCCATGCGTATGTACTGTATGGTTAGCGCCACACCAAGTTTCATCGCAGTAAAATACCTACCAGCGTGACGCTCGTAATATTGTAACTTACATATAATTTACCAAAATATACAGGTATTCAGTAGTTTTATCATGCATATACTAAGAATATTCGAAAGTCTTAAAATGCCCAGCAGGCATAATATCTCAGGTTACAGTGAAGACTTTTCGGGCTCTCTTACGGGTATTTCCGCTTTCGTTGACGATAATTTCGATATCATTGCAACTATCTTATTCAGATCAGAAGTGATGATTAAGATACGTGCAATTATATCGAAACTGTTGTCTACGGCAAAAGAAATACGTGGATTAGGTCCCAAAAAGCCTACACTGCCATCTCAACAACTTCGTGGAAACCTTTGAGTTCATAATATCTCAGCATTTCCTGAAATCCGTATTGGAGTAAAATGAAAATATTTCGAATCTTGTCGAATATTGCTTTTTAATCCTTGCTCCTGTCCTAAGTGCATTTGAATTTCCTTTAACAAAAGGAAGCTTATTCGTCCCGGAAGAGGCTTTAATGGCCGAAGGTTGATCAGTTTTAGGGGATAAAAACTGGGGATGTTGACACCCCGTAAACTTGCAGTGCCACGTGATGAATGATTCCCGATAGTTAATGGTTACTTCGCAATTCATACTTTTCTGAGACTACAGTCCCAAGTATGGAGATATGCTTGTGAATAAAATGACAAAACCCTAAACCATGCTCCTTTAGCAGTTTTTGATCTATTTCCGTGAGAAAATGTAAACGAACCTTTTCTATAATCAGCATATTTTTTTTCATTTTATTACCTAAGCAAATTTTTATGTATTCTAGATGTTGGAAATTGTTTTGAAGTAAGCTTGTGTAGAAATTTATTTTTTAAGAATATACGTTTACCAAAAGTATGGTAAAACATCAGTAGTAACCTTATCTGCTAGGATTCAGAAGCTCAGGTTCTGCAACACTGAGAGGTCATGTACACAAAACTAGGCTTCTGAGGGAGCTTTGTCGAATGCCTGAATCAAATTTGATATCTTTACAGCTTCCGTTTGAAATGTGTGAAATTTGTTGAACATTAACCATACTACGGGAAGAATATTCTTCTAAGGGAGCGAAAATTTCAGTGTCAAGAATGTACTCATCCCCATTGTATAAAATAACATCAGATGGCAAAAATAGGCGGAATGAGGCAGGGCTTAGATCTAAGGGGGCTGTGGGGTACAGAGATCTAAGCAGCATGCTTCTCCGTTCATCCACGTTGAGAGATTTGATGAGAATCATAGAAAAAATAGATTTGTGATATAGAAGCGTATGGTTAGAGATGACGGTATACACTGGTGGAATAGATTATTTTTTCTAAGTATTTTACCGGTAAAAGGTAGGTTTTGTTTAGTCAGAGAAACTCCTCCCGGTTTTCCTTTCTTTCAGAGTCGCATAGTATTTCCTACCTCAAGTAATACCTTTTCGCCCTTGCATACGATCTATCTGTCTTCATCCCACCCATTAAACCTATTCTTCCACCCCTTCCCCGCCTCCTCAACTTCCATCTCTCAATCACAGCCTTGAGCAACCACTTACTACACCCTCCACCCACATACCCTACCTATCCTGGATTTCATTCAGATGTTTTCTTTCCTCGCCTACCATACTAAGAACGACTTTGTCTCCCTGTCAGTCCACCGCACCTTCTCCATCCTTCCTCTTTCATATGAATACATCAGAAAATAGGCTCAAAAATAATTAATTGGGAATGCTTTGCAAAAAAATTGTTGGGAACGATTAGAGACTAGGTTTTTTTCTCCCTTCGTCACCTCTTTTAGTTTCCATTTCAATACATTTTTTTGGGTGGGCATCATTCATTTTTTTAATCATTTCATTTATATTTTTGTGGACATCAGACCCGGAAATCCAGGCGAAAGGCATTGGAGGAGTGACGCCGAAAGGGCTCCAACCACAACTTTGTGCTTCCTAGTCAATTGGAAATGTTAAATAACTTTTGCTAGAGTGGAATCATTTTTAAGAATAGCCGCTTCTCAGGTAGAAACGGACTTTAATTGGATTAAATAATTATTAAAACAATAGACTATTATGAGGGAGATCAGCAGAACCGTAGGAAACGGAAAGTATTTACGAAGTAATGGAAGAATGCGGAAAATGCACGGGAGGTTATCAATGGTAGAGCAGAGTGGAGGGAATAGTTGTGTCGGAGCCAGTTAAGTTGGTCTAATGCCGAATATTTGGCCCTTTTTGACAGCGACTCTCCCAAAAGGGAACTGTCTGAATGGTATTTGCGTATCGGCTGAAACATTTTTTTCGTGTTCTCTAAAGTTGGAGAGGAAAGTTTTTGAGGTCGACGCATCGCCTTCTTCGCTCCGAGACGCGTGTCGCGCGGGGAGATTTTTTTTCTTGCATCAGGTCGCATCTTCCGCCGCCGTCCCGACTGCTAACCTCCCACTCTCTACCCCAACAAGGGGATGGAGAGGGGAGGGGACGGGAGCGAGGAAGGAAGAGGGGGCAAGAGGTAGGGGTGGCTGCTGTTGACAATCGATGCCCTCCAACCCGCAAGCCTTCCCTCTTGCTCTTCAACGTCTCGCCCCCACGCATACGCCCCTGCGACTCGTCCTTCCTCTCCCTTTGGCCTTCACTACACGCGTGTGTGGCAGCCATGCGTGTTTCACGGGCGCCGGAGAGCCAAACGGGATCATTTTTATAGTATCCTACCGGCAAATGTGGGGATCCGGTTGGTGTGGTGGCTAGAGTACTGGCTAACCATACGGGCGGCCAGGGTTCAAATCCCTGTAGAGGAGGATATTTTTAAAGGGAAACAGGATCCCTACTTGAATGTCTTGTGGAGGGTACTTCAAGTACAGTGCTCCGTCTGTCCGATGAGACTTTAAAAGGCGGGCCCCTTGACACCTTTCGTTAAGAGCGGGCTAATGCCTACGCCGGGTTTCTATTCACCCTTCCTCCCATACCTGTCCCCATGGCGCAAATGACCTTAGCAGTCGCCCTACCCAAAAAAATCCAATCCAATCCAACCGGTAAATGTAGCTTTGAATAAAAGTCGGAGAATCTCCTCCCAGTTTTCTACACTTTAAGGGGCCTACCTATCTCTGGTTTTTCCCATTTCGCCTCCGCATACGATCTACCTTTTCTCATCCCGTCTACAAAACATATTCTCTTTTTTCCCCTTCCTCGCTTGTCCAACATCCTTTCCTCTGACATACTCTTGAGCAACCCATCGGCCCTTTTTACTTCTACCAGCCCTCTACCCTGCCAATTCCTGATTCAATTCAGAAGTTTCCTTTTCACTCTCCTCATACTAAGCCTTTTCTCGTTCGTCTTCCTTTCTTTCCTACTCACCTTCTCCATCCTTCTCTGCACCCACATCTCAAATACCTGCGGCCTACTCTCGTCCTCATTTCTGAGGGTCCACGATTCTGCTCCATACAACGCTACGCTCCATATCAGATCTGGAGTTCCACCTTTAGTTGATATTTTGTCGCCTTATGGAGAATCATTGCCTGCATTAATCTCCATAAAACCAGAGGTCCGATGTCGTCAGTAGTGAAAGAAAAATCTCTGATAGACCCCTGGAGTTAGGCGATGATTTTGAAGTCCACTCACCTTGAACCATATTGTTATGGTCGTTGACTGCTTTGAAGGTGGCAGTAAAACGTTCAACGGATTCAGGCATAATGCAGTGGAAGTTCGTCATAAGGAAAACTACAGAGTGCGGCAGCATAATTTGCTCATTTAAATTTGGCGCCAGGTAGCGACGCTCAAATACGATCCTGTGACAAAAAAGTTTGTCGGAGATATTTACCTTGACGTGCTCGTTAAGTTTAATAAATATTTACCTTGACTTTAATGCTAGAAATTCATGTTGTGGAATATGAAGAAATAGTAGTTACGACAATACCTATAACACTTTTTGTTTTATGATTCATATCAGCAAATTATACTGTCACAAGCCTTACATTTGCACTTTCCCACAGGTTTTGATGAAAATTTCGACGCTTTTCAACTCTCCGAGTCATCATTAGGCGCAAGACACTGAGGAAAAAGGGACCTCTTAATTCATATACATTCATGAATTTATATGAATATAACTGTATAATATGATGTCTCCTTTTCCATTCTCTAGTACCTGATGATGGCTCAGTGAATTACAATATTAGAAATCCAAACAGCAAGAGGACAAGTATGAAGAAATACATGAATGTAATAGAAGCCAAGGAGGAGGGAAAAGAAGTTTGAAGGAAATCATTAAAGCAGTCAGATGTATACCGTCCTACCACCGAATTTTTCGTCTGTGATTGTCAGGAAAGGACGGTGTGATGGGAATGTACGATTTGTATGAGACTATTTGAAAAGCACCCTTCGTAACTTGGTGGCATTTCATAATTCAAAATATTTCACCGAGAAAAACTTTTACAAAATCGCTTAACATAACCACAAATATTTATTGCAATACCACTTACTATATAATTATCAGTATTTTGGAAGTTATCCTTCATCTAACCCTTTCGAGTATGAACTATTTTACCTAAATTATTTACTGAGCGATAGCAAGGGCACAGTTATAATAAAAATAACAATGCTGTATTTATTGAACGATATCAGACCTTCCAAGCACTCTTTTACGTATAACTCATATTACATTACACAGAAAACCATGTTCAGGGTGGATAAAAATCCACTCGGACGGGACACAAATGCACGACCCTGGGTTAGGAGGCAAGTACTTTACTCCGATGACTCCGTGGCTGAAATTCTAGGCTCCGGTATTGACTCCGGCGGGACATGCTAAATAGAAGCAAAGAGTTATCAGAACATTAGGAGATCGGGTTGGTGTGGTGTCTAGAGTACTGACTAACCATCCGGGCGGCCGGGGTTCCAATTCCTATCGAGGAGGATGTTTTTCAGAGGAAACCTGATCCCTACCTGAGTGTCCTTCAAGTACAGCTTAAAACTTCAAGTACAGTACTCCGTCTGTCGGATGAGACGTTAAACCGTGGTCCCCTTGGCGCCTTTCTTTAAGTGCAGGCTACTGCCGACGAGGGGTTTCTCCGCCCTTTCTCTCCTCCCTGTTCTCTAAATGCGAAAATGACCTTAGCTGTCGGTCTCCTCCCCAACATCCCGTCCGTTTTCAGGAAATAAATGTTTCTGCGGATATTCTTCAAGCCACATAAATACAAGTAGTAAAGTTCGATTTTCAGTTAGTAAATAAAAGGACGCAATATTTACTTTCCAATACTAATAACTTATTTGTGTTCCGACCCCTTTAGAAACTTTGAAGTCATTTTAATATTTATATTTATTATATTGATATTGCAATTAGACATTTCCTGGTGGCAATATAACATTTGTTTAGCTGTAAATAATAATGACAAAGTGTTTTTAAAAATACATATACCTACATAGAACATCATACACTCTTGTTATTTTTGAGTAACATTTAAAAAAAACTATTTACATTCCTTGGCAATGAATTTGTGAGTTCTTCTGGTAATTAGTTCCATTCCAGGACCCCACGATTTAAGGAGGAGTATTTGGCAGCATTCGTTTTTTGCCTCCTTAATTTTAGATTCAGCGGGTGGTCATTTTTCCCCACAAAATTTGCCTCTTCTCCAATTCCAACCAGTCTGAATGTTTTGAGAAACATTTAAACATTCCCAATAACCTATTTACATTTCTTCTACCTTGCAATGAACTCCGCCCCAAATCCTCTAACATGCTGCTTACACTATCTCTATTTTTGTGTCTCCCCAAAACGTACCTTGCTGCCTTCCTTTGGACCTTTTCCAAGCACTTTGCTTTCCCCTTATCATGGGGATCCCAGATATTCGTGGCATACCCAAGCATTGGGCTAATGGTTGTAAATATATGCCAGCTCTTTCACCTCTTTAGGACATTTGTTTATGTTCCTCATCACATAGTGGGGGTTTCTAAACATTCTTCTGTCACCGTAGTGACACTAGAGTCCCTGGTGCCTTATATTCTATCGCTACGATTGTAGGATGACTGCATGCTAAGTGCTGTATTATTTGCCCTCGCACATCATTTCCTATTTTCTCTCCTACTTCAACAGGGAAACGAGGAAAATAAGGGGAGAGACTAGACTACACTCTTACGCACCCTTGTAGGCAGGGTACTCACCAAAACCCTCTCTTCCCTTTAAACCCTCAGTCCACACCCGCATGTCCTCTCTCTCCCCCCACCTCCCCACCGCTCCCCTTCCCTCACTCTTGCACCTCCCTCGATCTCTCCTTCCGGCCAAGGAAGAGGAGCAAAGGGGGCGAGGGAGAGAGAGAGAGGGGGGGATGGCGAGGAGGGTGGAAAGAGTAGGAGAGGAACCCCTCCTTCGTATCCGCTGTAGGACGTGAAATATTTATGAGGTTTTGTGGAAGGATGGAAGGGTGTGGGGGGAGTATGTGTGTCGGTGTGTGCCCGTAGGTTTTGTGCGTGTGTGAAAGACTTGGCGGTTCTGCTCTGTTTTTCTTTTTTTGGGTTGCGTGTACGAGTGTGAGTCCGGTGTGTGTCCGTGTTTCCTTGTACGAGTGTGCCCACATGCTCGGGCATGTGTTCTGTTGTGTGCCCTAGCCGAGATGGGACCACGTGGGAGCAGTCGGAGGTGGACCTTAGAGAGATAGAGAGAAAGAGAGAGAGACAGAGTGGGGGATATGGAACTCACTGGAGGATCGGTTCTTCCAGGAGATAAGATAAGATAAAGTTTATTTACTCTGGGACCATATAATCCCATGGAGCACAAGTACATGGCATTTACATTTATTTATATTTTAAGCTGCTGATAATATTTACAAACAACGTAAATTAATATAGTAATTGCTACATAATAACATGCAGGAGACATAATATTAGAGGTTGGTATTGTCTCTGGAAAAATCTCTATAAAACTTACACTCTCTCTCAAAGTAAATGTTACATTTTATATACTAATATTTAGAACATAAATACTCTTTCAGATCTCTCTTGAATGCATGGGAGTGGAAGAAAGGGAACGGTACATGCTGTCTGTCCGTGTCGTTTGATCCGAAGCCGCCCCAAAAATCCTGTTCCAACGTCCATGGAGATTTTTATCGGGTAATATGAGATGGTGTATTCAAATGTGTGAGAGGTCTTCACGGTGACGTCAACGTATCAGGTTGTTCCTGCGTAAAATGACTTGAGATGCTCTGGAATTGACAAAAATTTGTAAGGTTTACGTAGAATATTTATTGGACGACCGGTTTCGTCGAATTGTCGACATCATCAGGGGGATAGCACTTGATGATGTCGACTGTCCGACGAAAGCGGTCGTCCAGTAAGTATTTCACGCAAAACTTGCTAATTTATGTTAATTCCTGAGCATTATGGAAAATATTCACAACGTTAAAGTTGTGCGAGCGAGATAGTTCTCTAATCATATTAGAGACCATGTTCGAATTATACGTTTTTATTTCACCAGCTATAGGACATATGAAACAAATATTGCGTTATTCATGGTGAAACAATATAGTTTTAAACGACATAAATTGTAAGGAGTTAAATTAAAATATCTAAATAATTCTTTAACTTGACTCATTTTTGTCTCACGTGGTACGTTTGAAACTCGTTAAAAACGGAAGGTTTATTGTGACCCCGAAGAATTTACTGCGGTGACAATATGGTTAATTATTGAAAATAGTTGAGAAAACACACAAACTACACACTTTTAATTATTTGACGAGTTCTAGGTGTTAGAAACTCCTCACTTGTTAAACAAGGTCTCTGTGGAGTGCGTACATGTACCATTTCCCACGTAAAAGGACTGGTATTTTTTGGCAAATATCTCGGAAAGTTGTGCGGTAAGGTGTTGATTTTTTGTTTCAATGGAAGGGTATTACATTTTTCTTTAAAAATGGGAGCAAGTTAATTGATTATTAGGTAAAATGATATTTCGCTCAAACTACCTTAAGGATGAAACTATTGAATTTCACTTGAGATGGTTTTCGCGAGTCTCTAATCTCTAGTCATAATGTAAAGAATATTCGAAAAGACACGTTTGAATATCAGCAGCTTTAGATAACATGAATTAAATATTGCATTATTAATGATGCAGTAGTATACTTTTACGACACTGAAACTCTAAGTAATTAAATAAAAATATCCACATAAGTATATAAATTGACTCATTTTTTCATGTGGTACGATTAAAACTCTCTTTCAAAACGGAAGGTTTTTTGTGATCCTAATAGGATTGCTGCGGTGACAATACGATTTCTTTTCAAAAATAGTTGAGAATTAAAAAAACTGCGCACTGCTAATTTCCTGACGAGGTTTTGGTGTTATAAATTCCCCATTTTTAAAATAAGGTCATTCTGGAGTGGAATCACGGACAATTTCCCATGCAATAGGGCTGGTGTCTCTTCGCCGAAAAATCTCGTTAAGTAGTTCGTAGCAGGGGTTAAATGTTGGGATCATTGGAAGAGTGAGATATTTTTCTTTTTAGTTAAAACCAAAGTCATTGATTTCTAGGAGAAATGATATCTCGATCAAACCACATAAAATGTCGTCCCATTTATGTTCTAGGCGTGTTAACGGTTCAACTGAACGCGAGCTGTCTGTCTCCTGTATTTGGGTTCGGTGCCGTTTCACGAAGTTTTATTCATACGTTCATAGAAGTAAGTGGTATATGACAATATTGAACGGTGGTATTCAAATGCGTCAGGGAACTTTAGTGTGACTTCAACATTTAAGGCTACTCCAATTTTTAATGACTCATAGGGCGTCAGTCTGAGATATTTACTTGGGAGGGAAGATAGAACAACTGGAAATAGTTGAGCGCTTAGCCGCAAGATTCGTAATGCGAAATTTTAAAAGGAGGGCTAGTGTAACGGAGATGATGAAGATATTGAGCTGGTCTTCACTCGAATCGAGGAGGAGACAAAACACATCTTAAGTGCATGCATAAGGCATACATTGGCGATCCTGCGTGGAGGGACATATTCGAAAGATTAAAAAAACCTAGTTATCTGGCGAGAAGAGATCACAAAAATAAGATAGAGCCTCCAAGGCAGCTCTCAAACACTTTAAAATATTCCTTCCTGCATCGGAGGATAAGGGATTGGAATGAATTACCCAAAGAAGTATTAGAGCCATTCCCAAATAAAACACTGATGTTAATAACGAGATTAAAGACAATTGTGATATGCGGGGTTTTCCCCTTTTTCTATTGTAACATCTTTGTTTTTTGTATTTGGCAATGTCTTTCTTTTTCTTTTTTTAATATATGTATTTACTTGGTTCATACCGATCTATGTTACCACCCGACCATATGGTCGACTTGTAACAATTTCTTCATAATAATAAATATGTCATTTCATTACATTCACATACTACCCCGCGAGCCGCTGCATAGGTCTGAGGCAGGGGGTGTTAGGACACCAGTCGTATAAAGAATGAGGTTTTGGGAGTTGAATAGTGAAGTGTCTATAATGGGTGTGTATTTAGTGAAGCTCAGTTTTTATTGTTGTTGCTTATTTTGCGCGGAAATAACAATTTTTTTTGTCTCTATGTTCTTCTCTGTCAATCGATTAATGTACTGGAACGCAGTCACAGTTCTCCTTAACATGTCCGCTCGTGTTATCGCGATGTTTCCGTCTGATTTACGTGAAAAACCGAAAATTAGAAGCAGGCAGTTCTACTTAATTGAATGTTTATGAAATATAGGGCACAATCTACCTTATCTATTGCAGTATGAGCAAGTAAATTAAGTAACTGGCATTCCTATTCATTTGAAACTGAAGGTTAGGGATCGTTAGATCAATCTAATCGTCTCAAATGGCTGGAAAAATGTGTTCCTCTGTAATAAACATTCTAATCACTGCGCATTGCTGAAGTAAAACTCTTGAATTGTCATTGTATTTTGTAAATTAATCATGTATAATAAGGAGTGGGATGGTCAATCCCCAAAGAAACGGGTTGTGTCCTCTTATCAAATTGAAATCGATTTTTAATCTCCACTCCTTTTTAAGCTCCACTAAATACACTCCCATCATACATGTCACCATTTATTCTCCCAAAAACTTACACCTTTACACGGCTAGTGACCTAACACCCTCTGCCAAATGCCCATGCGGCGGCTTGCAGGTCATTAAGTAGATGTAGATGTGATTTGAAATTGTAAAATATTAGGAAATATTCATGCAGTTAACACCAAAAGTTCACATACAGATCGACTTATCTATGCGCAGTTTTTTTTTCAATTTTAGGACAAATTGAGGTACTTACGCTTCACAGGGAAATTAAGTTCTACTTATAACGTTTTTGTTCTTGGCTTCATTGGGAGGTGTCTTTATATTTTGTAAATCAATCATGTATTTTGTAAATTAATTATGTAAATGAAGCATATAAAGCTCGATTACGTCCTTTGCAAATCATTGCTTAAGACTTTAACGAGCTTTGCTGATTTACGCTGTCTCAGAGAAATGTCTTAAATCCTTGAAGGTGTGATTATCTTCCGCCAGGCCGTACAGGTTATTGCCGTAATATAAACATCAAACTAAACGCCTTCAAGCAAGCTCTCCCAGTACCTCTGAGTTCATTGAAATCCTTTCATAAAATTGCCTTTGAGATTATGTGTGATTTTATAAATGCACTCTGTTAGAGAATGATGACGAAAATTAAATAGACGGATAAAATATGAAAAGAAAAAGTGCAAAGAAGAGTAAAAGAAGTAAGGACCTTACAGAACACAATATATTAGATGAGAACCCGATGGATTGGGTATACCATAAGGAACAATGACTTGGTGAAGATTATTATTGAAGAAATAATAGAAGTACATAAATTCCCAGGAGAAGTCCAATGTCTATATTAATTGGACAAATAAAGTACATAATAACCACCACAAAGGAAGAAACCTAGCATTAGGTAAGGATGGATGGAAGTGTACAGTATACCACTCTTACGGTGGAAAGACCGACGATGATGAAGATGTAATTCACTACCTTCCGAGAGACTGCTGTGAATACCTGAAAAAATACTCGACCATGCGGGTTTAATACCATCAAAATTTATTGACAACTAGCTGACTCGATAGACGTTGTCCTTTCCAAATTTCAATTCATTTTTTTGTGTTCGTTTTGTGAATTTGTGAAAAGCTATTGACAGAATCACCATTCAACTGAAAATAAACAACTGGATCAAACTTTCGTCACTATGTAACCGATTGGCTTGATTCACAAACTGGACAATTTATTCGCTTTGTTGTTACTGTATAACCGCTGATCATTTCAAAACTCACCGTATTCCGTAGGTAAATCTGTAAATTTGTTTGAAATAATAAGGTGAAACGTAATTTATTTCATGAAACGATTGCGATGAACTTACAACAGAATCACAGTCAAACTGATAATAAACAACTGAATCAATTTTTACGCCACTATGTAACCAATTGACTTGATTCACAAATTGTCAATCAGCGGTCAAACAAAATTTGCGCACATATTATGTTTTTTTCCTGAAAACTTTTCCAGGACTATAAAACAAATAATGAATTACGCATATTCATCGTTCGAATCGTGGGTTATGGTCTTCAGTTCATACAAGAATCCCATGGAGGAAAGCACTGTCAGTGTGTGCCGAATTTTCCAATTTCCGGGCAACTTTTCCATTCTTTCTTTCCTTATAAACCTTATTTGGACTGTTACAAACATTTAAAAAAATGAGCCAAATCGGTCCAGCCATATTCAAGTAATGGGCTTACCAACGAACAGCATTTCATTTTATTTTTATAGATTACCGCCAGTGGAAGCCCTTTTTATTATTCCTACCCATATTTTAGAGACATAAAGAATATGAGTGAGTTCTTTAAGTCTGTTATATAAATATAATTATATCTAGAATTCTTTTGATTTTCCCTCAAGTAGGGATATGTGCACTCGGTGTGATCCTGAGTATATTTACTTTCCTAGTCATCGCACAACGAAGTTCCAAAATTCTTTCATAGTCACTGCGTGTCATCTCTGGAACACCCTACCCAAAAACATAAAAAAATTGTTCTTCTGTTGCTAGCTTTAAGATGAAATATTATAATATGTTACTTTCTGACCACTAAATGTGGTATTTATCTTGCATATTCTAGTAATTTATATGCATACTCGTCACCATGCTATTGTTCCAAACACATAAAAGGAACCCTAAGCCAGTTTCTCTGTTGTTAATTTTGAGATGATATTTTATACTATGTTACTTTCCGACCACAAATGTTTTTTTACTTTTTGTTGCTCGCAAAAAGTGTACATTATTTTGTCCTTTAGGGGTATAGCCCCAGGACAATCAATACATTTTTTTCATTCATTCATTCAAGTACGTTTAAACATTGTTAATTACTTTCGAGTCCATAACCTCCAACCCGAGACTCTCTTACATTTGACTGTCACAGGTTATTAAGATAATTATATACATTTTAACTGCTAATTTTGGGTATAAACTACACGTAAGTCAGAGAAACTAATTGTGACGCCACCAACTTTGGATGGGATTCTGTCTCTTACGGTGAATTTATGGAGCGGGTTGCGTCATCTCATCAAATTGAAATGAGATTTTTAATTTGAGATTGTAAAAGAAATGAGAAAATCTTCATGCAATTAACACCAAAAGATCACCTTCAGGTTGACTCATCCATCCGCAGTGTTTTTTTTTTTAGGGCAAATTGAGGTACTCACGCTCCACAGGAAAATTAGGCTCTACTTCCTACGCTTTTGTTCTTGGCTTCTTGCCGAAACTAATTCAGTTGTTTGTAAATTCGTATTCCAGTGTAATAGCCGGGAAATTTCTTAATTTGAGCAAATTCATCACTCTCATTTTCTTGCTCTTTTAGGTAATACCTTGTAACGATATAATTGTTACTTAATTACATTATTTTCTGTTTAGCAGATGTTTTTTCCACGGATATTTAAGTTGAACGCACGGAACGATCCGAGGTGTATAATATAACTTGGTGTTTTAATAAACCGATATGCCGACTCTTGCCACTTGCATTTGCTGCCTAGTCAGTTCTAGGAAGTAGTGCGTTATTTTTTTAACGGGAACATTTCTATAAATTATTATTGGAATTTTCAACTGAGATTAGAATAAAATAAATTTTTAACCTTTATAATTTAGTTTTAATAGCGTTCAAACACGTTATAAATAATAAATATGTATCCCGTATTAAAGCTTTAATTGCAATGTAAACGAAAGGGGAGTTGAGATGTTGAAACAAAAATCTCTATTCATGAAGGCTGGACAGAAATATTACATTTTATGCGAATTTCCACAGAGAAAAAATCATCCGCCTTGACCGGGATTGGAAATTCGCACATTTGTGCATTGCGGGTGACTCCGTAAAAGTGAAACTCCGTGGCTAGTCCCGGATAGCTTGAAATTACATTTTATATTTATTCTCAATGTGGTAGCCCTTATTATAGTTTTTAGCAAATATTTTAGAGAAAATTAACGTGACTGATTTATTTAAGTTCATAAAAATAGTAAAAACATGTGAGAGGTTAGTGTACAATTACTTTTCAATCGTTATAATTTAGTGTCGCTAGTGTTGAATAACGTCCTAAATTAGAAAAACCCCGTTTGAAAGTTGTAAATGATAAGTAAACGAAAATAAAGTTGGAAATGCACAAATCAAACAACTTCTCTACAGTTGAACTTGAAAACATATTCAAACAATTGAATAAATTGCAGTGTGTGACAAAAAGCAACAATGGAGAAAGTAAAACTCGATTTCTGTGAGGAACGTCAGTGGTACCACTCAACCTTCCATGACATTTTTGAAAACTACTGTGCGTAAAGCTATCACATAAGATTGAGAAGCTTCATTTATCGAAGTGAGAATGAACTCGTTATATTTAACATGCATTGGAATTGCAGAAGCCTTTTTTATGGCTCTTAGCCTTGTTTCAGAAAAAAAAGAATACGATTTGAGTTCCTAAAGCCTATAAAAATAATATAATCGTGTAAGAGGTAAGAACAAAATTAATTTTTAATGTTTCGCTAGCATTGAAACACGTCCTGTATAATAAATATCCCCTGTTAAAGTTTTTAATGACATGTAAACGAAAAGGGATTTGCAAATGTACAAATGGAACATGATCTCGACGGTTGAACTTGTACGAACTTATTGGGTTTCGAATAAGTCGTAGCGTGTGACCAAAACCAACAACACAGTAAGTAGCACTAGATTTCCGTGAGAAGCGTCAGGGACTCCGATCAACCTGCCCTAAAACTTTTGGAAACTACTGTACTTACATATTTTACGAAAAATAAAAAAAGCTATAACATAGGACTGAGTGTCAATATTAATGGATGAGAAACTGTATTTCATTAAATTTAACATTTATTCAAATTGCGGAATGCGATTTTTTTAGTACGCACGTTGTGTCTGGGCGACCACGAGGAGGCTCGGACGATCGAACCGGTGTCCTCCAGGAAGGAGCGCCTGCTCTGCAGCTGCGAGGGGAGGGATTGGGCTGACGCCATCTGTACGATCATCGGCGGAAGCTCTGACGCGGTATAATGGTGTTGATTCACCTTTTGTATGAGAAAACACATTTACAAACATTGCAGCTGGCGCATTTACTTGGAATAATAAAAACAAATACGAATCGAGTTTGGCGTTTTTACCGCGCGGAAATAAATTCGGAACAGTTAGTAACAATAGGATAAACAATAGAGTATTTTTTATCTTTTAACAAATGAGATAAACAATTTCTTTTAAGTGAGATATTTGAAAAGCGAATATTTACTTTTCAATAGGTCAGTTTCCACTGTAATGACTAATCTCATTCAAATTCCGGTGGCAAAATTTTGATTGACAGATTGAAGTCACACAATTGATATTTCGTATTAATAAAATATTTATATGGTGTAAGAACTTTCATGCTAAGCACTTAATTTTTATTAAAGTATGACATATTCTAGTAATCAATTATTTTAACTACTAGTTTCCCATATATCTTTGATAAAATTAGTTTCTCTGTAATTTTTAACGAACACAGAGACTGGTAAATGTTTTAAATAAGAAAAATCTATGTTTTTGAACTATTAATCGTTTAGACATGCATGCAGATAGAAATAAATTATCACTTTTTATATTACCGGATTCCTGTTGTCAAACTATTGCGATCATATCTGTTTGGTGATTACATTCAACAGACAGTTTATCATAGCACATCGCAGAGCGTGTTCCGTCCCCATTGCTTTTCATTAGGTTACAATGTTTTTATGATATACTTGCACTTTTCGCTCATTGTCATAGCGTAATTGCTTAAATATGGGCCTTGTTAAATTATTCGGAAACTCCGATGTTTCTTAATCTATTGCCAAGTACAGACAGAGCATCGCGCGTGATGCAAAATATTGAGGCCCCTGAAAAGTCAGTGGCGATAATTTCGACTTATGAATTTCATTGCTATGATAAGGATAAGAATTGTTTAGAGCCTTTGAAGATCTAGCAGTTTGGAAGGGCGGAAATGTTAATTAGGGATTGATATAATTATTCATGGGACATCACCGAAGGGGAATCGTCCTTCGAAGATATTAAAACTTGAATGTTTCTACGGATGAAGAATATTGAGACATTTAACATACTTAAAGGAAGTTTATTATGTGAAGAAAATGGAGACATTGAAGATACGTAAAGGAAGTTTATTATGTGAAGAAAATGGAGACATTGAAGATACTTAAAGGAAGTTTATTATGTAAAGAAAATGGAGAACAAAACATGGGTTGAGTATTTCATCAAAGACTGTAGAACAGTGATAACTAGAAAAAGAGAAAATTTCACAAAGATATGTTAATGTATTTTTCCTATAACTGTTACCCTTATTCTTTTAGAATAATGGAGGAAATAGGGTGTGGGAGTGGGTGGATTAAGGAAGAATAGAGATTATACAATTTGCTGGAGTTTACCAAGGGAACAAAATTTCATTTTTGTTGTATTTTTTATAATTCATAGTGCTCGTATGTATTAGCAATTTTTCTTATATGAGTCACCGGAGAGATTCACTAAAAACAATTGAGAAAAGTGAGAGAAAATTAAAAACTTGAAACTACGAGTGGATTTAAGAAGTATATTAACACCGGTGGCTTTCCATTTAAGTTACTGGAGTTAGTGTAGTCAAGATATTTTGAATACTTGAATGTATCATCTTTGAAGTACATTTTTTGCACTAATATAAAAATGAAATGGGGTTTACACGCTAGTTTTAAGGGAATTCAGCCATGAAATTGGAGGTTTAACATGAGATCATATGGAGAATGTTATAATTATAGCAGAAACATATATATCTGAACGGGAAAGCATATTCATACATACATACCAATCACGCCGTTCCCTTCCGGGATATGCACAATCACAAAGTTTCACTCATAAATACATATTTGTACACCTATCTCTGCTTCAATAATTTCCTCCACACTGACCTATCCTTGCAAACCTCTTTTGCCTCATTTACCCCCATACGCTGCTTCATACACGCCCTCCTGTTTTTAAGACTCCTAATATTCCTCCTCCTAAGAATTTCCTCTACCACATTCAACCACAACTTTCTCGGCCTACCTCTATCTCTCGCACCATTCATTTCACTCTTATTTATCTGTTTCGTTATTCGACTTTCATCCATTATCTCTACATGGCCAAACCAAGGAAGCACACTCCTTTCATATATGTCCATTACTAGAGCATCTAACCCATATCAATTTATTACCCGCTCATTCCTGACCCTATCCATCCTACTTTTTCCGCAAATACTCCTCAGATAACTAATACCCACGACGCGAAGTTTAGTCTACTCTTATATCTACCCTGACATACCCATATTTCACTACCATACAACAAAGTGGGGAGAATACACTTTTGCAATTTTCGCTTCCATAGACAGGCACTCATTCCTTGATATGCTCCTCTTGCTACCTACCACTTTCCTTCCAGCCATTTCACGTTCTTTATCTACTCATCTATCTGTCCATCTTTCGCAGACACCTTACCTAAGTACACAAAATCATCCATATTTTGAATAAATCTGTTTATAAGATGCGAAGGGTCTGGGGAAATTGAGGAAAATTGAAATATTGGTATCTAAACACCTATTTATTTTATTACTAGCGAATCAATGCTGTAGTTGAAGTCAAAATGCGGCAATTCCATGTCAATGGCGCTACAGCCGGCACCTGTGACTGGAAAAATGTGGTCGTTTTAACTATATTCGTGGAATAATCTGCATATTTTGTACCTTAATTTTGGTTTCCAATAGGTAACCCATTTCATCAGCAAATGCAGAAATTTTTTAACTGGATGAATAAAAATGTGAGACTCAGTATCTTTTTTGACACGCATAGTCAAGCTAGAGCCACCTTTTGCTAGTTTAAGCGATATAGATCCCTAGTCATCATGAAGGCCATATTGGAATTATGCGATTTAATTCCAGCAGCTGTGGGGAGCATGAACTAAAAGTTGCATTATTAACGATGAAATTCTATACTTTTATGTGTCTGATATTTTCAATAATTACATATAAATATGTACATAAGCCTTTAATTTGATTCATTTTTTCACGCAGGACGTTTGTAACTCCGCAACGGAAGGTTTTATTTTCGATCCTGAAAAAATTATTACGGTGACAACATGATTTATTTTCAAGGTAGCCGAGTAAAAATAAAAACTGCAGACTTGGTTAATTTATTTAGAAGATCTACTAGGTGTTAAAAATAAGTCATTTGTTAATTAGGATCTCTGTGGGCGAGCAAAAAATCGCTCTTGACCCTCCGCCGGGCTATATATTGCGGCCAAAATGCATCGTGAACACTTCAGACCTGAAGAAGCGGGATGGGACCCTCACGAAACTGTCGTCAAAAAAATGACAAAACTCGGGAGATATCCCGAGAGCCATCATGTATCGAGAGTAAGATGATGTTATAGTTTGGATTGGATATTGGGGGCGGCGACCGACGGCTAAGGTCATTTGCGCCATACGGGAGTGGTAAGGGAGGAACGGTGGATGGAAACCCGGCGTCGGCATTAGCCTGCTCTTAACGAAAGGCGCCAAAGGGATCACAGTTTAACCTCTCATCCGACAGACGGAGTACTGTACTTTAAGTGCCCTCCAAAAGACGCTCAAGTAGGGATCGGGTTTTCTCTGAAAAATATCCTCCTCTGCTGGGAATTGAACCCTGGCCGTCCGTGTGGTAGGTGAGTACTCCAGCCACCATACCAACCCGATCCCCGATGTCATAGTTTACTTTAACCTGTGGTATCAGTAGCGAAACGCCCATCGAGAAAGCGGTCTGTACGAGCCGGAAGGGAGCTCCTGAGGAAACAGTTCCTCCTGCTTTCCGATTATACCTCCGCTCGCCTCGGTCATTCAATCACCCGGCCGGCCTTTGGTATTTTCCTTCCCTCTCCACCATAGCCACCCCAGCGGCGGCGGTGGGCCTAGTTGAGGCTCCCCAAGGGGCGGGGGGGGGGGGGACGCGAAGGAGGAGGAGGAGGAGGAGGTGGAAGGTTCTGCGACCGCCACCGGTCATTAGCGGTAATGGCGAAAGACCCTTGAAAGCCCTCCCTGTTATCGACGTATCCTTGAGCTCCCCTATCTTCCTTCGTTTTCCTCTTTGAGTCCCCCTCTCTCTTTGCTTCCCCCCCCCCCCCGCCACGCCCCCTTCCCCACTCGTCGGGCACTCATCCCCCGAAACAAAACAAGGCCCCCCCCCCCCCCCTTCCTCATACGTCCTCCCGTTTCCCCGCTTTCCTCCCTGAAACATCCCCGAGAAGACGACGCACCGCGCCCTCCCGAAAGCAAACACGCCGACTGATTTTCCTCGTGGGAGGTTTCCCAAGCCACGTTTATGGAAACACTCGCAGAAGGAATCGATTCTCTGCATGTGCCTCTCTCTATCCCTCTCCTGCGTCGAGACGTCCTTAAGTAACGAGTGTTGCTTTTAAGTGTGATGGCCGTTGGCCGGTCCCATTATGGGCATTTACGCTTCAATTACCGACCGCAGTATATTCGAAAATTGACTAATTTTTTTCTGCTGAGTATTTCGACCGTAAAAGTCCAACGCGGTGTGTCATTACCCAAATTATTGTTTTTATAGATCGTTCGTGTTTGCACTAGTTGTTTTCACCATATATATATTTTTTTAAATAGAATCTAACATGAGAGGTGATCTCTAATGGTCTCTACATAAGTGACCTCTTTTCGATCGTGGTTGAAAAAATTAATGACATACAGAGGGAGACTTAATTGACATTTGTAGCAAATTCACCACTCTCTTTCAACATAAGTGTGCACCCTCATAAAATTCTCCTTCCGTTTTAGCCATAATCACCCACACGTTCATGAAGTACATACATTTTTTTTATTTTCATTTCACATTTCAAGTTACTCATTGCCTTCTGCACTTTCACTCTAGCTTACGTATCCGGAAGTTAATTATCATTCATTTTTCTCATCAAAATATTTATAACTGCTCCATCTCTAACCATTAACTTTATAGAATCCTAGGTTGGGGAAGAGAGGTCCGGAATGTGTCTAATCCAGCCCACTTAAAATAAGTAGATGAATCCAAGCAAATAAATAAGTTTGCACAGTAACAATTAAGGTATGCATAATGTTTTTATGTGTATGAAATAGGAAAGTGGTTTGTGCCGTGTCATTTTTTTCAATGTTCACGAGGATTGATTTCATAAATACTAATGTTCACAAGACGAATTAAAAACTATTCGATGCGTTGGAAAAATATTTACACTTTAACCACAGCAAGGTGAGTGCTGAATACGTAATTTGTAATGAAAAAATCCTTTTTTTCGTTGAAAACTCGCCCTGTAAAGCTTTCGCTTGCCTTTTCTATGGGAAGTGAATGCACTCCAGTAAGGAATTCTTTAAAACATGAGGAATTTATAGCACCTAGATCTCTCCAAAAAAATTGAGTATATAGCTTGTATGATTTTTCATCAATTTATAAAGATAAATGGTATAGTAACCACAGTAATGTTTACAGAATCACAAAAAAACCTTCCGTAAGAAAACTTTTAAAGTACCGCATGAAAAAAATGAGTGAAGTTAAATACTTTTAACAGATTTTTATTTTATTGCTGAGGATATATGTTAAGTGTAAGGTAATTATTGCGCCATTAATAATACAATATTTACTTCATGCCTCCCACAGGTTCCGATGTTAAATCGTAAAACGGTTTCCATTATGTCCAGGGAAATATCTTGCTAAAACTACGTTAACATCACCACCATAATTTATAGCAACTTTGCTGCTTAAATTTTGAAATAAAATGTACGCATGGTAAGAAACTAGCTCGAGGTTACCCAGCAGGCAAAATCCTGTGAAGGTAATTCTCTAGGCACCGGCGCCTTTTGTCCACTTGCTAATGACCTCCTACCCCATTCCGTGGGCATTTAGCAAAGAGCTGCCCCACGCAACTGCTGCCCAAACTGATGCGCTCATTAACCTCTCTGAGCCGATTTGTTTTCCCGTAAGCAAAACCGTTAAGGGATACCCCCTACCGGTCGCTCAGTTTAGCGTAATCGATCTAGGGCTAGGAGGATATGTACGAACGATGTATACAATGGACTTGTTTCCTCAGTAATCTCAGGCGTGACTTCATGGAATTTACTATACAGTGTAAAAATAGTAACTTTGTTATTCCACTTAAATTTTATTTAAGACGATCCGGATTTTGACGTGGCGCATCCTGATCAGGTGACCTGATCTGATGCGACCTGATCGTGGCACGTCGAAACCCGGGTCGTCTTTAATAAAATTTATGTGGAATAGCAAAGTTACTTCATTTAAAATGCCTATTTCCCTCGTACTCCTTCCCGTAAGAGTACGCAAATTTGTACTGAAAAGCTTACATCGAGTAATGGATGAGAGGGGATCGTATCTGTACGGTAGCTACAGTTCTCGCCTCCCATCCGGAAGGCCTGAGTTCGAATCGGAGATTTTTCCGAGGAATCCCACTTGAACATTTTGTAACACGGTAGTTTTGTTCCCTTGACAGAAAAATAAAAAAAATTGGAAATCAGTATTTGCTTCGACACGCGCAGTAATGGTGGAAAGAGTACTTATTGAGAATGGAAAGCACCCATTGTTGCTGGGCAACGGGAAAGGGAGCCGTCAGGGAGAGAGGAGGAGTAAGGGGTGCTGACGTCGGCCGCAGAGGAATAATTAGCCACCTGGCGCCTCTCCCGGTAATCATGGACCCTTGCGTGGTGGGAGGGAGGGAGGCAGCAGGGCGTGCGTTAGAACGGGGCGAGAGACGAAACAAATGAGGATCGTAATCCGAAATTATCGCTCTCCTCCCTCGACGACTCGGGTACCATCTACCCCTTTAGGATCCCTACGCCTTTTGCTCCCGACATTCACGCTGCTTTCTTCTCTCCTTTTAAAAAATGTCCTCTCTCCATCTATTTTATGCTCCCGATTCGTCAGAGAAATAAAAATGACACAACCTTTTTGCGACATTGCCTCCCCGAATATCCAACTAGTCTTCGTAACCGATTGTCTCGGGCAGAAATAGTAAGTATTACCCTTTATTTTGCCGAATTACGTGTTCCATCGGGTTTTACCTCAAAAGAAAAACAACCCCTCAACGATTCTTCATTTTGGAGATTTAAAACAACTAGATCGAGGAAATGTGAAGGCCGGGGGTCGATATGTGGCTTTGGTGGAGAACTTGATGGAAGTTCCTTAGATCATGTATCAGGGTCGGTCGAATTGATATATATATTTCAGCTCAATCGATATCGAAGGAGGAAGGCGATTGGGATATCAAACGACCTTGATCATTTATAGGATAGGTGTCTACCCAGCGGAGAAAGCAGTCTCCAAAGCAACTGCAAGTGGTGTGACGTCAGGTCCGTCAAGTCAGCCAGTCTAGCCCGAAAAGGTCTGAAGTGACTTTTCTGGAAAAAGTTATTTGTGTATTTGACTCCTTTGTGCAACCTGGTAATATAGTTCTAAAGAAGAAAAATTCCACATCTTTGCACGTAAGTATTTACGTTTATACATTGAAGTGGAACAAGAAACAAAATCTGTTCTCGTTTCATTGGCAATTAAATATCGTATAGTTGATATTAATTCTGTTGTGGCTTCCTTATCTCTGTGTCTACTCAATAAATGTAATTATGTGCGCATATTGCACAAGAAATATGAGCTATGTTTCCTCAAAGTCACGAATATTACCTTGTACGACGTAACCACAGTCAGTCTGCTCTGGCTCTTTTAGCAAAACATCCTACGAATATCACACGCGCCCTTAAATGTTTACACATACTTGAAGGGAGATTTCATCATTACTTGACTGTCAAGTCCTCGTTTAGGAAGGCCACTGACTTTTCAAGCATCTTTATTTACGTAATTTTGACGTCACGAGATACGAAATTTTCGAACGATAAATTCAAATTTTGAGCTTTCTTGTGAACGTCATATTCAAGATAATATGGATGTCAATTTTCTTCTGGAGAGGGCCCCTAAAATGTAATTAGCGGGCTATATAGAAGCTGAGACCTCAAAATAGCGTCGTTTTTGAGGCTGTGATATGCCTTTCCGGAATAAAATCCCTAAATCGCCAGTAGTTGGGCTGAGTGCTAATATTGTGCATCGAATGGGAATGCAGAATTGGCCATTATCATCAGTCTTTTAAATCTACAATTGTGAAACAGCGTCGTCAGTTATGCGTCACAATCGAATACTCAGACGTTGGATATGCCGTGTATATGCCTCATAATCATTTTAAACCCTCAACATATAGGTAGTGTCAGATAGAATTTAATTTCAAAATGTTTTTGAGGTGAATGTCCCAAATACAAGATTTTAAATTTAAACAGTAGTAGCCAATTATGCACGATTGGCAAAGCAGACCAAAATAGACTTGAAGCCTTCAAAACGTAGTGCTGGAGGAGGATGGTGAAGATAAAAATGGACGGACAAAATGAGAAATGATAAAGATACAGAAGAGTAGAAGAGGCAAGGACCATATGAAACACCATACAGAAATGAAGAACCAGGTGGATTGCACACACTCTGAGGCAAAAAGAGTTTGTGAAGAACATAATTGAAAGTATCATAGAGGTAAACGTCGATAGAGGAATGCCCAGGAATAAGTCCATGGACTAAATAAAGAGGAAAGAACATAGGAAGAGCCACCAGGAAGTTAGAGAACAAGCGTTTGACAGGGAAGGGTGGAGGGCTGAGGTCAACCAAACTTAGAATTGAAGGATCAATGATGATAATCAATTAAATATTACTTATTTTTAATCTGTTTTATGAAAGCAGTAAAAAATTCATCGCCCTTGAGTTACATACCTCAAACTGTTTGGGCTATGACTTGTGTCTCAATGTGCGTCTTTTCTTATCGCGATGAGGTCGTAGACGTTCATTTTTTCCCGCATAGTTGATGTACCAGCAGATATTGCCACCGCAAATAGCGAGTTTCCAATCATTGCATCGAAAATTATGTGGTATGAAGTCACCCGCACGGGTGCGAATACAAAAAGGGTTGAAATTCGCCATGGAAAAATATCAATTGACTTGACCGTGATTCGAACCCGAATCTCCCAATTGCCGCATCTCAGGTGTGCTAACCTCAGGTGTGTTAGCCAATTACATCACCAAGCCTTGAGAGATCTGAGTTCGAATCTCGGTCAAGTCAAATGGTTGTTTTTTCATGTCGAATTTCAACCCTTGGTTCAAAACAGCGATTTCGCACATTTCATAGCTTTGATATCGCTGAGGACCCACAGGGAACACGGTTCCTTCACCGCCTGACTTCCCTCCGCAGCGTATAATAAAGGATCGCCACATTTTCCCTTCCCATCCCTAACCCCGAGAAATGAATAATTCGCGGGGGATTGGAGGGTTGATGCGGGCGTCTCTCTACCCAAAAGTCCCTCCACCCTATCCCCATATACCCCTTCTCATTTCCACGAGGCTAACCCTTTAAGGACCGAGCAGTAGGAGTCCTTCTCCTCTTTCCTCGCCACAATTCTCCTTCCCTTCAACCCCTACCTTCTACCCCGTTAGTTTCCATTTTATACATATACATATCATCCCCTCTCTTGCCTTGTCTCGAAATTTCCTTCTCGTACCCGAAAACCCACCCCTCCCTCCCGACGCTAGTATAATTAGAATTTCATTACGTCAACAAAGGGAATGCATTATGACTCCCGTTGTAAGATAGATGTGTTCTCTCATCCCTGTATCCGTCCCTGGGTGTTGGTGCCGTGGCTACACCGCGTTCCCCTCTCCCTCCCGCCTTCCCTTCTCACCTCGCTCCCATGCCTTCTCTGCCCTCCCGTCCTTTTCCTCCATTCCCCCGACTATGGTTGAGTCCCGGGTGCCCCGCCCCCCTTTTCTGCCGAAATTGCGTTCGTAATCCCATTTTCATAAAGTGTTTGTTTTTGTTCACGCGGTAATTATCGTTGTTGTCTCGTCTCATTCTCACGTGCGAGCAATAATTGCATGTACGGGGTCAGATCACAAGGCTCAACTCTTTTTTAAATGGAATTAAATAAATTTCTGATAATTTTTTTCTTATTGCGAGGGTATAGGTTAATTTTAAAATGTTAGTTCTCCTTTACCAACATTATTACGCATATTTTTATACATCTATGTTTAGCCAGGATTGTCATCGTTATTGTAATTCAGACATACATGTATGGAGGCTGCTGCATACGTGAAATGGTGGCATTTTTATGGCCGCAAAACATGTTCCCTTTGGAAATAGTTTTGTAAATATCAGTTTCCGAGATAATTGATGCCAAGATATATTTGATAGATTATAGGTGTACAAATGAATAGTATTAAAAATGACCTTCATGTCCTGTATGTTAACATTCAAGCCCTGAAGTTGGAATAGGGTAAATATTTTCCGAAATGTCAGTAAAGGAAAAATAACAGAACGGATAATAAAGGATTTAATTTTAACTCAACGTAAGCTATTCGGCTCCGGTGGTGACGGGGTAAAGTCCTCACCGGGCAGTCCGAGGGCCGCTGGTTCGAGTACCGTCTGGGTGGTTTTTTCACCACTCAGGACATTGGTGTTAGTGTTCGTTCATTATTTATTCACTCGATGTAAGGGGCCATTCTTACTGGTTACTGGGGAGTGAAAATAAATAAAATAAATGAATAAAAATTATTATAAATAACTGAGGTTAATATGGGAAGGTTTTGTATTAATTTATTTATAAGCAAAATCTTTCATCAATTATTACGTGTTAAATGGAAACAGATGAGCGCAGACAAACATACCGTAAATGGCCTGAAACCACAAAAGCGGGGTTCGAGCACTTCGGCTCTTGGGTTGACAAGTGCGAGCATTGTTCCGCCACAGGGGCCGGTTATTACAAATAAATTACAAATACTGAACACTTATTCAACATAGTCCCCTTTAAAGCACTCTACCCGCGTGCACTTTTATTAGCAACGCTTCTACTGCTGAAAGAATGTAGAAAATTATAACACAAATGTTTGCATGTGTGTTTTTTAACATTCAACTTGAAAAGAAGCCAAAACAATTCTGGCGATACACCATATATTTAGGGTTTCAGGTGCAAGATATTTATAGGGCTTTGGTCTGATTTTCAGAAAAATCCGGTAACGAGCCCAGAAAAAATATTTTACGAGAAAAATCACGAGAAACATGGCACTCAGTGGGGTCTTTGAGTGAAAAATGTTTTAAAATAATAATGAAAATACCAGCAATATTTCAATTTACAGCTTTATCAACTCACCAGGTACCTGATGATGACGCAGTAGCGTTGAAACTAGTTGTGCCAATAAAAACTCTGTAGATTGAAATATAGTTGTTATTGTCATTATTAATTCAATAATGGACTTCCACGAGGTTACATCTGAAACGATTGAATTCGAAAAATGTTTTATTTTCGACTTAATACGTGATATAGCACATTAAGTCAGTGGCACATGTAATAAATATAATTTCAGAGAAGTTAGTGAATGGAAGACTTGCAGAGAAGTGATTCTCAGTGACACACCAAATATTTATGCCCCATAGAAGCGTGATTTATTCGTGAGTTTGATTCAAGATTGATTACCATCTGTTTAAACGTCGATATCTAGATATTCTTTTCTAATATATTCTATAATTTTATGTATGTGACCATAAATAGTTTTTACTTATATTGATGAAACAATGTTGTGTAATGTATGAATCATACAATCCCACTTTCGGTAACACTTGTAAACAAAAATATTTAGGGAGATTAATTAACTAAAATGGAAAACTACTTCATTAGAGATGATTTAATTGTGCCAAGTGACTACCGGTTATTTCAAGAAGAAAGAATAACACACATTAAGTCCTAAACCAATTCTCACTCCTTCCCGTCTCACCTACATGAAAAATTATAGTTATTTGGATGCACAATGAAGAGCGTCATCTCGTGGTGAACGATGGACGAACATTTTTCAACTTGAATTTTTTTCTCCGGTGATGGAGAGGAGGATTTTAAACTAGTGAGAAATAAAGATAGGTATTGTGGGTGGCATGAAGAAGGCTACAGAGTAAAAGAAAGAAATTGTGCACGTGAACAGGGTTCTTTGTAAAATGACCTGGATAGTTTTCACTCTCTTTAATTTCAACAAACCTCAAATTGTGAACCTTGAATCTAAAACCCTTAAAAGGTAGATTTACCCATTAATAATAAAAAATTACGCATCAAAAATGTTTAATTATAGTGATGGCCATAAAGCCCAAATAGTATATATACTGTTGTTGGCACTCTGAGTAAAAGTACCACTCAACAATATACGAGAGTTGTCCAAAAATTATACACCACATTTTTTTTAAAACCTTGCTAACAGAAATAAGTGGGTTGAAACGGTCATCGAGAGACGCATCTCCTCTTTATTCTCTCTTTATTGAAAATATCTCTCCTAAATAAATTATAGAAAAAAAAATAGAAATTGATCTCATCTTTATTGAAAAGCTTCATCAGGTTATTAAGACGCTTCCGTACTCTATAGCTGAATTTTCTGACCAATTTTAGGGACTCTGCAGAAGACAGACTGCAAGTATAAGCAGAAACCAGTTTGGTACAAACTGAAGACGTGAAAGAATGTAAATTGCTTCGTGATTTCTCTTCTTTTCTAATCCATTTTGAATAATGACGCTAAATATTTTTACGCACTACTACTTTGGACGACGGAGAGGTGATTAGCGTAGTGACAACCTGGCTCCGTGACCAGAGCGAGGACTGGTACAGACAGGTCATACACACCCTAGTGAATCGCTGGAGGAAGGCAATAGAACTTGGAGGAGATTATAAGGAAAAATAAAGGGTTGCATAAAACACCGTTCTTTCATGGGTGAATGCCAGTTTAATAGAGAAAAATATGGGGTCAGGTTTCGACCAGCGGTAACGTATTTGACTCGCAGGTTCGAGACCAAGCGACGAAAAAAACCTGGCTGGCCATCCAACTTTTGCACGTTACCCGACTTTGACCCCACTATGTACTGAGAAGCAGCAATCTCAGCAGAAGGCCTTGATGATGCAGTTCAAGAAAATCGGACTGGTATCAATAGCCACAGCTTCGGGCGAGGGGAAGTTCACTGAATGGGCCGGGGTACCGTGATGTGCATGGCAACGTGGAAACCACCACGTTAGCCTCCCTAGAAGATGCACCCTTGCATTATATGTATGTGACATGATGGCATCAGCTCCCAGTAAAATATTCGCCCAATTGGACCTCGGGTGGGGACTACTAGGTGGGATACATCAGTAGGAAAGGACAAAGAATAAATAGCTTTCGAGAAAAAAATGCGGGAAATACTTTTTATGCAACCCTCGTAACGCTGCGAAGATCTCAAACAGGGGTGGCCAACCAAAATTATCTTGCGGGCCACTTTGGAAATGCATTATAACTCCGCGGGCCGCATATAAAATTATATATCCCCATATTAGATTTGGACCCAGTACAGACATTTTATTGGAGTGAAAAAATGAAACATAATGAGTTATTATTATTGTGTTAAAGTTATTGTATTAAAATGTGATGAATCTCGCGAGCAGGAAAAATGTTCGAGACGGGCGGCATGCGTCCCGCGGGCCGCGGGTTGGCCACCCCTGCTCTAAAAGGTTGTCCTCCTAGCGTAGCAGATGAAGGCATGTTGGGACGTTACCCCCCGAAAACCCAGATCCGTTGTGGAAAAAATCCTTCCTCCGTTTGAGGACTCATCCCTATCCCCGCCTCTCCGCTGACTTCGTGTAGCGTACTTTGAGGCGTCCTCATTATCGCATCCTCCGCCTCCAAATCCCTCGCCACCGCCGGCGACGCCGCCTCCGCTAAGGAGCCTTCCGCCAACGATGGATAGGCGGGGGGAGTGCGGTGACGGCGATTCTCCCCAGCACCTTGGTTACTTCTCCAGCTCCTATCCTCCTCCTCCTCCTCCTGTCGGATTGTCACGCCGGGAGGGTGCGGAGGGTTACACAACCCTCCCCTTCCCTCCTCCCGAGGACCCAAAGTGGAACATTGCATCCATATTCAACGCCCTTAAATCCCCGGCCTCAAGACTCCGCGGAACCCGGCGTCGCCTAATTATGTGCCCGCCGATCGGAATCTCTTGTTCCCGTCTCCTCCCGCGCGTTCCCAGCCCACGCCACTTCATCGAGAACTTCCCGGTTAGAGAGTATTAGAGTGTTATCGTCGAGAATTTCCTTTTTTCCCCCCTGATTCCACCCTCCGTAGCTCCGCGTGGAATGTTTAATGGGTACGTCTGGAGTTATGAGGAATCGCTAATGAGTGAGGACTGTTAGAAGAAGGGAACGGTCGGATACTGTCATCGATCTTGGCTCCGGATAAGGTCCCTGACCCATTTAAATCTCTTTCTTCAATGTTTTTTTTTACATCCAACTGAATAATCGTTTTCATTTTTCTCGGAGTAAATCGCGTCATTAAAGGGATTGTCAGTAAGGTTATTGAAGAGGAATTTGATCGGTGAATTCGGAAATCTACTGCTTTAAATGTGTGTTTTTTAATTCGACTGGTATCGCCGCACAGTAGCATCTTCAGGCGTAATTCTATAAGGAAATGCGTATAAAAATGGAAATTGAGTGGTTTTAGTCATAAATAAACTTGATGACATTAGTTCTTACTTAGTAGAAGAACTTAACTTTAGCTTCCATATTGAATACAATGTTTTGTATTGTTTTCTACAATTATTTAGAATTCTAAATAATTGTAGAAAATTTTAATAATTGTAGAAAATTTTAATAACTGTAGAAAAGTACACTTTCTATTCAATTAGGTTACTAAAACTTAGTGATTATATTCCTCCTTGATTATAATAATGAAACTCTATGAAATACTAGGTCATCTATAATTTATTTTCTGCGAGAAAATTGTATTTTTATGCATTTTATTTCCCAAGCTAATCAGTCTAAAAGAGAGTAATTTTCATCGACGGATTATTTTTTTTCATTTGACATAATCTATCAGGATCATACCGAATTGTCTGCTGTAACTTGTTCTTCACGGAAGGCGTCAATAGGGGTATGTGTTCCGTTAGGTTTAATTTTTTTTTAATTTTAATATAGTGTTTCATCAAACTGGAGAAATCTACTCAACTCCCAAGTAGGGATTAGTGCCGCTCTAAACCATCCCTGGCGTTGCCAGGACTCAAACTCTAGCCTTACGAATGTAAAGGTAGTACCAGAAATATTGCTCTCACTTCAATCTCGGCCAGGCAGTTATCTAATACGATTTGAATCTGTGGATTATTGGAATAGTAAACTATCACATCTTATATATCTCTGCAGGGTCGCTTCGCATTGCATCTTAAAATAAGAACAAAAAATTGAGGTTACGGTAACGCGTATTCGACAAGTCTCAAGTTCTCAGCCCTCATGCAGAAAGGCTTTGTAATTATGATCCAACAGACCTACCGATTTTTTGGTAATTCGGTTAAAGAGCAGGGATTTGTCGAGACTTCTGTGCCACGGCATTTTTGAGCCTCAATAACGTTGAACACGGAATAAGTCCCATGGATGAAATCAGTCCTCGTGATAAGTGTACAACGGCCAGGGCCGATCTTTTTTATGTGAGCAGTAAACGATTTTGTTATAATTCCTAATTTAAAGGCGTATTTTTTTATTACCGCAGTGTTACTTGAAACTTTACATAATCTACGCTTGTTGCCTTAAATGAAAATCAACAAACTGACAGCAACAGAGAATACATATATCGATGTTCTATTCTTTTCCAGGGTAATTTATGGCTTACCAACGATGTTTCTGATTGATTTAAAGTGCGCAGTCCATGCGTACTATTATCATGCGCAGGGTTGGACAGTGAATGCTACAGTTATGAAGCGCATGGGAGAGAATGGCGAGTGCCCAAAATGCGTAAACATTCTTCTGCTGCGAAAGAGTTAATCATTTCTACCTCCGCTCACTCTTTAATTTACCTCTAAGCCCAGCACACACTATACCTCCGTCTGCTTCCTCCCTCCCGAAATATATCGCTAATTGAAATACGGGTTATTCCGCGAGTTGGCGCATAATATTCCTCCCGGCTTCCGTCCACCTCCGTCCGCTCCTACCGGAATTTTCGGTCGAGAATATTTGGCGGATGCGGAAGGAAGCCGGTAGGAATTGCATGCGCAGGCTTTCGTCCGTCTCCTCCCGGAGACTGCAGGCCCAAGTCCATTGTCGTTCGGTTTTGGCGGACGGAGGCGGACAGCGTAGTATGCGCACCCCTAGGAATAAAACCGCAGGAAGCGGACGGAATCCGGACGGAGGCGAGAGGATTGGTGTGCGTGCTTAAGATGTACAAAATTTACTGGAATTCATACATTTACGCTTATTGCTGCTTTTAATATACATTTAATTATCATGTAAATACTCCTTCGTGTAATGTCTTATGGGGAATAGCGTTAAACCATAGCTTTTACCTCGTAACGAAAGCTAGTAATTATACTCACTCCAGTCTCCGTTCCTTTTCGGTAGGATTTGATATCATAATTTTTTTCACGAACTGAGGGAAGAGTATAATTACCTTTAGGCTTGAAACATTTTACAATGTATATGAATGCCTAATTATGAGATATATTGAAAAATGGATTTGATTAACTAGGAACACTGCAGAAGTTTCCTTTGTTAAGTTGTCGCATTCATCACAATATGTCAAAAATGTGCTCCTATAAAAGCAGGAAGCCTATTATTTATACATAAATACGCGTATTATATTATCCATGACACAAGCTGAAAAAAATATCAGGTATCTTTATGTATAGTTCATATTATACAAGTTTTTGTATACGGTTTATAATGTCGTTTTTCCCGCGATCGAAATGAGACCATAATGACTGCATTGAGACTTAGGAGTAGGTTAGTTGACAAGTAGTGTATCTGATCCATTCATATGCTCCCTCATGTATGCTTCTAAGTCTTCCGAGTTTGTTTCTAAGTTTCTAAGTCTTCCGAGTCATGCAGGGAACATGCAAACACCATGTTTGCATGTTCCCTGCATGACTCTTTTGTCACGTTTTCTTAGTCACATTATGGATTAATTTAGTAGTTTATGCAGCATTTTTAGCATACCCATTTTGTGGTGCATGTTGGTATAAGGTAATTTATTCACTGTAGTTCATGTTGGTGATAAGTCACCCCCTGCCAGTTACCCTTGTGGTGGCTAGCAGGCTAATTAGTAGAAGTAGATGTCGACGTTTTTGAACAATATTATTCGGGCAGACATTAGGATGAAAAAGGTAATGAGAAGAGATGCCATTGAACTGCTATTAAGTATTTCAGCGTTTTAATTCATCGATCATAAACAATATATCTCCATTAAATGATGGATGGCCCAGTAGTATTTTTACATCATTCAATGGTAGACGTCTTACTTTAAAATAATCCTTCAAATTATTATAGGTTATCGTGAATGCTTATAATGAAGGTCCCTCCTTAAAAATGCATTATAGCCTCACTTTCGGTATTTCCCCCTGGTCTATTGTTGCTTCTGTAATTTTTCTCCCTTCCTGGAGGAGCAGAATCGCCGGATGAAGGAGTTTTCCGTGGGGCTGTTTCGTGGTGAAGGTTAGGGACGAATCATAAGTAGAAGAGGAGGTGAGAGATGCTTAAAGCTGCTAATTTCATCGCACCCATTAACTCTTCGGTCGTTTTTTCTCTCTCTCTCCTAAACCGACGGCTTCCGGAGACGGCGCTTGCATTATTCATGATTTTGAAATCCCTCCGACGTCGCAACCGAAGAAGAGATTTGTCGAAAAAAATTGAGGGAAAAGACAGCACTTTCCGTGGCTCAACCGAGCAGTCTTAAGACGAGTCTTGATCTGCTTCAACCGGTCTTAGACTTAATGATCCCAGTGGGATTTATTCCTTCAGGTGATGAGTCTGCATTCGCATAACAAGTGGGGACCACTGATGAAGCACATTTAAAATGAAACGACGGCGAATAACCATGCGTACTGCGACGTTTAATATTCCGGCGTTATGTTTTTGGTCTTTTCATTGCAATTTGTATTTAATTTTCCTACTTCATGGCCGGTTTTAAGTACATTTATTTTGGAATTTATTGTTACGAGTTACAAGAAGAACGGACCTCATGCAAATTTTCGGGTAGCGGGAACACATCTACCAGTTACAGTTACTGATAGAATTACAAAACCGTCAGTATACATCTTTCATCAATTTAATCCATTGGTAGAAGATTAGATAAAAACATTCCACGCTGTTTACTATTGGCAGCAGTGTTTTAAAACTGGCAAATGCGTTCCTGTAACCCGAAAATTTTCATGAGGTCCATTACTTTATGAATATCATAACCATTGATACCATAATTAAATGTTCGTGTGACTGGCCATTACTCTTGAAGTCAGCACTAATTTAACTGAAAGGTATACGACTTACACTTTAAAGAATTAAGAATGGTAACTTTTCATGAAGGACCGAGGAAAATTATGAACATTCTTCCCTGGGTGAAGTTAATTCTGCAGTCTTTGGGAAACTCCCGAATAGTCCGCGAATTTTCACGCTGGAAGGGCTCAGGAGTCATTTAGCTTTGTTATAAGAACGTCCGGCTAATGCCTCGCTTTCCCCATGTGGAGGACTGTACGTGTCGCATTGCTGTTCTTTAAGTGTTTAGGACTTGACTAATTGCGCCCCGGATAATTATGCGAGGATGCGAACTACGGCACCAGAAGATGATAAAACTGAAAAGGTGAGACGATAAAAGTGAGATAGAATGCATCCAAAAGAATTAAAATGCATTTGGGGATAAAGGATCATCTTACGTTCCCTACACATTACTCCATTTTGTATGTCTGTGACTCCTCCCTTCAATATATTTGTTCAATCGCATACTTATCATCGCGATCATTTTCATTAATATGATCACAACGTGGGTGGATTTTGATTACTTTTTATGTCTTAAATGGTTTGCGAGCTAACTTTGTAGAATTTAGAGTTCATATTGAGATGAAATAAGAACACTTAGTATAATCCACACCAAATTTTAATTGTAAGAGCCCTCATACCATTTAAGTTTTGTGTGGATTATACAAAGTGTTCTTATTTCATCTCAATATGTACAGTCACTTCATAAAGTATCGTGACACACTACGCTAGCAGTTCGTATAGGTCGGCTTTCGGAGCTCAAAGTACGTTGGCCATCCTGTGTCGTCTTCGGTGACTATGAGAATCGTCGGGTACACTACGAGATATATTCTAAGTCAAGTGGGGCTAAACTCCGACAGTGCTATCGACTTCGTCCGCGTTGGAAAGCTGACTTTGAAATGAATAAACTGCGGGAAGGAAGGGCATTCGCAACCCAGAGGCATCGTAATCATACTCGGCAGTTCTCTTACGAAGACGAAAATGGAAAGAGTTCCTCTTCGCGAAACCAGCCCAACCCAGCGCGCTCTGATGGTGCGCATGGTGAGAGGCGGGTGCCGAGTTAAGAGTCAATAGATATCATAATTTTCCATTAGACGGGCAACTTAAAATATCAGCCTGTAATGCACGAAAGGATCACCAGGTCGCATAGCCTAGTCGATAGCAGTGCCCATTCTCCTTCGTGCATAGGTCGGAGCTCGTATTTACGTGCATTTGGCTCTTCTTCGTTTTACCTTCCCCCGATTTCACTCCCATAATCACTCAACTCCATTCAATATTGCCTTTTCACCACATTCCCCTTCTTACTTCTTTAACCGAATACATCCTCAAGGCCACTCTTGGAGCAAGTCTGTCCTCTCCTCTGAACGAGAGAACTCCCATAATGCAGTCCCACTTAACCTGATGCTTTGTTTAATGGAAAATGAAAAGTGGACCTGCAAATTCTCATAGCTACCAGAGACGGCCCAGGATAGCCAACGTACTTCGAGCTTCGACAGCCGACCTATACGATCCGCTAGTCAGGCGTGTCGCGATACTTTTTGAAGTGACTGTACTTTTTATGTGCCTAGACAATTCTCCTTTAGGATTCATTGCTTTGTGTTCACTTGCAGTTGATGTTACTGCTAAAGTTGTGTCCTTAAATCAAAGGGAGGCTATCACTGATCATTAAAAATCCGTGTTACAAGTAATTCGCTACACAATTTACCCGTCTTACACGTGTTTTTGTCTGCACAATGAACTTTTAGCCTTACCCTCCTACTGGCTGACGGATAGTTATGGTACAAGTAATTAATTTATGTCATGTCAATAGTTTATGAGTTTCAAGATTATTTTGCTCTCAATTAGGTCGGATTTGATGATATACTATATTTTCCTTCAGTGCCACCTCTAAAAATACATGCATACATACATACCAATCACGCCGTTTCCTTCCGGAGTAGACACAGTCACAAAGTTTCATTCATAAATGCATATTTGTACCCGTAACTCTGCTTCAATAATTTCCTCCGATAAAAATACGATTTTTCAAAATATTTCACGGGCGCAAGGCGATGATTTAAGCCTTGCGCCGACGGAAATGGCCAACAAACATGGTATTTTGGCGCAACAATCATCGCATGAAACGGCAGACGAAGCAACCAGTAAGACCTCTCCGTTAATGCTAAGTGACCTGTGAGTTGATTAGAGGTATTAACGCGGAAACATCAGGTGCAATATCACTCAATCCCATCGAATACACGGCTCCGTAATTACCGATCTCGTGCGCTAACACTCACTGCCACGCGTCCCAGCGGTACGGCGGATTGCAGGGTCGTGCGTAGATGATATAGATGTGTGCATTTGAATAGAGACGAGGATGATTGAGAGATAACTTTTCCGCTTCCTCTCCCTCATCCCCTTATTTAAAAAAAAAACCGACATTCTCTTCAGGGCTGTTCCCCTCCCCCGCCAAACTTTCTCGCATGCCACATGTCGCCTTCCCAGTACCAGCAGTGCAGCGGTTCCCCGCGAATCAATGGGGGGGGGGGGCGGGGTGGGGAATAGGACGGGAGGTGGGGGGCGTTGTTGGACGCGTGCGGAGGCGTTGTACCGCCACGTGTCCCCGCCGCACGCGTCACACCCGACGTCCCCTCGTGCTATACTCTTCCCATCAGCCGTGTTCCCTCTTTCCCCATTCGGCCCATCTCCACGCCTCAATCAGTCAAAGTCGCACACACATACTCTCTTCCCCCGAATCCTCCTCCTCCCCTCCATCTCTTCCCATCCTCTCGACTACCTTTGGAGGGGCCTTGCGTCTGTGCCATCCCATATCCCCCCAACCATCCGTCCCCCTTGTGGCGAGTTCCGCAACCCCCGGAGCTCACGTATTCCCCGCGGGTGGGGTCGAGTTACCTTTAATTGACGACTGATGCTACAGCGTGAGACCTTCTCTATCTCTCTCTATGGGAGGCTGGGGCGTGGGAAAAGTGGAGCGCCTTGGAGTGTTTTACTCGCTCTGATATTACAATGCTTACGAAGTAAATCGTAAAAATATATGTCAGAGTATGTCCTTCAGAGACACCATGGCTTACCCTGAGACACAATGGGTTTGTGAAGAACATAATTTAAGGTAAATTTGAGGGAAAAGTCCCCAGAGGAAGATCCAGGGATAAGTTCATGAACTAAATGAAGAGGAAAGTATATACATAGGAGGAGATACCAGGAAGTAAGGGAACAAGCATTAGATAGGAAAGTGTGGAGAGCTGCAGTAAACCAATTTTAGGATTGAACAACCAATGAACTTATGTCTTTCAGTTTGAATGTTATGATAAATTTTTATATCTCTGTTGTCAAACTAATATTTTTCTGTGAAGAGATTCGTATATACCGAAAATACAGCGACAAAATGCGCAGAGGTTGCTACGAGAAAACGGAAATTTTTTAAATATCTAGTTTCCCTAGTATCCCCCAAAATACCCGCGGATATTGTAAAGCTTGAGTAGATTGGTGCTATGTGCATTGTGCAAGACAAAGGCCCTAGCTTCGATGCTCGGATTACAGATCGTTCACCTCCTGCAGCAATTTATACGCTCTACTTTCGTCGTTTAATTTTATTGAGACTGGCCTCTTCGTTGCTGTCACTTATGCACCTATTCAAAAATACTCCATTTATTCACCAATTCTCCTTCAGGATGCATGCGTAACGTGATGAGGATACTGGTGTACAAGTAATACATCGGGTGGAAAGTGCCCCTTCTAATTCATATCCTGTCGTCTTGTTGACCACGAACAAAGTTTTCGCAGGTGTAGTTTTTGAGGTATGATTATTTCAAACACTAATTAATCAAACAAATATTAGGGTATGGAAATCTAGGACATAAACAAATAGGAGTCGCAGTCCGGTGGGTCTAATCACGTAAACACCAGAATTTCAAGATGCTTTAGATTCATCCTGATGAATGTTTGCAAGTATGTCAAAACGTTGACCATAAATATGTAAAAAAGAGTGAAATAAATTTAATGACGCCTCAAAAAGTACAAATACAAATATTTTAATTTGGATCAATAATCTGGTAGTATAGCTATGTTAAATCAATATTTACTTTTTCATTGTTCAATTTGTATGTAATTTTCCTATAGAGAACTAATGTTAGGATTTCACCTCTCTCTCCCCCTCCACCTTCCTCTCACTCCCATTGATAACCGCATCCCGGCATTTTATCCAGACACTCGCATATCCTTGTTTCCGTGCTATCTCTCGCATTTCCCTCGTCAGTCCATCCTGCCTTCTCTCTCCTGCCGCCATGTATGGTAAACACAAAGCTCTAAAATGTTTTGTAGCGGGAAGAGAATGGAGGTATTATTATAGATGCAGCTTGTTTTGAAAGTGTTCAACTCATCGTTTTCAGGTTTTATACTGGATGATACTATGTTAGGGTTAAAAAACAATTTAGTAAAATCCCTCACAGATTGTCAACAAAATTGCCTCTTATCTATGTCTAGACTAATTTATCAGAAATCTTTTCCCGAATGAAATGGGATGCATGTTTTGCAAGTTTTCAATTAAAGGTTGTTCACAAGCTATGTGCAGCTTCGTTTACCATTATTTGTGGATGCTTTCTCCGTCAAATATCTATTTCTTGTTATCTGCTTCCAGAAAACAGTCTCTAGATACAATGCTTTAGCCATAATTTTGTGTCATTGTATTGCTCTTATAAACTGGCTTTGCGTTGAAAAACTTGAACACGATAATTTGTTTGAAATTTCGTAAATTTAAGCATTTCTTTCAATTTATTTCATGTCTGGTATTTCTAAATATATTTAAATGGAATTGACCACTCCCTATGTGTTGAAAATTCAGAGTAGGAAGGTTACTTTTCATTAAGTGGAAAAGATAGTTATTGAGAAGTTGATTACTCACGAAGAAGCTCAAAAAAATTGTTGTTTTCAGATTTTAAACTTAAAAATACCATGTTAGGGGTAAAGAACAATTTAGTAAAATCTCTCACAGATTATGAACAAAATTGTTACTTATCTATGTCTAGACTAGCTCATCATACATTTTTTTCCGAATGAAATGCGATGCATGTTTTGCAAGTTTTCATTCAAATAGCGTGAGCGAAATCCTCTTAAAGTCATTGTAAGATTTGAAAATGACTTACATACCTACACCTGTGAAACTTATTTCTATTGAACCTTCCGTTCTCCAGCCACCATATTTCCACTTTTTGTTCGCAGCTTTAGCCATGTATAGGTATGCTCGTCATCTCTATCAAGAACTTAACTTCCAGAACATATCATTCGTGACAAATGCTGGCTTTTGCAAAGTAGTTGTGTGCTAATTTTTGCGTAATTCACCCGGAAAAGTGAGAAAACTATCCAACACAAAGCTCTAACATGTTTTGTAGCGGGAAGAAAATGAAGGTATTATGCGTCATTGTTAAAATATTCTTTGTTATAGCGTGTGTGCTTTTAATTTACTACCTACGCTGGAATTTAACACTATTTTCGTGGTGAACCACACCATAATGGACTATTCAGAGGTTTTGTGCTATGATGATACCATTAAATTTTCATGAGCTATTAATGCGCTCATTGTCGAAGACAGGAGAGCCTACGAGTAGCACGCCATGTATGGAAAGCACCATATTGGACCCTTAAAATGAATATTAATACTGTAATTGTGGCTGTCATATTGAGAACACCTAATTTCAGTAAATTTTGTACTTAATATTCCATTTAACCCGAGAATGTTTGGCCGGAAGAGGTATTTAAATACTTCCTGCGGATCTAATCGTGTTGACCTAAAGAACTTGTCCAAAAAAATCATTCATGGGGCACACAATAATGTTCAAAGGGAGCGGAGGCCAAACCAGTGACCCCTCAGTTAATGTTTAGTTGTGTTTGCCTGCAAGATGATTGTTCAAAATTGTTCAGATCAATCGGTTAAAATTGTGAAGTTTCGAGTTAGTGTGCGGTTAAGAAGCCTGTGGGTGGGTAAACATAAAATCTTCAGATATAGTAAAATATCTTGGAATTATCTTAACATATGATATATCGTGGGGAACACGAGTACAAAACATATGCGGCACAGCAGTAAAGAAACTAGGTTTTTTTGAGCGTATAATAGGAAGGTCCTCGGATGAAAAAGTAAAATAGAAATGATACTTGGCTCTAGTGAGGCCACACCTCGAATACGTCGCGAGCATTTGGGACCCTGGTCATAAAGATTTAACCAAAAAAATTAACAAAATACGAAGAAATCACGCTTCGTTAAAAGCTGCTATGAGCGCTCATATAGTAGTATGCAATAGTAATAGCAGGGTAGTATGTAGATGTAAAGAACTGGCATCCCATCCCTAGGGTTTAGGTTCGTATCCCGGCAGTGGTGTAGATTTGTAGCGGAATCCCGATCCCCACACTGGTGCCATGTGGAGAGTGCTGTAAGTTACTGTATTCCGTCCTTCGGATGGGACGTTGACGTGTGAACTCATCAATGTCTTTTAATAAAAGTTATTCAATGCCGATTCCTGTTTATTAACCCTTTATCGAATTCCACGAATTTTTATAGCATTATGCGCTTATGTTACTGTAATTTTGCTGTCGCTTTAATGAATGAAAAAACATTGATGAGCGCTCTTCAAAACTGCGCCCGATCTAAAAGAAACATTTTTTGAACGTCTGGAGAGGGTCACAGTGATTTTTTGACACAAGGAACTGCAGCTAATTTGGAAGCACGTTTAACGTCATTTATTGACGGGAATCACATGACCAAATAATTCATGATGGTGGACTTTGTTTAAATCTAACGATAGTTAAAAAAAAACATTCTTTGCTTTCCCATTATGTCCAAGCCAAATCAGTGCATTTCAGCTGCGTTTTTATTTTGTACTGACTCTATGGAGCGAGTCGTAAGAATTGTGACTGCGAAGAGTTTGCAACAATAAAGTGAAAGTGACATTTTGTTTTCTTACACTCATTCTGGGGAACGTACGCTGGACGTCGCTCCTAAAAGCGTAGTCACCCTCAAGAGTTCACCTCCTCCCCCTTCATCTGTTCTCTCTGAGATTTGCAATCATCCTGCCCCACCACTCGAAAGGGCTTCCATATTTTCGATTTACCCCTCCCTCTCATCCTCTCTCCGGCCACTATATAACAATCGAAGGCGGAATCGAGTGTCGCAGCTCCATGACTGCTTTGATATTCAAGTGGTCGAGCGATGGGACAAGAGGGAAAAGTAGGTGCGTGCACAAACATACCATCCCTTATTTCGTGTGAATCCTCCCCGAGAACATCGCCAGGTGTTTCTCCAAGTTTTCATCGTTGGGAACGGGAGGATGGGAGCGATGAGCGACACAACTGCTAAATTTAGTGTGCGCAGTCAACTATTGCATTGATGTGTCCTCAATTTTTATTTCATCGTATGATAAAAAATATGACTGAAATGGCAATGAAACTTACTTCAGAATGGCGTGCATAACATTGCACTAACAGTGACGCGGATATGAAGTTTTCAAAGTATAGCGGAACATCATTTGGACGACGATAGTAGGGATCGTAAACCATGTGAGAGACATATTATGCCACCTTCTAGTGCGCAAAGCTGAAAAGGTATTTGTGAGGGAAATACAAATGAAAAAGATGATTGCATAACTTGCAGAAACCATGGTCGGATAAAATAGACTGTTAGTGTTCAAGTGTTTTTTCTCCTTTGAGGGTGCTAGTTAAGAGTTTACAAAAAGTTATTGTCAGCACCATTTCATTCGTTTTTTGTCGTTTTACTCGAAAGAAAAAACGCAGTCCTTGACAGTTGTTCTAAAATAGACTACTAATCGGTTAAACTTTTCCAATTAACATAATTCTATGCATGGTATTCTACATTTTGCACTTGACAGCAATATTCTCTGGCTCCATGTGGAGAAAAAAATCATAATTTATCGGTTTATTTATTTATATGTCTTTCAAACTGAAAGAACTTGTTACCCCATCATGCATTTTAATGACAAATGCGTCGTTACAACACATGTTTTCTTGTGCGCCAACTATTTTTAGCAATAAATTCTTTGTACTCCCTGTTTATTACTTTTTCATATTTCCCTCACCATTATCTTTGCAGCTCCGCGCACCAAAGAGTCGCTCCTAATGTTTCTCACACGGTTTACAGCCGCTAGGCGGAGTTCATTCTCTCTCGTACAACTAGACCGCAGGTGGAACATCGCCACGTGCTCGCGTGTCAGAAGGTCGGACGGTCGTAGCCTCTTTGAAAAACGTGAATAAAATTTCAACTTTGAGCTTCCGAGGCGTAAATTGCGCCCCACTTTATGGCGTCGAGAATATAACGTCTTCCTCAACGGCTCCTCTACTGAGAACGGATCAAACAGATCGGTCTCCAGAAAGGGAATAACCGAAGAGTTGGCAAAGAAGGGTATGAGCGGTATGTTAAGTCTAGAGTGAATTTCTTCCACAAGATTGAATTGTTGGTGAATCGGGGTTAGGTTTTATTTACGAGAGGAATAGTTGGGGTCGAGATGGCGTGGGAAGACAGCACCGTCCGCGGTGTCTGACGAAAAGTGTCGCCGCGCGAGTATAAATTGCATGTAAAACGATGGAAAACTGGAAGTGTTTCTTCAATTGTTTCCTTCCCTATCGTCTCTCACCTTTTTTCGGTGTGTGGGAACCGGTATTCCGCGCATATTGTGCACGTGTCGTAGAATAAGACCGTCCTTTGATCTATTGCATTAGGAAAATTGTGAAGCCATTGACCAAAGGAAAACAAGTATTCCGTGTGTCGCACAGTGATAGAAATTTTCCTACTCGTCTACGTCAACATACTACTCAGCAAGCCAACCTGGGGGTGGGTGTGTGGTAGGGGTGATTAGTAAATGCCAACATGCTTAACGATACACTTTTTTATTTGAATTATTAATATTTATCTATGCATATGAGTCCGTTTGTCTATTTGTGTCTCAGGGTGTGTCCAATCCTTCAACTTCTCCTTTTTTCTATCGAGGACCATATGGAACTTGACAAAGGAAATAAGAACTGGATGAATTACACACACTCTGAGACACAATGGGTCTGCGAGGAACAAAATTGAAGGTAAAATATGGGGAAAAGTCCTCAGAGGAAGATCCAGGATGAACCAGGAAGAACCAAAGAGGAAGGTACATAGGAAGATATACCAGGAGGTAAGGGAACTAGCATTAGATAGGGAAGGATGGAAGACTGTAGTCAACCAATCTTAGGATTGAACAACCAATGAAGTGTGTCTATAAATAAATTAATTATCCCTGTCAATACGCAGTATAGCTGGTCAATTGACTTAAACCATAATCTCTGCACTCTATTTTGCTATCTAGAGCTAATAGCTCGCCGTACATGTTTGCGGTGTAAACCTTGTGTAGCTGTGCGTTTTTGTGCATATTTGTGGTAAGCGTTAATATAAACAGTATTACCCTGGTAGCATGCTAATATTGTGTCTCATACTTGTGATATTTCGCCTGTTGACGAGTATCGGCAGTTTTTTGCTAAATAACAAGAAGTTGTTGTTACATTAACTTTAGTAGTGCATAATGTAACGCATGTTGGTGATAACTCGCCCATGTCACACACCCATGAGGTAGTACGTTAGAGTTAAGAGGACGCATCATACCCTTTGGTAGGGAAAAGTTCAGTCGAAAATCCACAAGATGGCGTCACTCGCACCCGATCGAGGCGTTTTAGCGTCAGGAGTCTCCTACTCCAGGATAACTCTCGCACAAGGCAACAGTCGTCGGTAAGTTTTAGCCAAGTCTCCGGCGCGTAAGTACAGGCAGCGCTTATATGAGATTTGTGAAAGAAGACTGAACTAATTGCATCGCCGTCCGAGCACAACGTGGCAGAAAGCCATTCAGGTAGCTTGTCGAAATATACCAATTACAGATTGTATCTTACAACCGTGACGGCTGTTGCTTAGCATTCCGTTAGAGGAGGGATTGATACATCTCCATTAGTTTTAGATATGTCAATAATAATACTAGTTTTTATAAAAATATACCCTACATCTTGCCGTTTACCCGATGGTTTAATTATGCTCCGGGACAAAATTTTCATGTTTCAGATACTAGCCTCCTTTGGCAAAGGTCTATTATTTATGCTATAAAAATTTCAAGTTGATGACGTAAGACTTAAACAAAAAATCTGGGGTTGGAAATCATCACAAATCCGACCTGTCGAGCGGGTTTGATGCGTCGCCTTAACCGTAGATGTACACCGTATTAAAGAAAATGTAGCGACAATTATTGATGCATCAGCAAAAACCTGCTAGTGCTTGTCATGTCGCGAAATTTCCCAAACATGTACTATACAAGTGTGCACAATAACACAAAAAAATCTCTCTAGCATAGGTATGCTACCAATGCTAGAGAGATTTTTGTATTGATTTCTTTAGCAAATACATACATGCACAGGGATGTAAGCCACGTGAAAGACGTGCCAGTTAGCGGTACGTAGCAAATAAGAATACATGCAAAAGAGAGCCAATCAACTATGTACCTAACTACTGTACCTGAAACCTACATACCTAATCAAGTGTCAACAAACCTAATTAAGTGTCATTTGCAGCTTTTATGGTCTCTTATCTTTCACGAGAAACGAGACGTTTTAAACAACTGTGATTTTCAGTCTATATCCCTTAGTTTTCATCGTGACTTATTCTGGCGTAGACTGTAGGAGTTCCTTCGTTACTATTGATGTAGTTAGCAAATAAGTCGTTTTGACCCCTTTATTCCAATTCAGTATTGAGTTTCCGAATTTATTTACGAACCCGGGCATCTCTCCTCCCTATCTCCATTCCCCGTTTTAGGATACCACAGCCAAACTCTCTTCAGTGGAGCGAAGGAAATTATTTCCTTGTGGCTAGCCCAAGTAATCAACCTATCAGCCAATGACTCGACTGGATCATTCGAGTTTTACAGGCAATGTCGACAGCGCTGCGAAAAATACATCACGTGGCACTGAAGGTGGCCATCGTTCATATTTTAAGTCATGTCTTAAAGTTGTTAATGAGTGATTCTTTACACACCCAACGGGAATTGCCTCGGTCGCTTAGGCATGCACCATCTTCGACGTTATGGGGAAACTTAGGCGTGTGAAGAGTGGTCATTAAAGACATGTCACTCGGAAGGTGGCTCTTGAGTAACCATACCTCATACCAATCTTCCCATTCCTCTTATAGCACAAATAACCTCAGTTGTTGGTCTATCCCCAAGTAACTAGGCTACCCACTCAAATGTTAAAAACAACGAGTGCCATCAAGTTTAGCGACGCCTGTGTAAGAACGCTCTTCGAGTAGGAGTGAAGGGTTTCCGCAGATACGTCCAAATATTGTAGGTCTTTAGAACACCAAACCGAACTACTTTCCGCGATTTTTGACGAAATATATCATCCCGTATATATGGACAATGGTGCATGCACGTACTTCAGAGAGATCTTAGTTAAAACATGTGGAATTTTTGACACCTAGATCTCGTAAAAAAATTAAGTGTGTAGTTTGTATGTTTCATCAACTATTTTTTTTAAATAATGCCATCGCCGCAATTATTTTTGCAGAATCACAAAAAACCTTCCGCTGTGGAGGAGTTTTAATCGTACCGGGTGAAAGAATGAGTCAAATAAAAGACCTATGTGGATAAATTTATTAAATTACTTAGACCTTCAGCCATATAAAAGTATGTTATCGCACACAGTTAATATAACAATATTTACTCCTTTCAACAGCTGCTGAAATTGAAACGTGTAAATTGAATACAGTATCCATCATGACTGGAGAACTATCTCGCTCAAACTACCTTAACGGCCTATACTGTGGGGCACCAATGTACACCACCCCTTTTGACCCAATGATTGGTAATGCGCGTATGATGATATTCGTAGTGCTATGATCTCATCAGGAGGGCCCATTATCATGCGCCGTATCACTGAGGAATTCTCCCCTTTTACGACACGACAAAAAGCTCCCCCACTTTGCCACGGTCGTTCCATATGATAATGGCGACGAGAGGAAGGGGTCTATCCGTCTTCCCTGAGATCCCGCAACCTTCTCCGTGGCTACGCCCCCACAAGGGGCGGAAGTTGGAGGCTACAGGGGGAGGGTGGAAGGGTTGTTAAGGGCTCACACAAATGGAAGGGGAGTGAGGGGTGGATGATAGTTGGGTTACGAGGAAGGGAAGGATTTGGGGTGGAAATTAATTCCTGTCTGATTGGTCAACTTCGGTGCTTGCCCGTGGACCCCATCTTCCTCTCCGCTCCTCCCGCCCATTGGCTGCTGTGACATGCACCAAGGGGGGGCCCGGGATCAGTCGGGCGGCATGCGAGTGGGTGTACGCGTGAAAGTTGGCGGTGGAATGGAGTGGATTCCCATACGGTGGGGGTCCACGGTGAGGTTACGTTTTTTTTAGTCCACGTGCGCCATGCGGATAAAGGGGTTCTGTCGACCAAATCAGAGGCCGATCCCAATTTCCCCCTTTGCTGATGGTCCTCGTTCACGTTCGTGAGCATCCACCCCTTTTGCCTGCCGCGTACAGCAGAGCACTTCAGGCCAATTCCGAGCCTATCCTTCCCTACTCTTCCCCCCATATACAGCGTGCCTAACTCAATCACTGTTCATCTTTTTCCAACGTCATGCTCCCCTCGGCGGGGAAATGATTGAGTCACGGTAGTTCACATCACAGCATGCCTGATGCAGCTCAAGTTTGGGGGTGTTCACTGTTGTGCATGCTCTCATGAATCGTATGATAATGAGCCGCCATACTGGATAACAGTCGTGATCACAAACATACTCCCAAAAGTAGTTTATTTAATAACTGACTTGGTACTGATTTACTACTCCCTCCCAAAGGTCTAAGATAGTTCGATATTTTTGGGATTTAATTAGTAAAAAAATCCACCATGAAAAATCAGAATGACTTTTGAGTAAATTTTTCAAAAAGTTGAATTCCCGTCATACAAATCCCCCACACCTTTCAAAGTTTCCTTAATTCCTTCCCGCCCATCACCATTTTCAGCTTTCCTCATTCCTCCTTCCCAAGTTTAATACATTCTGTACCACACTAAAAATGTATACCTATGCGATGAAAACTGTACTTCAAATAAAACTGTGAAAAAATTGCCTACTCATTGTCATTTTTTTAGCCAACGATGGTGATTAAAATTGAGACATAAATAATCATCCATGATTGACGTTTATGTGCTCAACTAATTTCGAATTTTAAATAAGAGAAAGGGATGGAAATCAAATATCACATATTAGTTAAATATCAGACTTATCATCAAAATAGTCATCAGTGCCCAGGTTGAGAATTTACGGCTCAATGAATCTATAGAGATCGCAGAATTGGTCCAGAATCGTCATCCTTGAAGGAGGTGAATGAAAGAGCGTTGATAGTTAAGTCAATTGATTGAATTTTGGTGGACTCTTCAAAATAATCTTCGAACAAATTGATAAAATCCTCAGTGATTTCATGATGTTAACTTTTGTTGAAGTCTCAAATAGTGTCGGTCATATATTCTCACTCAATAAATGGTGTCTGCAAAAAAACTGTTATTGTAATTGAATATCATAGTTGAATTAAATTAATGAATTGATTGAATTTTTGTAGAATATTCAAAATAATCTCAGAACAAATTAATATATTCCTCAGTGATTTCATGATGTTAACTTTTGTTGAAGTCACAAATAGTGTCGGTCATATCTTCTCACTCAATAAATGGTGTCTGCTAAAAAACTGTTATTTTAATAGAATATCATAATTTAGCATAATATCGATGCTTGAAACGTATAAAACTTACCAACTTCTAAAAGTTTTTATCAACTGTTAATGATACCGTCCGAAGGATTAAATCCTGCCTATAGTTTGATTTGCACGGCGTGTCATGCTGTAAGGCAGTGTCATTACTATGGCGCGGAAAATATCTTAAGATATCGAATGCCAATTAAATAATTAAATTCTGAGGTTTTCAGTAGTTTTTCGACTAATGTTGCGGAATAATTCGTGTTTCAATTCTTTCTGAGAGGTATTCAGAGACTTTTTTTTATTAAAACGTAACTTTTTCCACAAAAGCGGGCCGATTTTGGACCTGATGTTGAAGTTGTATTACTTGCCATGATATCATATTGGGGAATTATCAAGCTTTAGTAAATACGCTGTGCAATGACTTAGATGAATATCCCTGTTACTTCACTCCGTATCTTCAAAATGGAATCTTGGAGGCATTTATAATATCCCGAACGCCATTGGACTAAACCTATCTCGCAGGAAACAGGCTTAAATTAAACCTACTGTGAGAGGAACAATGGAAATAAAATGTGACGCAAAAACGGATCTCATCACAACGTTTCTCGCAGCAACATCATAATTGCACCCGGTAGGGATTACCAACGATTTGAGGAGGCCCAGAGGAAATTATGTGCTCAACTCGGATTCTGATACAACATTCGCGCACCGTTTCAAGTTTCCGGGTCCCGTCGCTATTACACTGTAGCCTGATTTCCTACCACCAGAGAGCCTTTCAACCTCCGTCTATGGCTGATGAAATCCACCTCCTCTATTCCCCTGGAGAGCCATTGCCCGAGCGAAGAGCATATTCTACCCTGTAAGCTCTCTCTTAGAAGAAATTGTTGAAAATAGCTGACGGGTCACATAAGCTTTATTTTCTTTTTTCTGTTTGAGTTTGGTAGCATTGTGTAAATTTCAATGCTGTTTCTTGATCGGGATTTTACATAGTCATAGAAAACGGGGAATTGTGACAACTTGGCGAATAATCTCATTTAACATTTTTTTATTCAGTTTTATGCGTGCAGCTCTAGAAGTTTTGTAGACAAAGGAAAAAAATCACAGTTTTAATTTGCATAAAATACTATGGTAACTTTATCCATCGACCCAGAGGTAAACGGGCAAATATCACATGGATGTAAAAAAATGCACCTGAAATCCTCCTAGCTCTGTAATTTTTACGATGCATATTACGAAAATGAGGTAATTTGTAAACAATAACTCTCCGTTTTCATTTAAATCTAGTTCCGATTTTCCAAAGTAATGAGTGCAGAAGCTACATTGCGTAATCAAAAACTCTGATAACATTTTAGGGTTTGAATGCGGGAATAAATTACGAGAGAATTTAGGAATTTATATGATTTTCCACCCATCATTTATGTTCGCGGAAAAATATGTCAGTGAAATACTTTAAATTTGGAGATGAGAGTATTGCCAAATTCAGGCAATCATAGCCAAGAGAGATATATCTTTGCAATCATTTCAACACTGCTATTTCTACAGAAGTTGCTAATAATGGCTCTAGGTTGTCTTGTTTCATAAGAAAAAGTAAGAGTGACTCAGAAAAATCCTGAATATAAGGTATTAACTACAGTTGGATTAAATTTACCAGTGAAATTGATCGTAACCCATTATAGTTTATGCATGCTCTGCCTCTGACAAGTGATTTTTCGCATATTTCTTCATGCACATTACGCTAATCATATGGACAATTTATACGCTAGATTGTACTGTGAATTTTAAATTTGCCGAAGTAATGAGTTCAGGAGCCACCTCGAACAATCAAAAATTCTCATAATACGTAAATGTTTTTATGCGGGAATAAATTACGATAATTTAGCTATTTATATGCTTTGCAGCGCGTAGTTAATTGATATGGTTGTGGTAAAAATATTCCTTTTTATTGCTTTTAATTTGGAGATTAATGTGATTACCAAATTCAAATGTTCGTTTGCATTATATTTACTGGATTGGTAAAGGTACTTCAAAAGAATCAGTACTCCGGATTATACGAAACTTCGGTATAACGAGACTCGGTAATGCGGAACTTCGGTATATTGGCACTCGGAAAATCGAGACTTCACTGTACATTCTTTTGATTTTTTGCGCACTGATGTTTACGTTACCGAATACTTCTGTTGTTTTTCACATTTTTTTGTTATTTTTATTTCATTTCCTCTCCATCCTCTCGCGTTCATTCGAAAGCTTCCCCGTGTACTGTTTATCCTTCCATCGCGTGAAATGCAGACGGTTGTTCCTCGTGTGCCGTTGTGTTGTTTCCTCCTTTTACTGTACCGTACGGAAGCTGTTTACTATTCCGCAGAACTTGTCCGCTGGATGAAAATTTCCGCCTGGTCCTCACTTCAGTTTCCTTCACCCCCCACTCACCTCCACACTCTCCTTCCCCTCTTTCATCTCTCTCCCCTGTTTCCCCCGCCCACCTCCCCTCTCACTCGCCCCCCCCCCGCTTTGCCTCTCCCACCCTTTCCCATTCCTCCATCCCCTCCGCCAGCTTCGGTGAATAACCCCCCCCTCCAACCCTCCCGACGGAAAAAAAATGTTGCGTTCCACTCAATCCGAACGCACACCGATGTTCCCGTCATGAGTAACTTCATTATGTATATTAATACGCACGTCGGACCAAAAACGAGCCTTCGTTCACTGCAGTGTTTTTTTTTTGTTTTCTTTGTTAGTTTTTTTTCTGTTTTGACGTTTTTTTTCTTAATTTTTTTTTCATCATCGACCTCTCTTCATTCCAAAAGTAGCCCCGCGGGCTCCGAGAGACAGTTACCCGTTTCGCTATATTCTCTCTCTCTCTCTCTCTCTCTCTCTGTGTTTTTCTGTTTTTTTTTCGTAATTTATTTTTTTTTCGGCGATTTCATTGGGTTTTCGGGCGCAAACGAGTGAATTGGTAGGCAGTCGGAGGTAGACGAGGGAGTGTGGGAGGCTGAGCTAATCGGCCAGGTCTACGTATGGATCGGAAGAATCGTTGCTGGTTTCGAAGCAATGTTTTTCGCTGTACCTCTCTCACTCTCTCTTATGCTCTCATATTTTCCTCGAATTTTGTTGATGGCAAATAATATTACTCTCCCATGCGTTGAGTCTCGAATGGGCTTTATTCGATTTTTGGTCGAGAGAAATTTCCGCATGTGGCTCATTTAGCCAAGCTTTAAAGCGAATGATTCTTATCCGAAAAATTAATGCGGGTACATTTCGTTTGAAACGTGCACATTTTTTAGATATATTCTATTTGTTAATAATATAGTATAATGTGTATCTACGCACGACCCTGCGAGTCGCCATATGGGGAAGTGGCAGTGGTTGTCATGACGCCAACCGTGTACCAAGTGTCACCAATAATATTTTGTAATGGTGAAGTGTATTACGGGAGAGTATTGAGTCGGGCTCGAGTTTTTTTACGGATACTTATTGCGCGTGGAAAGAACAAATATTTGTACCTATCTGTTTGGCGATGTATCTCTCTCATTTTATCGCTTCTGTCCCACCTAGAGATGTAGTGTGGCATCAAAATAATTTTGTGTGCCGCTCTGTAACACACCTGTTCTGAACTTCCTGAGCTCCCACCCTAATTCCTCTAAAAGCTGAGATGTTCTTCCGCAGCAGTTAATGAGGAAGCACGCAGCTTTTTGTTATAATTTTATATATTATTTAGGCCTCCTTCAAATCTTTCTGTCCAGGGAGCAAAATGCTAGCGGCGTTTTAGAGGTGTGGCCTAACCAGAGCAAAGTAGCACCTCTCTTATTCATTTTCATCCAAAGAACCTCGTATTATGCACTTGATATCTCCATGTTTATTATATGCTATGCCACATATTTTTTGTGATAAGTATATTTTGTATATGTTCCCCAAGATATGGTTATGGAGTTGATTTTTTTACTAAATTTTTCTTTTCCGGAAATTTATCAATTTTTCGTCTGCACTATCAATACAGAATGAGGCTTGATGGCTTTCGGGATAACTCCACGTTTTGTCTTTTCTAAGACGAGAGATTTGCGAGCGTTCTAGCTTTCTTTTTTAGGTCTGAAGCGAGCTGGAATGCTCGCGAAACTCTGGTCGCAAAAATAACTCATCGCGGACACAATCCCAAAAGCTATTTTGGGCGCTCGATGGGCACTGATTTAAGGCGCTGATAGCTCATTTTTTTGGCCTATTTGGGCATGAATTTATCAACACCACTCTACTGAAGCTTTCTCTGAAACTACATAAGATTGTCTATTCATTTTGGTATGCGGCGTTTCGACGTGAACAGAGATTATTAGCAGAAATTGCATAGGGAAAATTGCAAAAACACTAAAAAAAAACCTTTTTGCATATGCGTGGAGAGGTTTTGATTGGTCATTATCGTATTTGATTAATTATGTATATTTCCACACTATACGTATTCATCCGGCCCAAATAACTCTATTCCTATTCCCTCGTTCAAATCACCGTTCCATTCAACCGGTCGATTAGTCGGGTCCCTCTCCATGGTGTAATCAAGTGAGTCACAAGCTTAGGGATGCCATTGTTGAAAGCGTTGTGATATGCCTCAGAATAACATTCTCCGCTCTGTGGACCTTTTCATACCTTTTGACGGGTGTATCCCGAGAAATGAACCCTAGTCCTCATAAAGGCTGTAACATCATATGCTGATTTATCGCGTACTTGAAGTTTTTCATTCTAAACATGAGAATATTTTAAAATGGAGGTGCTGATGAAATATGTTTTGGACTATTTGAACTGAAAATAAGAATTAATTTTAAAAATTGATCTATTGCCTTTCTAACCATAGCATCGTATAGTGCTATTTCAGACAATATTTGAGTACATGACACAATATTATGTCTTCCAGAGTCAGTGTGAAACAGTGGATATCTGTAATGAGAACATTTACAGAGATAAATGCTCTACGTCGATTGTATGTATATTGCGAATGTTCGTGAATTTCAGTAATTAAATTCACGCTCTAATATCTCGCATTTTGGCTCAAAAATTGATCGGCCTTTGATTGATTTCACATCAACATTTATGAAGCTCTAATAGCGTTAGAATTTACTCGTCCCTTTAAAACGAGTGATTAATTATATATGAGGAGACATTATTTTTGGAATCAAAAACAACATGCGTAGTTTGACATCTCAACTCTTACATGGATTGAGATCTGGAATTAATTTCTGAAGTCTAAATCAGTGACTAACTGCTTAAGATGCTTTTGCAATCTCAATTTGAACGAGACTTAAAAGTTGTATGGAATTAAAAAAATCACAAGGAATATTTTAAGGGAAGGAGCTAGCTACGGCTGTCACCAGATCCAATTCAGTTACAGAATTTTAACATTGCTTGAATTTGTAGGCGTGATATTTATCTACATCTACGTATGTAATCCTGTAAGCTATCTCTTGGGTGTTTGACATGGAGAATGCTTTCCTGTTCCCAGTTCTGGTGCTCTTGTCTGCAAGCGAGATACATTATGTCCGTAACGATCTCATCCATTGGATAATGTCAATATGAATAAATAAAAAATGGGAATGTGACCAATTAACATGAAAAATAATTCATCAAAGATAATTTCAACGAGATAGAGGGAAAATATAAAGAATCTTTGGAATAATTCAATTTTTGCGACAGAACAATTTCTCAGCCACCCTCTAGTCGTTTTAAGGTTTTTCCGCGGATCCTGATTCACTTCCTGATCCTCTCTTAGGTTTGCTATACGCATTTATTGCTTTGTGAGGCTGGGGGTGACACTGGATGTTCCCGCCGACTCACCCGTTGGGCGAGTCGTCGGAAATTCTTGCGTGCGATTCGATGTGAATAACCGCTCGAAACTTCTTCGTGAGACGACCTCCTGCAGACTACAAATTGGGCATGCTTTCATCTTCAACTCATATTACCGGCGTGTAGACTTGGACGGAATTGTTGGTGATTGTGCCATTTGAATCAAAAGTGGAGGGGAAGAGGAGAAAAATTGGTTAGGTATTGCGTAGGTTGGTAATGAGGAAATGTAAGACCACAAGCACATTTTTTTCATTGCGTGTGGTTATTCTGATAAAAACAGGCTAACTATTTACTTTTATTTGTAGATCTCACTGGAAAGGGCATTAACTGAGCACACATGTCAGTCGTGTAAAAATTACAGCACTGGCTTGATTTATTTCCTGTGCGTGGTGAAGAATTATGAACCTGAAATCTGACAGGTTTTGTCAAAAGCTTATCCTTTTTCTCAAATTGATGAACAGGTTTTTTAACTTAGCAAATGTGAATAAGGTTACCCATCTAAGTTTGTTAAAGGTGTATTGCACCCTCACAGAAGAGGAATCTAACCTTAAAAAAACCGGAATACGTTACATACTATTTTATGTGCATAAAAAGCAACCAATAAGCCATATTATTTAGAAAATAATCTAATGTCCTCCATGCGCATTCTTTTGAAAAAAGATTTATCATCAATGTTGAGAAATGGTGTCGTTTCCTGCACAAAAATATTTACAAATTACCAGAGAAGGGGATCAATTTGAACTTTCATTTGACTATTTTGCGAATGAATTCATCGTTTTCATACGTAATGATTTTCATCGTAAGGAAGTGTGACGATGTATGTAACTCAATCAAAATGCTTCTAAAATGAATGAATTTTAGTTGTAACATCTTGAAAACGTCTATATAAAACATCTGAAACCCAATTTTACTATAAATTTTAGTTCATGACAGTTACTGTACAATTATTTGCATTAGCAAATATTGCTAAAATGAATATGTGACCATAAAAACGCTTCAAAATGACTGAATAGCAGTTGAAACACCTCGAAAATATTTGTATCATAGCTGAAACCCGGGTCAGTTGTCATAGTTTTGCACACAGGTCTAAGATTCTGTTATATATTTTCTATGTTTTTTACACGAAAACACATGACGATATGTTTTCCCATCGGTAACAGTCTAGTCAGCTAAAAACCTTACTCTTAACTACATTGTATACAATACGTAAACTCTAAGTTAACGTCCCGTTAACGTATAGGCTACATAATCTAACGGCTAGCTTCAAACAGATAATACAAAATCGAGCCTCCGTATTTTAATTCCTCCTGGGATACAGTGACGCCATGCGGCGCCTGAAAGCTTTAAGTTTCGAGAGAAGAATGTTTTGTTTTTTTTATCTCGGACGTCTCGGGGTGTATATTGGTGTGGCCTGGCGTGGGGTGGGTGCGCTGAAGGAAAATTAATACATGCGGGGTTGAAAATCCGCCGTGATCATATCTTTCTTCGGAGAGAATTCCTCACGTAGGGAGAGGCTGGCAATAAAGGAGGGAGGTCGGATGTGTTTTGGGCCGGCATGGAAAATCCCGCCTACGCTCCTTCGCAACCAACCAACCAACCAACCAGCCCCTCCCTCCATCCCCCGGTCCCTTTTCAACCCTTTCAACCCCTCTCCCTCCGTATTCCGCCCCCCGCATCCTGGCCCCTCCTCCTCCTCCCCCGCCTGGTGCTTTGCATCCCTCTCTCCTCCCCCCCGCCCTGTATAGGCCCAGGCGAAGGGGGCGCCTGGGTCATGGCTTGTATTGATCTCCCCGGCAACCCTCTCCCTCCCCTCCTTCCCCCACCCACCTAGCACCCTCCCCTCTTTCTCTTCGATCTTCCCCTCCACCTCCCTCTCTCTCCCTCTCTCCCTATGATAACCTCATCCCGGCATTTCATCCAGACACTCACATATCCTGGTTTCCGTGCTATCTCTCGCCTTTCCCTCGTCAATCCATCCTGCCTTCTCTCTCCTGCCGCCTCAAACGCCTCGGTCGTATGAATGTGATCACGCTGCGATATATTTTATCTCAATCGACGGATGAGAGTGGTGCACTGAGAAGTTTGGCGTCGTAGCCAGGTTGACAACACGCCGGCCTGGCAATCCAATAGCCGCGGGCTCGAGTCCTGACCATGTTTCGTTTGAAAGATAATAAATCTGGGTAATATAGGAAGTATATTTAGGCATCACTTTTTCGAAATTTCTAAAGTTCATGTTGAATAATGCAGCTTTGTGCTATTTCCATGCTTATTTTATTTGCCTATCATTGTTTCAATTCATTGGTCATTAATGTTGTTGGAAACATATTACGACTGGCTCGGGTTTCAGATATGACATACATATTTTGGAGGTGTTTCAACTACTTTTAAGTCATTTTGAATCGTTTTAAAGGTAAATTTTTCATTTTAGCAATGTTTGGTAACGCAAATAACTGTAAAGTAACTGTCATTCACTAAAATATATTGAAAAATTGAGTTGAAGCTGTTTTATATAGACATTTTTTAGACGCTAATGCTGAAAGGAAGTCATTTTCGAAGGATTTTCATAGAGATACACACATTCTCACACAGTCTAAAGATGAAAATAATTGGTTGATTGATTCAAACCCATGTGTCATAAATCGTTGGTGATATACATAAGTAGTCGCCATTCCCACTGCATGATAAGATACAGTTTTTCACCCAATTATTTTGACAACTAACCGCTTCAATCCTACATTTCCAAGTGGTAAGATCCAATTTTCATCTTCCCCGGAATTTATATTAGTTTCATTATCAAGTTGTCATAAGTGTCCATATCGCCTTGATAAGGACACGCAGGTGTTGAAACCTTGAAGGGAGCATAAAATAAATCTAAAAATACGTAATATATAGTTACTTTGTTCGTTATGACATTGGTAAAATTCCAATTAATGTTTTAATACATGTATCGGTTTGAATGTTTTACGCTAGAACCTCGGAGGCAGTCATTTTGACTATTTTTCGATTTTGCAAGACAATTTTTCTTGTAGCTATGACAGGGAAATTGTGTCACTTTGGTTGTAAAAAATATACATTTGTATGGAATTCAAAGCAATCTGTGACCTAAATCTCTGTTTTCTATATAAAATTTGAATGAATTCATGTATATTGATATCGCAAATGTATTTAAATATAATTTTTTAAATGGTATAATGAACGCTCTCCTTTGATTTTTCGTCGCGCTTTTGCAGTATGCAAGCTGATGTAGAATTTTGATCAAATCTCTTCCCTCTCACAATGATAAGATAATCGGCAATGGTTTACAACTGTGTTAAAGGAGTAAGGATTGAGTAATCAGCTGTTTAAACTCATTATAGCACTGAATAAAATAATAATTAAACTCTTGTTGCACCATAGCATTACAAATGAAAGAAATAGCCCATGAACCATGAAATTAACTGTTTCATATTTGAAATTATGAAGAAAATCCAGGATCTCTCTCGTTAACCTGTCATCTTCAGAGAAATATTTGATGGAATCAAGAGAATATTTTCATCATTGATGATAAAGAATCAAGAATAAAGAAATTTATTTACGGTAAACACCATTGATATAAAAATACATAAGAAATAACATCAGTTAAATTATAAATTAAGCACATAAGTAGGACAACGCTAAGATTAATAACATAGAAATATATTGTATACGCATTTTCATTTCCATCTACATGACATTTTCAAGCTGTCAACAAAATCACAATACTTCATATAAACATGGTTGAATCACTTTCAGGTGACTAACTTGGGCAGAGTTATCGACAAGATTGGGTGATGCATTTCATCCCTATGGCTTTTTGCTATGATAATTTTCAAGACATTTGTTTAGTTAATAAAGGGATGAGTGAAAAAAGTCCAGATCTATTTGGTTGCCTGATCTCATCATGGGAGGGAAAAAAGAATATTTAGTGCAATGTCAGTTTGTTGCAAACGTCAATTGTTGTCTTGTATTTTTTGGGGGAATGTGAAAATTTATTCGAGAAATTAATGATGATGGTGATTTACACATTAATACCAGCTACTTCATTAAAATGTTGCGAGGAATGCTACATATTGCCACCTCGAGTTAACGTGTCATTAAATCTATTCGTAAGTTTACCCACGATCGTGTATTTGTTTTTCTTGTAGCACTCCCGTTATTATAATGTCTGACCAGCTCAATTATTCCAAAAACAACACAGTATCCCTGTAGGCTCTCCAGATAGGGATTACTGGGTGAGAAATCAGGATTGGTGAGAATAATGATGGCAGAGACTTAATGCGTGGAGTACCTTTAAAAATGCGATTTGCAATGTCCGTAGAAGAGCTACAAAGGCATGAAAAGAGAGAGGCAATGGAACGGGTAGAATGGATTGCTGGAGTTAACCAATCCAAACCATTCTATGATCGATTGACGATGCCACAGCCGTTGAATGGAGTAGTCTTAGGATAGATGAAATTATTGCTTATGGCCCTGCTTTACTTAAAGTAGTTCATATTCTGCACTTCTGAAAGTATTTTAAATCTTTAAACATGACAGAATGTAACTTCACCGGCTTTCTATTCGGAAAAGCATTTTACTACACATCAAAAATTTGAGATTTAGTATTAAGTTATTCGGGAAGAAAATGTATAGATTTTATGCTTAGAGTTCATGAACTTCAAAGCAACTCTTACGACATGAAATCGGATGGTTGAATAAAGAATAATTTACCCGTTGGCACATAATCACAAGATAAAACTCCATGAACTGAGATCCGGGGGATTTCGATTCACATGCTTGGGTTATATCGCGCCGCAGAACGCAGAAACCTAATTCTTGCCTGATTCGAAATGGGGATTTGAGCTTAAAATGTTGTTGTCTAGTTGTCGGATGGGATCTGCGGCCATCAGAATAAAAATTCCGTGGCCAGTGATATCGAAGAGAGAGGTCGCTGGACAGGAGACTTATCGTGCATGGAAATATGTGTGGTATGCTCTTGAGTTTCAAGTTTTATGGTTCCCGGATTTAGATGACTATTAAAGATAATCCTGCAATTATAGTTTGTATTTGGTACTTATGTCCAGATTTTATTTGAATTACGAAGTCCTGCGTTGCCAATCACCTGATAGTGATATTGTAACACAGCGAAATGTGTCATAATCCAAATTGAATCTGTGGAAATTCGTCAAATTCTCACTTCAACCCTTTGAAGTTTTATAGTGGAAGACCACGAAGCTGGGTTAAGATATCACAAATTTTCCATTTGTCTTCTTTATGTAACTGAAACTGTACGATAATATTATTTTTATACTAGTTGATCGGCTTAACTCGTAAATTCAAGGGAATAGCTGCAGGAAAGGAATGGAAAATTTTGAAAACCTGCTCCACTCTCATCTCACGCTATCATAAGACAATTTTTAATAGCAGAAATGGAGGAGAATTATGTTTAAAAAATATTATTTTGTCAATGAGAGTGCTTTTTTGTATTTTTTAAATGTAAATTAAACTTTCAAATCATTAGCCTACAAACTATAGACGCTAGAAATATTTCAGAAACAGAAAATTGCCAATAGTCAAACTATAAAATACAAACCCAATTTTTCACATACCTCCGTTACTGTTCAAGAATCATATTGCGTATATATATATATATATATATTATAATTACTTCTCCCTTTAATATGTGTTCACCTTTCTTTTAAACACTTGGAGATATGTACAAAATAGATAACCTTTTTGTGGAGATTAGCCTATCATCACACTCGAAATGACTTGCAGTGTACTCCCTACATTTAGATGCTCGCGCACATCCTTTGTTCTGGGTGCTCTGGGATATATATATTCCTCTCCCTCCATTCCCCATTCGCGATGGGCTGTGTGGGTAACGTTCCGGCCAGCGGATTCCGCGGCTGTAAATGAATTCAAGCTGTTTTTCAGCGGCAGGAGATGTTCGATCGGCAATTCACCGGAGTTGGCATTCCCCGAATGGGAACGCAAAAGCTTCCGAAATTGGAAACGCGGAGATTGCGATTGTAAAAGTCGAGCTCAATTTTTGGTCGTCCCCGTTCTTCGCTATGTTGCGAGTCAGGCTTTTCATACGTGCTGCATTCAAACAGACCATCGGGTTAGGACCTGAAATCTATGCGCTAACGATGAAAATAGGGGAAATTGAGGATGCTTACGGCTTAGTTCCTTATTCTCCACACTCGTGAAGAGTGTTGTAAATACGAAATGGGAATCAATTAAGTGACATGAAAAGTGTTCAATTGCCCGAAGATTTTTACCGGTGGTTGAATTCTCTCCCCTCGGAGCCCATATTTTGACTCCCTTTTGATTATCGACCAAAATACTACCAAAATTGCAATTAATTACCCAATTTTTTGTTGTCTAAAACGCAATGGGTGACTCAGAGGAATCTAGGGATCTCTCTCTTAGGTGATTTTGAAAGACGTTATATTTTGACTCGATGTTGACACGGTCATGTTTCCCTGTCAAAGTCATTCTACTTCGGTTACAAAAATTCCATGTGCAATGGCGTAATACATTCAAGTGGATTTACTGCGTATATTTTAGGTAGTTGAATTAAATGAGTACCTGTGTTACGTCTTTTTTAGCCCTTCGGTTACCAAGGGGGGTAACTCAGTTACCCCAACCCCACATTTTTACTGTTTTTATTTACAATTATTCTCTGATATTTTTTATGCTTCCATGAGTTTGTTTTTAAAAATCTTACAATGCGATTCCATGTGAAATCTTCATTCATTGATTGTTTTTTTTTCTTCTAATTTCTGAAAAACTCGTTGGGGTTACTGTGTTACCCCTTTTGAGATAGTTCGTTTCAAATTCACCAGCCTGCTTTCTGAGGATCTGTGCACTATTCACAGCACAGTACCGAGATTTAAAATAACAATGGGATTCTATGTGTGCCTTCAGATGTATCAAACCGCGCCGTGGACGGCACTCGTGGTCATCACGGCGCCTTCAATCCGACGGGGCGCGGCGCTGCGCCGTCTGCGCCGTGAAATGTACATGACACCTGATTTACTTGTTCGAGTTCCTTGACTTCTGTGCATGTATGGAAAGAGCAGCAATTGAAAAGCCAAATGTTGTCAAATATCAGGAAATCCGATTAGGCCTAGACAGGACATCCGATTAGATAATTGTATGCTCCAATCGGAGCCTACAATTATATTTGTGTTATTTGATTAAATATAAATCATATTTATTATAATTTTGTATAATTGTTTTATTTTAGATTTTTTGTATAAATTAAGCGAATAAACAAAAAAATACTGTGAGGTAAACGAGTTACCCCCCTTGGGAGAGGTAAGGTGAAAAAATACCTTGGTAGCCGAAGGGTTTAACGAATTGAATCATTGTTAGTCGTATTTGGTTCATTTTGAGGCTGGAGTTTCCAACTGTTTTCACCGCTATCTTTATGACTTATTCTAAGACTGAAGATAAATGGGTATCTCAAATATTATCCCCAAACATATGGCGTTTTTAGTCACCTTTTTGATTAACTTTAGGAATAATCAGGGATTTTCTATCCAAGTGATACGTCGTAGTTATAAAATCTATCATATTTTTCAGGTTGCGCGGTATTTGTCTCTAGGCAACAGTTGAGAAAGTAAATCTGGGTAGGAAAAAAAAACTCTTTTGGATAGTTTGTGGATTCATCATTTCCAAAAACATCTGTTAAAAAAGATCAAAGGGGGAATAACGCACTTAACAATTTTTATTCATAAAAAATTGAGCAGATTGATTTGATTTGTTATTTATTTAACATGGGGTAAACGAAGCCAGAGGCTTCCATCTTCCCCTGCCCCAGGGGTATTTTTATTACAAAGTTAAAGAATATAGGACATTTAATTTGCATAAATATTGACAAAAAGGTAATTGGCAGAGAGAGTGGAGTAGGCGAGTCTAGTTCGCTAGGGTGATTGGCCGGCCGGTGCCTATTTAAGTCAACCCGATAATTCTACTGCGGTATTCTCGTTTGTTTAGCTAAAAACCTTTCTATCATGCGCAGCAGAAGAATTATTTTATCAGTACAGTGAAACCTCCCTCGGTGGCCATCTCTCTTGAGCGGGCGATTTCTCTGGAATAAATTTCCCATACAGCCAATATAAATTCAACCTCCGTCCAGTGATCACCTAACCCTCAAGTGGTCATTGCTTCATGAGCCCAATGGAAGCCGCTTAGTACAGGTTTAGCTATATATAAAATCAGATAAAAATACCAGAAGTAGTAATAATTCAATCTTTATCGCTGATTAGCATGTCGTTCATTCTTTGTTGTTGACTTTGTCATTTAAATGCATTAATTCAAGCTTTAAATTAATGAAGTTATTAATTATTTATTTTTGATATTTATTTTGGGACCCGTTTATTCTTATTCGTGCATTTTTGGCTGAAGTTTATTGTTTAAAATATGATATGGATAATTAATTTGGAAAAATTAATTTTGGAACAGAAATAGATAATTCCGGATGAAAGATTAATATGTCACCTGTTCATGGATATATTTACAGTACACACTTGTAGCCATTTAAACAATTTATAGTACGCATGAATGATTTAGAAAAAGGCCGGTTATTTTTAAATAATATGTATGCTTTGCTGCTAGACTTAACAAAAGGCTTAAATGATTATTTGTCTCCCTATATTACAGTGAATCTTCGTGTGGTTTATGCTGTGATTTTTTGCACCAGAGTGTGGAGGAATTCGAGTCTAATTACCACGAAAGTGAATGAATCATCGATGATTTCTTCTACAACGCAAATCCGTCGAAGGAAATTCACTGGTAAGTAATCCGTCATTGCCATATTAAGTTGTTGCCAAACGTTAACAGTAAATGAGGTACCAAACAATAGAGGTTTGCTTGGCTTTAAACGACTCTTTGTAGAATGTAGAAGATGACATTGATTAGCTATATTGGTGAGAAAATGCAGGTTGAAGCGGATTTTTTAATTCAGATATGCCATGTGGACGGATAATTTCCATGTACTGTAGGAAAAGTGAGTTCAGGCTAGGTTCTCAAATTGGAAACGAAAATCAGGTCTTTCACCAACAATGAGGTTGACTAATAGGTTCAAAAAGTGAGTGACGGCAGCCATCACTTTTGAATGCCTAATAAAAACCAGAGCTGATGGGTTATTTGCCATATAGATGTTCTTTGGGAAATTTAAAAACAATTAAAATATTTTAGCATTGAAAATGGTAGAGTTATTAACAGAATACAAATTAATCCGCACAATCGCTCAAACTGTTTTAGACCTTTGCCATTTCAGACTCCCTCATGATGAATACGCACCTTGCCTTGTACATCCCGTACCAGCCATATCGCGGTCGCGAAGTTTATGCAAAGACTGAGTTATTTATGTCATTTCCATAAAATGCGGAAAATTAAGCCCGGCTAAAATTGACAGTCTCAGATTTGAATTTTCGGGATTCCTTCATTCTGATTATAATGCAGCATCGAAACTGCTGTCGTGTGAGAATAAATATTCTTGTGGCTTTGCTGTTTCCTTTGCCCTCATCATCAAATCTGCGGCTGTCGCACCTAAATGTTGATCGGAGCATGACCAGTAAAAATGTTCTAGGTGGATGAGACTGATACTTTTGAGGAAGTCCACCAGCGAAGTAAGTAATACAAATTATCATTACACTCTTTTGTTTTCTTCCTTTTTCCTCATGTCTCTCTCTCTCCCATTTATGTAGTGAATTTGTTTTTCCACGTTATATGTAGCGAAACTAGTCGTCAATAAAATTGACCAGTTAAAGGTACACGAACACGCTGACAAAAATTGACGTATCCCTGAAATGTAGAATGATTTTCTTAATCCATATTAGCAATTATCGAGAGAACAATTCATCCCATCCACAGTATCAATTGTCGAGGATTTGGCTCAGATAACCCCAAAACTTGGACATATATTGTAACAGAAACAGCAATTGAACTTTTGACAGGATATTTCAACGAGTTAATGAAATAATTTGATGAGATAATTTTTATGAAGTAGATGTCTTGTACCTGATGGTTCTGTGAGCTGAAATGCGCCGTACTCATTAAAATATAATGGAAAAGTGTAACTGATGTTTCTGTTATAATATGACAAACTTCCTCGTTATCTCGCATGAATATTACCAAATGGTTTGTGCAACTTCTAGTGAAGTGATTTTTTTAAAGTTTTTCAAAAGAGTGGAAAGACAAAAATATCTCCGTGAGGTTTCAATAGCGTCACGCGGTCCATTTGGTGGAAGTATGGGATCCCATTCGGAACGAGGGAAAGAGATGAGGTGGTAGGGGGATCGCGTTTCACCCAAAATCGGTGAATTTTGGAGACCCCGGTCGGTTCCCCTTTACCGAGAGACGCGCTATCTCTGTCTCTCTTTCGGTCGCGCCTGTCCCTACCTCCCACCCCATGAGACTTGGGTCTCGCGGATGCATTATTAACGCACTTAAGCGGTGCTAACCCCCTCGCCTTCCCCCCCCCCCCCCCCCGTCTCGCAACACTCGTGGGAGTCGGGAGGCGCTCGGAGTCTTGAAACTGAGAATAATGTGGAGAAGGAACTTGGGGTGGAAGAGGAAAAGGTGTTTGGTTTGGGAGGCAAGAAATGAAAAAGAGGTTGAAAAGTGATGAGTGGTAAAGGATTTGTTACAAAAAAATTGCCGGAGGAAGATAGCTATTGGGAGCTTACAGATCATCGTCATACATTTATCCCAAAATGCAGCGTAAAACGCATTCTTTCCAGCTTAATGTTTGCAATTGTTTTTGTGCTGTACTACTTCCAAGCAGGACGATTTAAATCCAGCAAGAATGTAATGATTGAAACAGTTTAAATGAAATTGCTATGACTAGGGTAGCTGTAGAAGAGGAAGGGACCATGTGGAATACCATACAGAAAAGAAGAACTAGATGGATTGGGCACACCCTGAGACACAATGGGTTAGTGAAGAACATGATTGAAGGTAAAATATAGGGAAAAGTCCACAGAGGTAGACCCAGGAATAAGTTTATGGAGCAAATAAAGAGGAAAGTACACAGGAATGGATACCATAAGGGAGCAAGCATTAGATAGGGAAGGGTGGAGGGCTGCAGTCAACCAACGCTGGGATTCAACAACTAATGATGTTGATGGGTTCATCTTTATTGTTTATTTGACTCTCTACAACCATAAAATGCTCTTGAGCAAAACACCCCAGCCTTCAGCCTTGGCCATTGGAAAATTCCATCTCAAATGGCTTACTTGAAGTATATGAAGCAAAACAGAACCCCAAATACTTTCCAACTGTAGCATATTTGGAAGAAGAGATTGCAGGTCCAGGCACTGAAGGACAATGTAATGTTATCATTCAGACTAAAGAAGCGGCTACTTGGTTAAAAAGTCGTTTAATATTCATGCATAATATCGATAGACTTACTGCGGCTCATCCTTGATGCATAGAAAAACTACGAAATGTATAAATTGCTGCGAACGACAGACTATCTACAAGTTCTTTAAAGATGTGTAAAACGAGATTCGTGATTCTTAAGTTCATTTGAGCCTGGCTTTAAAAATCCCACGCTCTGTATCTGCGGTAATTCAAGGAGCTGTCGGCGGCTGGAGGTTTTCGTTTGTTTTGTTTTTTTTGAGAAAAAAATGATAGTACTATTCCATCATATTTTTTTCATCAGAAAAATATTCACGCAAGTAAACCCCTGGGGTTATTTTTTTTTATTTTTCCTTTTTTTTCACGTTAACCGAGAGTGGGTAAAAGTTCTCGCGAAATTGTTATTTGGTTAACTATTCATGCGACCCGGATGAGTTAGCCTGTTGTTTGCTGGTGTACTTTCCTCCAGCTGTATAAAGGAAGCGATTTCGAATGCTGCGGTGGAGGGAGCAGAATGTTTTGCTTTGCTTTTGTGTGTCAGCCAGAGGAAAAGTCGATCCAAAACAGATTTTCTCCATGTTTTCTCTTGCTCCGGCACATTGTAGAACCTGTTAGTTGGTGAGCTGAATATCAAGCTACGGTATTGAATCATATGTATAAATAAGAATTTGGCTAGTTAAATGCTCATGTGCTCGCTGTCAACATTGGAGGTATTCTTAAAATGCACAATGATTGCCTATACTTTATCCGACATAGAAATCGACGAGGATTTGGCACAGAAATGCTCTACAACTTTCAAACACATAATTAAAAGGCTTATGTAGCCAATTTTCAGACTTTTGAATAAACATTCTTGACTTAAAATTTATGGAGAAATATTTTTTTTGGAATTCCAAATTTTAAGTGTGATATTTTCGTAAATCTCTTGTCGCCATTCTTTTTAACAGGTTACAAAAAGGATACAAAAGGTTACAAAGATATATGCATCATCTAACCGTTGGCTCATTTGTAAATGAACTAAAGTTGTTTGGACCAAATTCCTCGTGACAACTTTCATGAATTTATGCAGCGGAGTCAAAAACAGTGCGCGCAGTCAATAAATAAACCAAGTGGAAATGATTTAATAGTGCAATAATTTCCTTTGACTAGACTGATGAACTTTGCACACTGTTCAAAATGTAGCAAAAAGAGCTAATATTCACCTCAAGAAGACAGTTGATGTGCCTGGAATTGGAGAACAGATAGCCCGTCAGTTGTGTTGGCGAAATTAACCTCACCACCAAGCCATGCGAAGCCATGTGAAGCTAATTTTCAAATGGAGCTAAATTATAGCCAGTGATTAAAATTTTTGAGGCAAAAAAAAACAAACGTACATGGCCTTAGAGAGATAAATTCTGACTCTCGGCGAGAACAAATGGTTTTTGTGATGAATTTTAACATGTGGATATATTATAACTCTTCTCTAGCTGTTCGGCTACGCACAAATTTCAAAAGACTTAAGGTAGTTTGAACTAAATATCCTTTTACCTAGAAATAAATAAATGTGATCTCATTTTTAAGAAAGATATCTTGCTCTTCCAAAAATATCACAATATCAACCCCTTATCGAACAAATTTTCAAGATTTTTGACAAAAGTTACCAGCCTTTTTACAAGGAAAATGATACGTGTACACACTCCATAAAGACCTCATTTTAAAAAAATGAGGTATTTCCGACACTTAGATCTCGTCAAAAAATTAACAGCGTGTTGTTTGTATGTTTTCTAGACTATTTCTGAAAATATATCATATTGCACGGGCAGTATTTTTTTCAGAATCGCAGAAGGCCTTCCGTTATGAAAGAGTTTTGAACGTACCGCGTGAAAAAATGAGTCAAATTGATGACGAATGGAAATAATTTTATTTGATTCTTACTATTGCTATCATATAAAAGTATATTGTTGCGCAATTAATTGGATAACATTTAACGCACGATCCCTACAGCGGCTGAAATCGAAAAGAAATGTTCGAATATGGTCCCCGTTATCACTAGGGAACTATTTCGCTCAAACTGCCTTGAGGATATGCCTCTCGCAGAAGCAGTTCCACATCGGTGACGTATATACCAAAACATTTGAAAATGTTGTCGTGCCTCCGTTGAAAATTATGTTGACCCATTTAGAATGCACAGAGGCAGCAGTGTAATTCCCATTTTAACTTGATTATTCGTAATTATTGTATTTATAATGAGAGCAACCAATAAATGATGACTTAGCTTTTTCGAATTTAATTCGAAATACCACGATCGTTGCTGTTTTGATCATCATGCTCCTTGCGTGTAAAATTCAAATGTAACATTGATTAGTTGAGAACTCTGACGCCCAAAGTGCTAGAACCGTCGAGCGGAGAACCAAGCTCACGGTTATTGGGTATAATTCCAATCCGCATCGCATTATAAACTGGATCGCCTTTGACGTTGGAGGCTTATAATAATTAACAATCTCCATTAGTCTATTTATATCGCCGTTTTTTAACCCTTGTCACCCAGAGCACGCACAACCATCGTATGGACGCAAACCAGTAATTTAGCATAGATTATTGTGGGAAACAGGAATATCCTTCAAGATCTATTAAGCTATCAGAATGTTAAGTGGCAACTTTTTTCCTCTCCTGAGTTAATTGTGAGGAATTTCTTCTTGAAAGTTTGAATTTGTAAGAGGAATTTTCCGTCCCTATGTTGTATCATTGAGGACAAGGAGTCGTTATCCATTCCTTTGTGAGAAATTCCCTCAGTCAATGCAAATGTCTTTCACCATGATGGTGTGTATTTGACAAATCTGTCTCAGTAAGTGTAAGGAGGTTTTTTGTGATTGACAAACTGTGACTGGCAATTAACATATATTATTGCGGGAAACAAGGAATATCCTGCAAGGTCCACTTAGCTATTAGTATGTTAGGTGGCAACTTTTTTCCTTTCCTGAGATAATTGCGAGGAATCTCTTCTTGAAAATTTGAATTCGTAAGAACAATTTTCTGCCCCTATGTTATTTCATCGAGGGAAAAGAGCTGGTATCTATTCCTCCGTGAGAAATTCCTTCAATCAATGCGGACACCTCTCACTATGAGAGGTGTGTATGAAACAAAGCTGTCTGAGTAACATACTGTGCAAGGAGCTTTTATTGTATCTGACAAACTCTGACTGGAATACCTAGACCACATTCCTGTGCACGATTGCTTTCCGTTTGGGCCGAAGATTTTCCGTAATTGGGGAGGTAACCGCACCTGAGAAATTTATATTCAAGCCTCTGTCTTTTAAATTGCGATTGTAAAATGCTAATGGAGAAAAAATTTGTTTCCCCTTTAATTCTCGCGCTTGAGAGACAAAGCTACAAAGTACTTGTTTTCGCGTTCACTTTACGCCAACCATATCAGAGAAAAAATTGGCCACTGAGCAAAAAATCCAGGCTATTTTGCATATTTATGCAATGACAAAATTCTGAGACTTCCAAAATTTAACCTTCCAATTCATTCCTGGTTGGTTATTTTAGAAGTCAACCTACATCTATGGTCATACGCGCCAAGTGTTGAATGGGCTGATTGAAGGGTGGAAGGTTTGAAAAAAATCCAGCTGAGACATAAACCTGCTCTTAACAGAAGATTATTAACAGCTACGGTTATTCACGAAATGGAGGACAGGTAAGTGGGAGGAGGATCATTTTTAAAAATCGAGGAAGGGTGATGAAAAACTCGGCGTCTCGGCGTAAGCCTGCTCTTGACGACAGGCACAACGTGGGTCTCAGTTTAACGTCCCATTCGATCGAAGAAGTGTATCGGATGGAGAGTTAATCGATGTTTGAATTTACAAGAGGAATTTTCTTCCCCTTTAAGTTAGAAAATATCCGTGATTGAAAAATTGAAATGCCACGATCGTTGCTGTTTTGATCGTCATACTCCTTGCTGATTTGGTGACAACTTTTTTTTCCTCCCCTGAGTTACAGAGTCCACCAACTTGGCATATGCCTCTTGAATTTTAACCACGAAACCACCAATGCACAATTACCACGAAACATTAGGTCCTCCTTTCTTACTACTCAAGTGGGGATTGAGATATCACTGAAAAAATCTCCGCCACAGTTGAGATTCGAACCCAGGCCCCTAATTTAGTAAGTTTAGTCCACCTCGACGACCCGATCAACGTGGTCACGTGACCACATTTGCTGCATAACATTTTCGTAAATATTCATGCGCTCCAGAGTGCGATGGTGTGTACGAACAGAGGCACCATCGCAGTTAAGATAGAAAAAGAGGAGTGTGCCCATCGAAGCGATGCATTAACCTCCTCACTTCCGGTGTCGACCGAACATGGCGGAGTGCGATCGGGAAACCGCGACGTTATTGACCAAAACTCTCCCGAGAGGAGGAGTTGGTGTGCGTGAGAGAGAAAGAGAGGTCTTTCGGGCACTCCGTGGTACACGAAGCGGCGAAGAGGAACGAACACGTATCAAAAGCGAGAGATGAGTAAGATAGAATATCTTCTCCTCAATGGCAGAGCTGATTACACGACCGGCCGCGAGCTACGGGAGAGAGAGTTATCAAATGCTTGCGGAACATGCTGGCACTAGCGCAGAAGAATAAAATTAGGGGAAGGGTCAACATTTATATAATAATCATCAAGACTAAAAGAGCGTGCGATTGGCAAAAACTTCGTGGAACCTATGGATTTCCATGTGTGAAAAGAAACACTGGTACAATTCCCACACTTTTATTTTACGTCACCGACCATGGTTTCAGCACATTATACCATCATCAGGGTCATCATGATGGCATAATCTGCTGAAACCATGGTCGGCGATGGAAGATAAAAGTGAGCAAATTTTACCAGTTTCTTTTCAAAGATGAAAACCAGCCAGCCAACTTGCAACAAGTGTATGTGGAAGAGCGGTGAATATTCGTCAAATTTCATAACATTCGTCACGGAGGCGTAATTTTCGGAACATGTACTACATCCATGTACAGTCACTTCATAAAGTAACGCGACACACTATGCTAGCGGTTTGTATAGGTCGGATTTCGAAGCTGGAAGTACGTTGGCTATCCTGAGCCATCTCTGTTGACTATGAGCATTTACAGGTACAGTATGACATTTATTGAAAGTCAAGAAGGACATAGCCACCAGAGATAGTTCAGGATAGCCAACTTATTTCGAGCTTCGACATCCGACCTATATGAACCGCTAGCGAAAAGTGTCGCGATACTTTATGAAGTGACTGTATGATACCAATGTTGAAGGGACTGCTTGTAGAATTACGTACAATTCACATTTTTTTTATTTTCTTCTTGGACATTGCTTGTGCTCTCATTGATTTTCATCAACAGAATCCAGGCATTACAGGTTATTTTTCAGAGATCAACCTGAAAGTTTGATGGGCATTAGGGCCAGTAGGGAGTAAAAACGGTTGTAATCGCCGTAAAGATGGAGATTTTTCGGATGTAACTTGTAAGCGTAATTCATTGAAATAAAATGATGGTCAAATAAAGGAGCCCTTACATCACAATTGTTGAATTAAAAGCGATTTACTGTTGTTATTAACATCAAATTAAATCAACGCAGACTCAATTGAGGTCAAGTTCCCTCCTCGGGCTGGGGTAGTCGATCACCGATAGGAGTATTCACCGTTAAATTCTTTTCTTTAATGAGAGATACTTCCACTTTTCATTTTCCGCTTGAATTTCAATCACGAAACCATGTAGTGTGGAGTCAATATAATATTCTCTGCATCGCTAAGAATGACTTCTGCTCCGAATTTCACAAGAAAACTAAGTCTAGAGTGTAGACTCTGAGTCTCTTGCTTCTCCCAACCAATTCACTCTAAAATCTGTGTGACGCCATACGTTCGCCTGTAGCTCTTATTAATTTAGCGCGCAGTTTTCCTTTGTATTTTATTTAATTTTTTGGATGAATGTTTCTGTTCAGGGCCTCAAATTATAGCGGAGTATTTGAGATTGGGCCTAACCAGAGCGAAGTTGCATCCTTCTTTTACTATTTCTTCCGATAAATCATTCATCCTTGGGAAAACTACGACATTTACAGAATTAGCCTTTTTAAAAAGTTGCGAGATCTAAAAAGATACATGGATACGCATTTGCACATTTCTAGAAGACATTTTTTGCCGTTAATTAACGAAAATAGTAGTGATTTGAGTCTGAAAAAAAAGTTGAAGGCGAATATCATTTTACCCTGTAACCTACTTGAAGTGTACGTTCACGTATTGAGAGCTTTCTTTCCTCAAACTTATGAAGAGAGGCAGGTAAAGGCAAAGAGATATAGGTACGTTGTTGAAGAGCGCGTATGCGAGCCCCTCTCGCGAGAATGCCTGCGTGAGGCGAAGGAGATAAAGAGGGAGGGAATTTTGGGAGCTCTGGTCCAGGAAGGGAGGCGAGGCGGATCCAGAATCGTATTGGGAGAGAAACGGAGATACGTATAACGGAGGCTGGGTTGGCGGCGAAAGGGGGGGGGACATGATATGGGGATGGGGGGGAGCGGCGGGAGCAGTGAGGGGGTTTGCAGAGATGCTGGTCACGTGCCCCGTGGGCTCCGATGACGCACGTAAGCCACGCCCCCCTACCGGTGCCTACAAACCGCCTCCGTTCTCCCCCACACCTTCTTCACCCTCCCCTCTCTCCGCGCCGCTCCTACCATCCCGCCAGCCACCGCGGCCGCCCCTCCCCTCCCACTCTCAACCCACAACCACTTCCCCTTTTACACTCTCTCTCATTCCCCTCCCCTCTCACGGCTTCTTGAAGAGATCTCACAGGGGGTGGAGGGGAAGGAACTCGTGGAAGAGAGACAGCACATGGATTCATCCCCCCAGCATCCCTATCGCTTCCTCGATCTTCTCGTCTCTTAGGCTCGGCCTTGGTGACAGTGGGGTGTAAGTCCTTTAAACCCAGAGGTCTTGGGCTCGAATTTCCTCGTGAAGAATCCGTCACCACGTGCATATACATGTGATGCGTTTCCAGATTGCTGAACGTCGAGTCAAAGAGAGCAAAATGGACATCTGTATTTTCAAATAGACTTCTTTTTCCAAACTAATATTTCTTGCATTCGTCTGTTCCCCGAAAATCGTTCTTAAAAATTGAAACGAACAGCCAAGAATTTTTGGAAGCAAAAATATTCCGGACTTTTTATCTTAAGGTGATTTTATTCTTTTCTATTTTCCCGCTAGTTGAATTTTTAGAAATATCTTTGCAAAATTTAGGGTCTTATGTAAGAATAGAATATAAGTCTAATCGAATTTCGTCGAGCTGAGTTCGTCTGCATGCAAGATATCCATGTATATGAGATGCGTTTCAAGCTGTCATGTATAAGAATGTAATATTTAGGTCTCTAAATTTTAGTTTGACTAAATATTACATTTATTGAGTACGTAATATTTATCGATAATCAAAATCTTCTAGTAATGGTCCACTTAATAGATTTATTCTTTACGACCCGGGTTTCATCACATAATGATATCTGATTTCCGATACGGAGAGGTTCCACAAAGTGAAGCCTGAATTTATTAGTTTAATGTAATATTTAGTTAAATTTGCTTAGGGTGGTCTTCATTTAAGTATTCTACCAGCTGATTGATTAGGTTTTTGGACAGTACTTATTCAAATCCGTTTTCACTCCTAAGGATGACCCGCCATTAGATTCCTCTTGAATTTCTCGTGTCGTCTCTCACTTCTTATTTCGTCCAGAATTCCTACTCTCTTCCTTCATCTACCGCACTACCTCCCCTCTATTGCCTTCTTCAGCATTTCTTCTTCTTACAAAACGTCTTCCTTCCATCTCTCCTGCCTCCTCCGAATCTCCACAATCAGCTTCCTCTCCTTTCCTACCATTTCCAATAACACCTCGTTCATCCCTCTCGGCACCCCGTTCACCCTTTCAACCCTCCTCCACACCCACATCACAAATGCCTCGTCTACGTACAGTCATTTCATAAAGTATCGCGACACACTATGCTAGTGGTTTGTATAGGTCGGCTTTCGAAGCTGGAAGTACGTTGGCTATCCTGAGCCATCTCTGTTGACTATGAGCATTTCCAGGTACAGTATGATATTTATTGAAAGTCAAGAGGGACATAGCCACCAGATATAGTTCAGGATAGCCAACTTATTTCGAGCTACGACATCCGACCTATACGAACCGCTAGCGTAGTGTGTCGCAATACTTTATGAAGTGACTGTACATCCTCCCTGCGCAATGACCCGTACAGCATGAAAATCGCTTCATGCATAAGGTGGTGGAAGCGATAGGCATTTGATTTGCGTAAAACTTTTCGCACTTGGTCATGTTAGAGATATCAATGGATAAAAGTAACAAAAATTACTAAACATCAATTTGGTATTTTATCTGTTCAATACTGTTTTAACACGTAGCTGCATAGTGTATGCCACATTGCGTTTTGAAATGATTCGATTACATATGCACAGATTTTCCTTTAAACACAAAATAATTTATTTTAATTCATGATAAATGTTGCTTGGAAATATGAAAGTGTCACGCCGATTTCGATATTTGAAAACTACACATTTCAAAATAATATAATCTAAACTTAGAATACTGCACCGAAAACGGTAGTCACAACAAGCTTTAATCGAGAAACACATTTTTAAATGTAATTCTTGTACTGCCAATATAGTGAGTTCAAACGAACAAATATGCTCTCAATTAAAATGTGGTCCCAAAATATAACAAGAAATTAAATCCGCCATGAAATAATCATTTCATTTGCGCCGAACCCGGATCTCCGAACCTCGAGTCCCGGTAATGTCAAATGATCTTTTCGCAGCGAACTTCAACCTTTGGAGTATATGCACCCGTACGAGCGACATCGTGCCATTCGTTTGTACATGCAATGATTGAAAAATTGGTACCAATATATTTTTCCGGCTTACTTTAAAAAAAAATATTAAAACTCTGCCCTCGGGGATGCAAGATTCCCGCTCCTGCCTCCCTTAAATGAAGACGCAACTTTTGTTATTGGGTTTCCTTTGAATGGAGGATTTGTAAACGTGGATTTTTAAGATTAAAGTGAGAATGCACGCTGTTTGGAGTGAGACAAACGAGAAAGTTCCCTGGTAAATCCCTGATATTCAGTTTAATATCGAATCTGACAGCAAAACGACAGCATTATTTTGAAGAGCTTCAGAGAATTTTTTTAGTCCTGTCTTGGGTTACTGATCGGATGTTTGACCTAATGGGGGAGTAAAGGACTGTGTTACATTGATAGGCACTTCTTGGTTAGGATACTTCCAGAGTTGATCGGAAATAACCCTGTTGAATTAATACTGTAATGAAAGAGTCCACGAGTGGTATAAACGGCCGAACGCTCATAGACCCAGCATTCAGCGATTTAAATTTCAAGGTCTGATGGTTTTCGGGGAAAAATGTTAGCCGATTTTATAAAGAAGTTTGTGAAGTAAAATGTTGGCTTGTTTTATTATCGACGAAATAAAGATGGACCAATTCTAAAGCAAGCGTCTCAGCCATTTTGTTCGCGTAATATGAAGTAAGCTACAGTACAACATATAGCTCTCACCGGAAATGGATTCCTGCATTTGGATAGCTATAAAATAAAAAAAATTAGCGGTTAATTTGTCACTACCTTTAAACCCTTGGACAATTGTTTCACACACTTTATCACCTCGGTCGTTGGAAGATAGGGGTTTCTTATCTCAATCCTATGGGATTGGTTGTATTCAAAATTTAGGATCATTCGCGCTAATCCTTTGGCAAAACACATCTAAGTTGTTACATGTGTTTTTGGGAATTGGTCTTCTTAGGAAATAAAACGATCGCTTTGCATTTACAGGAAGCCACATGAAATAACTGTGAAAGTTTTCACTCATTTAAGCTACCGCGGCATTGAGCAGAAAGAATAAAATGAAAACTTTTTGACATGAGAAATAGCAGACTGTGACCGCACTTCGGAACTCAAAGGATAAATATGGCTTGATATTGATCGTAATATGTCGGTAATGAATTCGCACTCGCACAATATTTTTCATGTAACGTCAATTGGATACTGATTTCATTAGTATTCTTTAAGGTATGCATTTGGACTGAAGCAGAGCACTTGCTGTTTTATACTAATAAAATTATTAATTTCGATTAATGTTAATGCTGTCACATCATCTTCAATAATTTATTGGTGGAAAACTGTGGGTGTTTTGCTTCTGTCGCCAAGGAACTGTATCGCAAGAATTTGCATTTTTCTATATTTGCATGGAAAATTAATAGCAATTAAACATCAGCGTTCGTTTCCGTACTTTCTCTGATATTTTTTTGTTTGCTCTAACTGCAATCTTATCTAAAGAGATACTCATTTAGGGACATCAGTTTGGAATGGAATGCATTTTTCTATATTTGCTTGGCAAATTAATAGCAATTAAACATCAGCGTTCGTTTCCGTACTTTCTCTGATATTTTTTTGTTTGCTCTAACTGCAATCTTATCTAAAGAGATACTCATTTAGGGACATCAGTTTGGAATGTTTGGCTTCCAACCTTGTGGAATGTTTGGCTTCCAAGTAAGTTTATAATTTTAAAAGTTATCGAAGGGTGCTAGGACATTAAGTTGAAAATTCATCGCATTTTGATTTTAAAATCTGCTACCTGATTATGCATCCCAAGATATGAGGGGTTTGTGGGGGCAATAGACATTTAGCCCAATCCGGTGGAAATGAATTCCCCCACAGCCTTCAATCAAAAGTTTCCTACCCCTCCTGTTGCGAAGCCTGGATGGACGCCTTTAATTGACAGCCACTCAGTCCTTTTAGTGTCATTAGGCAAAGAGGAAGACAATGATTAAGAAAAGGCAAAACTCTCAAAAGAAAACCTGCACCATCCGCTTACCAAAAGTAAGAAAGGCACCGCTGATAGGATGACTGTACAGTATTGCTTCCTTTTCGACTCTGAGGTTTGTGGCTGTAATTGTCCTGCTTCATGTTATTTTCTTGTGCTCGATGGCAAAAAAGTCTATAAGTACACGGTTTTTCTGTATGAAATTCTCAACGTTCTATGCTTCGGCTTTTTTGGCCTTGAATTGTGCAAGACATGTGTAAATACCCATCTGCTTTCATGCTTAAACGTATAATTTTATCCAAGAGTAATGAATCACAAAAAACCGCTTCTAGTGAGCATAGTGTGTGGCAGAGCTGATCCTAGGACTAGGCTAGGATCCTCTACAGAAAAACTAAGCTAATATAGGTTGAATTTAAAAGCTATTAACATTTGATCTTTCCCTTTTCACGTTTTTTTTCTATTAATCCTCCTTTTTATGGCTGGTGTTATAATCCTCCTTATCGCAAGTCACAGCGGCATATAAATGAGTGATATGAATGCACGCAAAAATTTACTGATGATGAGGGAGAACCCAGTAATGTCACCTGTGATAGAATTTAAGCTCATGTTTAGTTTTATAAGAACAAATTATCTAATATTGGTTAGCTAAAAACCTGTTAGGGTGAGCACCCTACGTTTTCCGGTGTCAGAACCACGATTCGTGGCCCATGCTGGTCACTGATTAAGGATAAAATTTCTTCCATTTTCGTTTCCCAATTTCCTCTTGTAGAAGTGACCAACAAGGGTCACAAAATATCGGGCTGACACCGGACAACACGCGGCATACACCGGAGAAGTTTTATAGCTCATCATGAGCCGCGAAAGCTCCAATATAGACGTAAATCTTGAATGCTACGTTTTCTTTAGAGAGATTGCAAAACTAGTTTGTACAATTACCTGGCTAAATAGCTCTTTCTCGTAGCATTTTTCTAAGATTATTGCGGGTGTTTTGAATTCTTAGGAGAATGTATGAATTAAACATGTTTTATTTGTAATACAAGTGATTATTTAGTGAAGAAATAATGAAATAAATGTGTGAAAATCTTTCTGAAGTAGACCTAAAGATTATAAAACTGTTCTTGCATTTTCCCCAATAGGTATGTGATGCGTCATCTTTAAAACGTTTTTTATTCCTTCATTCCCCAAAGGATCCATGTCACTCTCAAGAGTTAAATATTCGGATGCAATTGCAAAGTTTATGTGAGTACCTACATACTTCGAATGGAAAGCTTCAGATAATTTAAGCGAGTTAGTTTCTTAGTCGTAATGGAAATAATATTCGAATTATACGTTTTAATTACAGCAGCCGTTGGAAGCACGGATCAAATATTGCATTATTAACGGTGTAATGATATACTTTGATATAAGTGAAATTTTTATGAAATAAAATGTTAATATCTCCTTGAGCCTTTAAATTGACTTATCTTTTTCACGCGGTACGTTTAAAATTCCTTCACAACGGAAGGTTTTTTCGTGATTATGAAACCTTTCTGCCGTGACAATGTGATAAATTTTCAAAAGTAGACGATAAAACATACAGACTACACACTGTTAATTTTTTTACAAGATCTATGTGCTATAGATATGTCATTTTTTTAAAATGAGACCTTTCTGGAGTGCAAACGCGTACCGTTTCCCAAGTAAAATGTCTGGTGATTTTTTTGCAAATATCTCGGAAAGTAGTTCGGTAAGATGCTAATGTTTTCGTGGTTTTAGAAGAACAAGATATTTTTCCTTAAGTTAATACCAAATTCATTGATGCCTAGGTGAAATAATATTTCGTTCAAACTGATTTAAGAATCGCCTCGCCATTATTCCTGCTCATGCCTTCGAAAAACTCCGGAATTCGCCTCCACTGTTGCATCAACTGTTCCCCGTCTGCCTTCTCCCTCTCTCTCTCCTCCCTCCCTCCATCTCCCTCCACATCATTCAATCAGCCAATCAATCAATGGGTGGGAAGGGGGGGTAGGTTGAATTTTTTGCGTCGAACAGAGGATATGGGGGGGGTGGGGGGGTCAGGGGGTGAAGGGGAGGAACGTGCGGTGTTGCCAAGGCGATTCCTCGACGGCTTAAAATTCGCACGCCCAACCTTTTTTCCACTCCTGCCTCCAACCCACGTCCAGAGAACCGATTTTGGACGTCAATTCCCTTAGATTAAGCAAGAGAGATCGAAAGAGATGCCTCCTCTCGCATTTTTTCCACCTATACGCAATTTGCGTTAACCTTTTTATGTAATTTCATTTCCCTCGGTTAACTTTATTCGTCCCGGTATTGGTTGAGTCAAATGAAAATTCGAGAGGCATAATTTTGGGCGGAGGAATCCTTTTTTTTATATTTTTATTTTGGAAAAAGGAAATAGAGTCTCAGTCCGAAGTAGGTAACCCACTTCGTGAGGTTTAAGTTTTATATCCGCTGTCTGCAGTAATGGATTCTCCGGGGTGAAATGTTGGGTGGCGTGAGTTAACTACTTTATCGACGATTCCAAACCCGGCCACCCGGCTACCTCTCCAATGGTGAATTGCGGGCATTACTTCCTAATCAGTGGATGGCTGAGGACTTCTTTGGTCTCCTCAAACATATCTATTTACCGTAACTTGTAGTAGAATACGTTTCCAATCACGAAAACTGGTCAGTGTTTCTTCCATTCTTTCTTGTGAATGCTTTAGGAAACGGCTAAAATTTTCTATAAATTTTGAAAAGTAGTCACATTTGCGTCCTTTGTCATCTGTTGGTTTGATTCATCTTATTTCAGGAACTTTGATATATTCATTCATTAATTCTAAATTTAATTTATGCGTTCAAAGATTTGGCAAAATTTTGAGAATTTTTCTTCAACCATACTTAAACATATCGCGTCATTAATGGCTAATACACACTTTTTTAAAGAAACCTTCAGTTAGAAATAAGCGAAAAAATAACAGTTGCACTTGAGTAAAGCGATAATGAGGCACATTACAGTTTCTTATACTGACATTATTTGAAAAAAATCAAATGCTGCTTCACGCAACAATTTTTCATTGACATAATCATTAAATGGACAAATTAACGTAATTTTATAGTTTTTGACCAAAGATCTCATTTTCATGTTGACGAAATATTTTTATTTGAAAATTTTTCATAGGTTTCGAATCTTTTTCTAGCATATGATAGTATGCGTAACTTGAAGGTTGAAATACGTTCGTTGTTTAGTGATAATACAGTAGGGATCATTTTTTACTCCTCGGTCGATAAAAGTGATGAATCCATTCACACAAAGAATAGGAAAAAAGCAGAATTTAGATATATATTTCCTTTCCTATGAAAGTCACATCTCCTGTAGTACTCCATTGGAAATCTAAAAATTTTGATGTTTTATTGCAGACGTAAAGTGAAGAACTTTTACGGAATTGCCTTTATTTATATAAGTGACACTTATGTGAAGATAAAGCGAAAAGGCGTTGCGTGTACTTTGCCGGATGAGATGCACAGGCAAGCCCCTATGCCCGGTAAATCGGAGAATATTGAATCGGAGCGTGGTCATGGTGGGTTATTTGTTTTAAAATGTGAATTTCTAGTGTTTGAAATAGTGGCTGAGATCATTTGCGTCATTTTTGTTAAGTCCGGTCAGTTGAAAATAACAATGAGCTTGAATGATATTTACTTGGAATTTTGGACTAAAGAGGTAGGAAAGAGATTTTACCCAATAGTTGCAATGCTATTTATTCTCATGCGCTTTGAGACTTGAAAATTAGCTTCCAATTGTTAAACAATCGACTAACTTTCCAGATACTGTCGAACGGGAAAGGGACGAGTTTCTCCCAGACTAAAATACTTGTAAATAAGTCTAGTAATTATTTAGCCTTTGAGTGCAAATATATGAAAGAAAGAAAAGCTGATCAAAAATTGATTTAATTAGTTTTGTTACCACTTAAAACAATGATAAATACCACATAATCTATAAAGCATAGCTAAAAATTGTATGAATAAAACTTCAAGTGTAAACTTTATGTATTCAATGATCAGAAGGGTAAAAGAGGAAAGGACCATATGGAACACCATACAGGAAAGAAGAACCAGATGGATTGGACACACCCTAAGACACAATGGGTTTGTGAAGAAAATTATTGAAGGAAAAAGAGAGGGAAAAGTCGCCAGAGGAAGACCCAGGAATAAGTCTATGGGCCAAATGAAGAGAAAGGTAGAAAGAAAGAGATACCAGGTGGTAAGGGAACTCGAATTAGATAGGGAAGGGTGGAGGACTGCAGTCAACCAAACTTACGATTGAACGGCCAATAAATGAATAAATACTTCAAGGCAACATAATTTCCCATAAAATGAAACATTGGTCAGGTTTCCAGAACCAATAGTTTTGATTTTACGGAGGAATATCTGTGAATTATTGGTAGAAATTGCATTTTTCCCAAACAAAAATCTCAGTGAGACACGGGTAAACATTTTGTAGTAGATAAATTCGATGGTCACAGGCTTTGCTTAGTGAACATCCGTTCTGAATACATTTCAAAATTGCTTACTACTCTTTCACAGTGTTTTTACTCTTAACTCTCTCTTACTCTCTTACTCGACTGATTTCGTCACATAGGCGACATCATCAGGTACATAGATTCACGTTGTTGCAGAATATATATATATATACACAATATATAATTAATATATACAATAATATACAATAATATATATATATATGTATATATATATGTATATATGTATATATATATATATATGTATATATATATATATATATATATATATATATATATATATATATATATATATATATATATATATATATATACAATTCAGGAAAGGGGGGAGACAGGGATAATGGGGTGGGAGGAATGGTATATGAGGGTAAGGTGGAAGGCCGGAATTTTCTAGTTGAGCTGTAGTGATGGATATACTAGTAGAGCTGAAACTTTGCCAATCACATTTTCTAGCCAATTGGCAACTTTTAAGGAGGCGTTCCGCGGATGATTCGACGAAAGAAAGAAAATTCCCCATATGCCTTGTGACCATGCTACTCCACGCCCTTGACGTGACTTGTTGGGCATTATTTAGATGTAGATGAGGAGTTTGGTAGTGAAAGAGTCTGAGATTGGAGAAGAAGGAGGAGAGAAATTCAGGGGAGCGAAGGAAAAGAGTTTTTAAGGGCGATCATTCCTCACGCGGAAACTTGACTGGTTAGCAACGGCTGTGAAGCAGTGGCAGTGGCCCCCCCAACCTTCCCCGCCTTTCCATCCCTCTGAAAAATCCGAGGCTGGGTTTGGGAAGGGAAAAAGGTGGAAGGGTATTTTATTCCGAGTATGAGGGTTGAGAAAAAAATACGAAGTAAATAAAAATTGAAGAGAGAGAGAGAGAGAGGGAGGAAAAAAAAACTTTAGTTAAATGGATGCTCTTGCCTCCCTTTCCATCTTCTCCTCTCCCTCTCCCTCCTACTGCACTACACCTTATTTTTTTCCCGCCGTTTTTTTCCCTCTTATTTCTCCCTCTCTTCCTTTCGGACGGATAACTGCCCCGTTCCTTCAGCTTGCCATTCGTCTTCATTGGGAGGGAGGAGGGTGGGGTGTGGAGGATGTGAGGAGGGGAATGGAGGAGGAGGAGGAGGAAATATAGGGAGTTAGGGAGACGAGGGATAGGTGGGTGGGTGGGGAAGTAGGGGGTGGTGAGCGTGTATGTGGAAGCAGAGAGGCTTTCGGTCTCATGCAAACCGCGCCTCTCATCGATCTGGTGGAGTCAGGCGGGCGGCAACCCGTCTTCTCTCCTTCTCTCACCCCCTGCCACACACCCCTCTCTCTCTCTCACGGCTCGCCCCCTGCACACACCACCACCCCCCCCCTGCCATACGCCTCTCCTCCTCTCCCCACCCCCTTTTTCCCCTCCCCGCCTCCCCCGCAACCGTCGCCCCCCCCCCTTCTCTCTCACGTATACACAGACGCGTTCACAAACATATCCTTCCTCGTTCGCCATTTCCTACTCTCTCTCTCTCTCTCTCTCTCTCTCTCGCTTCCTCCATGTTATCTCCCTTGCATTTTCCCTCAAGCATTTCGAATATTTTTCCATTCTTCACCATCTGTGTTAAGGTGGTTGGAGCGCGAATCGTGAGTCATCGAGTGCACAGTTTAATAACTTTCCATGCTAGTCTAAAATAAATATTCTTGGGTGATACCTCACCTCGTCATTGGTTGTTCAATCATAAGATTGGTTTATAGCAGCCCTCCACCCTTTCCTATCTAATGCCAGTTCCCTTACTTCCTGGTATATCTTCCAATGTACTTTCCTCTTTATTTGGTCCATGAGCTTAGTCCTTGGTCCTCCTCTGGGGACGTTTACCTCTATTTTACCTTCAATTATGTTCCTCACAAACCCATTGTGTCTCAGGGTGTGTCAATCCATCTGGTTCTTCCTTGATCTACGGTGTTCGGTAAGATCCTTTCCTCTTCTACTCTTTTTTACACTTCATCATTTATTATTTTGTCCGGCCATTTTATTTTCAGCATCCTCCTTTAGCACCAGATTTCGAAGGCTTCTAGTCTGTTCCGGTCAGCTTTTCCAATGCTTCCGATCTATATAGTGTTACGCTCCACACGAATGTTTTCACGTACTGTTTCTTAATTTGTAGTCCTATCTTCTTTGAGCACAGGAGTTGTCTTTTTCCCATGAACCTCTTCTTACATTGGGCCATTCTCCGCTTGATGGCTGTTGTACTTCTTCCGTCCCACGAGATGGTACTCCCGAGATACGTGAAGTTAAGGATAGGCAAAGGACACGTCACCAAGGAACATCAATGACAAAATTGGACCGTATATGGAAAATAACTGTACGTGTTTTAATACTACTCCCCATTTCTGAGAGACAGGGGTCTCAACAGAAGGCGTTGATGACGTGGATCAAGATGATCGGACCGGTATCAACAGCCACAGCTTCAGGTGAGAGTAGAGTTCACGGAATCGGCCGGGGTATTGCGATGTCGAAGGCAAAGGGGAAGCTACCACATTAACTTCCCTAGAATATCCAGTTCTACATTCGAACTAAAGTTGACAAGATGGCAGGAAATTATGCGAATCACAACTGAATCTGAGTTGAGGAAGTGTTCATTGAACCTGGAAGAGATTCTCCTCTCCCAGTAAACCAGGAAAGTTGTGCTGATGATGAAGAAAGGTAAAAAAATAAAGTAAGTACATAGGAAGATATACCAGGGGATAAGGGAACTAGTATTAGATAGGGAAGGGTGGAGGGCTGCAGTCAACCAATCTTAGGATTGAGCGACCGATTAAGAAGAAGATGACATGATGGCTTTCCTCCCGGTAAAATATTCCGGTAGTCAAATAGTCCCCAAATTGGATCTCCGAATGAAAGATCCGTCTTATGCTCCTCAACTAAATATTAAAGAGCGTTAAAAACATCAACTGTATCAGTTTCGAAAGCCATTTCCTTCTCTTCGTTCTTTGCCTGTCATTTTCCATTTTTTCCCATACTTTCTCATATTTTTAAAGATATCCTCCATTCTTTAATCTATCTTCATCATAAGCATAACTTTTCTGGGGTACTGTGTGCGTAGTATCTATTCCAGTCCAACAATTCCTCAGTCAGGAAGAACAAATTCTAACATTAATGATACAAGAATCTATTGTAAAATTTTTATCTCAACTAAAGCAATGTTACAAATTGGATTTAAGGGGTGAAATTCGAAATTTAAGCTAAAATCCTCGATTATATTTGTTTCTTATTCGGCATGTTACGTTGGTATTGAATAGGAAGCATTATTATTATATGAAAGGTACCTTTTCACATTTATGATAAATCTCGCACATAGGTAATGGAATTATTTCAAAATGTGTGTCAAATATCTCAAGGCTGCGTACCTAATCGGTAATATGCAATTTGTTTTCGCTTTTATCAACACATATTACTAATGAGTTCGCGTATGATGAGTTTCGCGAAATCTGTACATGAACGAAAAATCTCTCCTACCACCCAGTTTAACTATTCTTCCCTTTCCCTCGGTTTAATGCTCTAAAAATTAATCTCACTGAGCGTTTCAAACATCATTTGTATCAATTCGGTAATACATTTCCATCCCTCTTTGTTCTCCGCATGCCATTTTCCATTTCGTCCAATACTTTCTCTTCATTTGAAAGATATCCTCTATTCTTTAATTGCTGTCAACCTCTATTATTTATTTTTCAGTATTCTGCTTCAATGCCTTCTCTCTTTTACCTCTTTCTCCTGAGCACATGAGTCTTATTTAGTCACCTATCTTTATCATCGGCACAACTTTTCCGGGATACTGTGCGCGAAGAATCTCTTCCAGTTTGAAATACAATCATAAAACCAATGACACCTTCGCCGCAAGAAACTCAATGCAACCTTGTTGTTACCCTCTCCTCATCATGCAATTTATATACTTCCCTCATCCTTTTATCCGTCTTGATTCACTTCACATGTGTTTAAAAAACGTTCATAATCATCATTTTTTTGTGTTTCAATCTTTAGACTGATCGACTGTAGCCCTTTATTCCACCCCCGTCAACCAATAACTCCTTTTGTGCCCATTAAGCTCTTTTATTTCATATCCTATTCTCGTTAGATTCTTTAGTTTGTTTGCATCTATCTTTAACGCGAGAATTTTACACTGACACTTTCCCTTCTATAGTGCTTCTCACTAACTAATTTTGTCTCAAACTGTGGTCTACCCATCGGCACCATGTCACTTCGATATCTTCATTTGCTTTCATCGTCTGCTGTTATTTTGTTAACTTCCTCGTTCCGATTACATTCTCCCATATAATGTTCAGTAGACGTGTCCAGCACCAAGTTTCGTAACATAATCCGATCTGCTTTCTAATGATCAATATCTCTGATCCATACGATCCAATTATCGACACGTTTCAAGGTATTGATTCATTTTTGTCAACGAAGAGGGTTAAATTTGTCATAAAAAATATATTTCAGTTGTTCAGAAAAATATAGTTCAGAACCCCGATCTCAAAAATGCCGGTCATGTGTGTTAGACATTGAAGTAATCTACTGATTTAAGGTAGGTTTTATTTATTCGGAGAAAATTATCCATATTTTTCACGTGGAAGGCCTTATCTACGCCGATTATTCCCTACCTCAACTCCGCGTACGTCCTACACTTTTTATCCCGTCCATAAAACATATTCTCTTTCTTCCCGTTCCCCGCTTGCCCAATATCCTTCCCTCTATCACGGCTGCAAGTAACCCATCGCCCCTATTGACCTCGTCCAGCTGCCCATCCTGCCTCTGGTTCCTACCACCAACTCTCGCCAAGGGATGTTAGCCAAACAAAATATTTCTTTCATATCTGTGATCCTATATTCCGCGTTCCTAATTTTGTGTCCAAAAAAGGATTAGGTATTTCATTCTCATCGCTTCACCAATAACTCAAACGGCGTATCTATTTTAAGATTACGTATCATTATGTACTGAGTGCGAAAATTTAATTCCAGCTCATTCCTAATACTTTCATGTATAACCGTTCTCTATTTCTAACTCGATTCGACCACGTTTTATCCCTATGTTCTTCATCCACTTATTTCGCTCCCATTTCTCACTTTATTTCCCCTCGCCGACGCGATGAGCGCGGCCGTATTTTTCACGGGTTTGGAGGGAAGTCGATTTCGAAAGGGACGGCTTGGGGCGTGGGGTGAAGGGGGTGAAGAGACATAATAAAATGGCCGCGTGTAACTTGCCGAGGTATGCATGCCCCCGAAATCCACGAGCGGCGGTTTTGCCGAAGGGAGGGACGGTGCTTCGAGTGCTTGAAGCAACGCTTCAGCGGGTCTTCCATGCATCGCTTGATCGTCGATCGATAAAATCCTTTAAAATCGACGAATTTATTTAAATTCACCATCGCTGAATTGATTTTTCCGGATCGATTTGCGATTTGCTGTACGTACGTCGACTTTAAAATGTATGGAAAGGAGTTTCCTTTAATTTCATGTTGTGGAATGTATACGAACGGTTTAGTTCGGACGTAACCGGCAGTAATTCTTTTACTGTTGGGAAATATCCGGCACAACTTGGGTGTTGACTGCTCTCTTTAAAAAGAATAAATTGTAGATGTCTGTCTATTGTTGACTGTTTGTGCAGAGGGCTCATCTGCATTTTGATAATGAAGGCTCTAGTTAAAGCTGCTAAATCGTGTATAAAAATGAAAATTTTATACTTTTTGAAGTTATAAACGATTGATCATAAAATATTCAGGATGGGCATGTGTATTTTATTTGTTGATATGATATTCGTAACATGTTTTGCGCTCTTTTTTAATGTCTGATGCTGCTCTTTCTCATATCTTTCTTGAATTAATTTTAAACTAAATTATTAAATGCATCTCGTTAGGTTTGCTGGTAGCGGAAAGAGTTTTGGTAATCATATTTTGTAATTGAAACATACTTTCTCCTAAAAATTATAAAATCTTTAAGATTATCATAAGTAAGGGGTATTGATTCTGGGAAGCTGTAGCTCTCTTTCCTTAAGGATTCTTTGGAGAGAAAAGGATGTCTCTTCAGTTGCAACCACATCAGAAGATAAAAGTTTCTTCTTCTCTTCTAAAGGTTATCCTTGTTGTTGCAGCCACGACTTCCAACAATCTTTTTTCAGCCTTCCTCTTCATTCCATTGTACGAGGTGCATCCCATTTCCATCGCCAATACTTTTAGGTGTGAAGTTCTCGGTCGTCCTCTCTGTCTTTTGCCTAGAATTTTTCCTTCCATAAAAGTTTAAACAATAGAATATCGTTCTCTGCACTTACCAGGTTGAAACAAAATTTGTAGCTCATGCATATTAAATTAAATGAACTCAGAGCATTGCTTACTGGCAGTACGTTCATGTTATGACTGCCCGTGGCCTTTCTGGATTCCAGTTTTTGTCCTTGATGAAGAGACGAATTATAATAAGATCTCTCTGTGTGTTAATGACCTTAGCAGCTGAAGAAACCAATTTTAGTCGCCCAACGCATGCGGAGGAAATTTTTGTTGAGTGGATTGCTCATTTCAAATCGACATAAAGCTATTGCTTACTTCCTCAGCTCGAAACGAATAAAGTTTTCTTATCGCTGTCTGTTTCATTTTCCCCGAGATACATGTACCTGGGAGGGCAAAGAAATGGTTTTGGTACAATTCATGGCCAATGGCGTTCAGGAAATCTACCATTTATAAGTACACTGTCAAATATTAGAATAAAATTTTTGCATTGGATAGTTCAAATGGACTGACCGAATACATTTTTAAATCTTTCCGTCATAATGTTCTGCCTCTGGGAAAGACTGAAAAACAATTTTGCAGTGCGCCACACCATGTTTTTAGAGTGTATTTTAGTTATTACATACTTATTTTTATTGTGAATGACACTTTACCGTTCCATTTTGTCTACTTAAATAAGTTAAAACCTGACCAGATGATGAAAATCTTAACCTCTAGTTCGTAATAATGAAAGTTCTTGGTGTCCTAATAATTCTTGGAAATTGAGAGTTCTAGTTTGATATCCAGATGGTGTTCTTCAACTAACTCCACCTTAAATCAAAAGCATTTTATAAAATTATAATAATTAAAAAAGGACTGGTGATCTCGGAGCAAATAGCAAGTCTTCCTATCGTGATTATATAAATTTTGAGCTTCGTTCATGCGAGGTGCGATTATCTGTCACGAACCAGCCTCTGGAGTATTGTAGGAGTACTTGAAACTTTGTCTTGAAAACAAGCATTCTGTCGTGCACTTGAAAAGAATGCGGTTTTCTTTGAAGAAACTATTTGGATAACTCGTTCAAATTTTTTGCCTAGACTCACGTGAGGAATTTTACTTTCCGAATATATTAGAATACAAATATTTTTTAAATGAAGTAAAATCATCAATTTTTAAAAATTACCGTTCCTGGACCAAAATTGATTCTTGTGGAACTCCTGGTTCTCGGAAATGCTTGGAGCAACTGTACCAAAATGTTTGTGGACGTGGGTGAAATCTTGCGATCGCATTTTCACCCAATTCCCAGAAACTTTCCCATCCTTTAACAGTTGGAAAAGATGCGGAATTCAACTAGCAATGCAATGTCGTGGTTGTCGAATCATCGATTTTCCGTGGTTATCGCCGCATTGTTCCATCTTGAGGACGATATTTGAGGACTAATGAGGCCCAAGTGATGTAGCCTGCAGGGTAGCCGGTGAAATGTCGTCCTCGAGATAGAACATCGCTGTGGAAACCCCGGAAAACTGAAGACACAACCTCCATCCAAGCCCCACGGAATCACAATAAAATGTCGTGTTGAAATATTATAGCAAGGAAATCTTTTCTACGCCTGATAAAATTATATCTACATATTTTTCCCATGTAAGATACCGCTGAAAGGCGCATACAAATTCACCCTTACTATGTTGTAACTGGCATTAAATACTCATACGATAGAATGGCTGTAATTAGCCTGCTTGCGCGTTATAAAATGATATTATGCTGAGCGGTCTTTCAGCCTTGGGGCCTGCAAGTCTGGTCCTCTCAGAACTGCGAGGCGCACGAAGATATATCCGGAAAATTATATATTTCGAAAAATAACTTTTTTTAATGCACAAAAAGGCTTGGCTTCAATTTTTTTAGCAGTGATATTATTATAAAGCACAGACTACATGATTAAATAACGCACAGATATGATTATACTACATAAAGAATTTGAATTCGACATTACTTTCCAGTAATGTCAACCGAAGGATATATTTCCAAATTTTTTCATATATCATATGAGGTTTTATTGTCCTTTGTTCAAATACATTATACGTGAATGTTTTTGATAATTTATCAGTGCACGCAGTACTGTTTGTGAGCATTCACAATCATGTCCAATACCGTGGATTTTCAAATAGAAGAATAACGAAACGCGTACGATAAATAGAAGCTATTGAAAAAAATGGGATGATTTTCGAAAACTTGATTATTTCGGTAATCATCTTATTCGTCTACCGTCTCCTTACCAAATTCTTCTCTTTCGTCTCGTTTCCCGCAGAGTCACGTGCTTACTCCTCTCCTCTCTTCTCACCCCCCTCCAACTACCCCTCTCTACCACCCCTCTATGTCTTCCTTCCCCCACCCCCTCTCCATACCTCCTCTCGACCCTCTACGCCTCTGTTGGTTTTTGTCATATTAGCTTCATTACGCATTTAACCACCCGTCTCGCTTGTATCGGTCAAAGGAGGCGTTGATAAGTCACCCAGCGCTCCTCCGCAAAGACCCGTTGAGGGATGGAGAGGGGGGTTAGGGAGAAGGGGAGGTGGGTTAAGGATGCCTAAAGTCCTCTCTAGTCCTTTCAACTGCTCCTTTTAACTTCTTCTTCCTCCCTTCCCCCCTAACCCTCCTACAGCCCCCACCCCCAATGTGTCCCTTCGTCCCTCGTGAGAGACAAGTGCATGTGTAAGGATGACAGAATCGGGAGATTTTCAGACGGGAAATAAATGATAAGAAAAACAGATGACAGGGCGGCGAAGCAAAGGATGACGGTGGGGGCGAAAGGAAGCGTTATGGCTGCTGTATTGGTGCCTGCACGCACGTTTTGCGTGAGTATCCAAAATAATTTACTGTCATATTCTCTAGATAATTTTTTTCTTGAAAATAAGGAAGTATAGATGCTCGCATATTAATTCGAAAAACATTTTACTCAAAGTGCATACATAATCTGTGGTATCTGTCGAGATAGAGTGGAAACGGAGGATAATTGCACTGTGAAACAATGAGCAACTACCACTGAAATAACATTTATTACCACCGATTTCGCTTTTTACAGCATCCTCAGGTGAAAATAAATTATAAGAAAAACGAACCTTCAAAATTCAGCACCTGAAGATGCTGTAAAGAGCGAAACCGGTCGTAAGAAATATTATCACATTAGAATTTGCTCATTTTTTACTCTGCAGTTAGTGACAAAGTGCATACGTTTACATACCTGTGTTTAGCTATAATTAGCTATAATTCGAACTATCCAAGTTAATTCTTACGCCAGACGATTTTTTAAAGTTAATTTATTCAAATACATCCTATACAAATGTTTATCCTGTTGTATCAGTGTATGCACGCATCTTTTTGCGTATTCACAATCATGTCCAATCATATTTTGAACGATTTTTTTCTATTTTTTGCTCTAAAAGGAGGCAAAGTAGCGCGTAAATATTTTTACGAAGGACTTGCTACCGTCTTACGCCAAAGTTTACACGTCTGTATAAAGTTATAAACCCATCATGATTAAAAAATTAGATTTAGTTTCATGTCTTGTGATGTTCATTGTTGTCCCATAATTCAGTTATAAGAATACAAATAATTAATTACTCACAGTGTTAGTAAAATATTGTGAGCAAAAATCAATGAACTTTTGGCACCCTCAAAAGTCATAGACCTGTAAGGAGACTGCCTTCATAAATGGAAATAATTGCTGGCACTAAACAAAAATTTGTATTAGCATATGCATTATACAAAATCATATATAATAATTATTATATGACCTCAGTGTAAACACGATATTCATGTGACGTTTTTTTTATACGTAATGAGGAATATGAAATTCAATTTTGCGATAGAGACTTAGCAAATTTTTGCCGGCAGATGAATGTTTCACAGCATGAAATGTACCTTAGTATGCGTGTATGTAGAAAATACATACATTCACCTCACTTTCCCTCTCAAATCTTCATCTCTTTCTTTCTCTATTTCTCGTCCTCTTTATCCGTCATCCCTCTTCGTCCTCCTTTCTTTTTCCCCCTCTCCACCCGCCGTTCCCCGACGCTATTATGTCAACATTATAACCGCATGGTAAAGACTACCCTCAGCCCGCGAACGACGCCGCCGCCATACATTCTTAAACATGGCGTCTATATTTTATGAGAGCGTTTGGCGCTGTTCTTGCGGCGGCGCGGGAAGGAACTCCACGTACGTGTAGGGGAGGGGGAGGGGAAGGTGGAGCGGGAGAGGGGAGGGGTGATTTTGAAGGGGACCAAAACGGGTGGAGGGGGAAGTTTGGAAGCGTCGCGCATGGAGACTGAAGTGGTCCGATACCTTTTCTGCCCACGTGACTGCTCCTCCCGTCTTCCTCAACGTCTTCCTCCCTATACCTGGATTCGGCCTTTTTAATTTAATTTTTTTATTTTCATTTCGACAGAACATTACATTTGGCATTTGCCTAGCGGTGTAAACTCTTCAATATTGAAAATCAAATGACAACGTGCGACTTTTTAAGCACAACAATATAAAAGAGTTGTACGGTTAAACCTCCCAATAGCGAACAACTTTGGGCCCGAAACCATCGTCCGCTATTGAGAGGTTACCGCTATTAAGAGGGCACGGAAATTACTACACGCCTCTCTGAGCAGTAATTACGCTGGTACATTAAAATAAGAAAGGCGTTAATATATTTCAATCAAATATTGAAAAATTACACATTTCAACAAAAAATATAGAACTAGATCATTATGCACTTTTTATCCATTGAGCAGCTAGTAGAGCATCACCATCAAAATTGCCAGGGATTGAAAAACTGTCCGTTTTTAGGTGATGTCCGCTTTTTGGAGGCGTCCGTAAAGGGAGGGTTGACTGTATAATAAAAAAACACGTACAAAATTCAGATTAAAGAAGAATTATCAAATAAAGAAGATCTAAAAGAAGCAGGGATAAGATAAGTCCAGGTTAGAAAATTTTTCGAAAAAAATTGGCAATTGGATGGTTGCCGAACCTGAAAATCGAAAGAAGACCGGAACCACCTGGTCGGACGAAAGAAAGAATGGCCTTTTGGAAAGAATGAAAGAGATATGGTCGCACAGAAAGGGCAAGCCAACAATACGCCTCTAATTTTACACTTTGCTTTGTCCAACAGGGCCCGAACCTGACTAATAATAGCAATATAATTCAGATATGCCTGTTGAGGCAACACTTTTGTCCTATGCAAATGTATCCCACCTCAATCTTTTCAAGCTTGGATTTAATATCCATTTCAATTCTTTGCAGGTTTTTTCGGAAAGGGTTTAAAATTACTTCAGTAAGTGATTTCCATTTCTCTCTATTATTTTTAAAGAGAATTTTGCTGCATCTTTGCGTCATTTTAAATATATAATTATGGAATATAAATATATAATTTTGGAATTGGGATCATTTTTCCCAATTTTCTTTCCTTTCTGATGACACGTTTATATGTCCTCCCACCTTTTGGCCTGGGTAAACGCCTTATAAAGATTTGTCAGCCTATTGCATTTACTTCTTTTCTCTAGGCCCTTTATTATTACTTACTATGTAGCCACCCGGCGTCCCACGGGTGGGAGTTAAAAAAATAAATAGTTAAATAAATAATAATAAATAGATAAAGTTTAATTGCTCCAATCAATGACCAAAAGAATCGGGCTAAAATTATAAGCCGTAAGATTCCCGGGCGAAAAAATATCACCATTATATTAAATATAACCAAAAGAAGGCCTAGGCAAATTATACCGTTTAAAGCCATTCGTCAGTTTGCGAAGTAAATAAGCTATTGTTAAAATCGGAGGAAAATGGAGTATTTTTACACTAAAAACGTTGTTTTTAAAGTAAATATGAGGCGTAGAACAAATCGAGTGTAAGAAATAAATGTACTATTGTTTTGGCCGTCGGGTTTTCAAACATTGAAACTTGTAGCTTTAATACAAGTCATTTAAAAAAGAAAAACAAGCACCGCAACACCAATTCGAAAGCTTTTCCTATAGGAGTATATAACATGGGTCAGTTTCAGGACCAGAAGGAGTTTTAACATAACCTATGGTCGTTCCAGTACAAAAGCTGACACTCATAGAAAAATTCAAGACAATCGGTCCTGGCGTTCTAGAGTGTATGAAGAATATATGTACACGCACATGCCGGCATCCATTTTTATATACATACAGATTCCTGCCCCTTCTCCTCCCAGTCCCTTCACTCGTGGAAGTGCCTTTCCCAATTTTCCTTCGTTTCTTCCCTCTAAACCCCTCCACTCTCCCTTCTCACAATTCAGTCGATGGTAGTTTGGCGTCATCACGGTGGGTTGGCTGCTTCTTTCCATTTCCTCCCCCCTCTCTCTCTTTCTCTCCCTCTCTCTCTCTCTCCCCCCTCATCCTCCACTCCTCTGACTGACTTATCGAGTGATAAGTTTTCGTGTTTAAGGCTCGTCCTCGTTGACATTTTTCCGCGCCAAACGTTTTCCTGCCGTCGATTTCCTCGGCGATAACCTTTTTCCTCGTAGCTGGAGGATTTTTTTTCCCGAGTCCACCGGCGTCTTTATCGACCGGTTAGAATGCCTGTTGACCAACCGATTTACAAACTTAATATTTTTTTTATTTTCTTAGTTGTCACCGAAAATACTTGAACGAATTAGCTTTGTTGTACCTTACGTGAAAGTATCGCGGGTCTTCCATGCATCGCTTGATCGTCGATCGATAAAATCCTTTAAAATCGACGAATTTATTTAAATTCACCATCGCTGAATTGATTTTTCCGGATCGATTTGCGATTTGCTGTACGTACGTCGACTTTAAAATGTATGGAAAGGAGTTTCCTTTAATTTCATGTTGTGGAATGTATACGAACGGTTTAGTTCGGACGTAACCGGCAGTAATTCTTTTACTGTTGGGAAATATCCGGCACAACTTGGGTGTTGACTGCTCTCTTTAAAAAGAATAAATTGTAGATGTCTGTCTATTGTTGACTGTTTGTGCAGAGGGCTCATCTGCATTTTGATAATGAAGGCTCTAGTTAAAGCTGCTAAATCGTGTATAAAAATGAAAATTTTATACTTTTTGAAGTTATAAACGATTGATCATAAAATATTCAGGATGGGCATGTGTATTTTATTTGTTGATATGATATTCGTAACATGTTTTGCGCTCTTTTTTAATGTCTGATGCTGCTCTTTCTCATATCTTTCTTGAATTAATTTTAAACTAAATTATTAAATGCATCTCGTTAGGTTTGCTGGTAGCGGAAAGAGTTTTGGTAATCATATTTTGTAATTGAAACATACTTTCTCCTAAAAATTATAAAATCTTTAAGATTATCATAAGTAAGGGGTATTGATTCTGGGAAGCTGTAGCTCTCTTTCCTTAAGGATTCTTTGGAGAGAAAAGGATGTCTCTTCAGTTGCAACCACATCAGAAGATAAAAGTTTCTTCTTCTCTTCTAAAGGTTATCCTTGTTGTTGCAGCCACGACTTCCAACAATCTTTTTTCAGCCTTCCTCTTCATTCCATTGTACGAGGTGCATCCCATTTCCATCGCCAATACTTTTAGGTGTGAAGTTCTCGGTCGTCCTCTCTGTCTTTTGCCTAGAATTTTTCCTTCCATAAAAGTTTAAACAATAGAATATCGTTCTCTGCACTTACCAGGTTGAAACAAAATTTGTAGCTCATGCATATTAAATTAAATGAACTCAGAGCATTGCTTACTGGCAGTACGTTCATGTTATGACTGCCCGTGGCCTTTCTGGATTCCAGTTTTTGTCCTTGATGAAGAGACGAATTATAATAAGATCTCTCTGTGTGTTAATGACCTTAGCAGCTGAAGAAACCAATTTTAGTCGCCCAACGCATGCGGAGGAAATTTTTGTTGAGTGGATTGCTCATTTCAAATCGACATAAAGCTATTGCTTACTTCCTCAGCTCGAAACGAATAAAGTTTTCTTATCGCTGTCTGTTTCATTTTCCCCGAGATACATGTACCTGGGAGGGCAAAGAAATGGTTTTGGTACAATTCATGGCCAATGGCGTTCAGGAAATCTACCATTTATAAGTACACTGTCAAATATTAGAATAAAATTTTTGCATTGGATAGTTCAAATGGACTGACCGAATACATTTTTAAATCTTTCCGTCATAATGTTCTGCCTCTGGGAAAGACTGAAAAACAATTTTGCAGTGCGCCACACCATGTTTTTAGAGTGTATTTTAGTTATTACATACTTATTTTTATTGTGAATGACACTTTACCGTTCCATTTTGTCTACTTAAATAAGTTAAAACCTGACCAGATGATGAAAATCTTAACCTCTAGTTCGTAATAATGAAAGTTCTTGGTGTCCTAATAATTCTTGGAAATTGAGAGTTCTAGTTTGATATCCAGATGGTGTTCTTCAACTAACTCCACCTTAAATCAAAAGCATTTTATAAAATTATAATAATTAAAAAAGGACTGGTGATCTCGGAGCAAATAGCAAGTCTTCCTATCGTGATTATATAAATTTTGAGCTTCGTTCATGCGAGGTGCGATTATCTGTCACGAACCAGCCTCTGGAGTATTGTAGGAGTACTTGAAACTTTGTCTTGAAAACAAGCATTCTGTCGTGCACTTGAAAAGAATGCGGTTTTCTTTGAAGAAACTATTTGGATAACTCGTTCAAATTTTTTGCCTAGACTCACGTGAGGAATTTTACTTTCCGAATATATTAGAATACAAATATTTTTTAAATGAAGTAAAATCATCAATTTTTAAAAATTACCGTTCCTGGACCAAAATTGATTCTTGTGGAACTCCTGGTTCTCGGAAATGCTTGGAGCAACTGTACCAAAATGTTTGTGGACGTGGGTGAAATCTTGCGATCGCATTTTCACCCAATTCCCAGAAACTTTCCCATCCTTTAACAGTTGGAAAAGATGCGGAATTCAACTAGCAATGCAATGTCGTGGTTGTCGAATCATCGATTTTCCGTGGTTATCGCCGCATTGTTCCATCTTGAGGACGATATTTGAGGACTAATGAGGCCCAAGTGATGTAGCCTGCAGGGTAGCCGGTGAAATGTCGTCCTCGAGATAGAACATCGCTGTGGAAACCCCGGAAAACTGAAGACACAACCTCCATCCAAGCCCCACGGAATCACAATAAAATGTCGTGTTGAAATATTATAGCAAGGAAATCTTTTCTACGCCTGATAAAATTATATCTACATATTTTTCCCATGTAAGATACCGCTGAAAGGCGCATACAAATTCACCCTTACTATGTTGTAACTGGCATTAAATACTCATACGATAGAATGGCTGTAATTAGCCTGCTTGCGCGTTATAAAATGATATTATGCTGAGCGGTCTTTCAGCCTTGGGGCCTGCAAGTCTGGTCCTCTCAGAACTGCGAGGCGCACGAAGATATATCCGGAAAATTATATATTTCGAAAAATAACTTTTTTTAATGCACAAAAAGGCTTGGCTTCAATTTTTTTAGCAGTGATATTATTATAAAGCACAGACTACATGATTAAATAACGCACAGATATGATTATACTACATAAAGAATTTGAATTCGACATTACTTTCCAGTAATGTCAACCGAAGGATATATTTCCAAATTTTTTCATATATCATATGAGGTTTTATTGTCCTTTGTTCAAATACATTATACGTGAATGTTTTTGATAATTTATCAGTGCACGCAGTACTGTTTGTGAGCATTCACAATCATGTCCAATACCGTGGATTTTCAAATAGAAGAATAACGAAACGCGTACGATAAATAGAAGCTATTGAAAAAAATGGGATGATTTTCGAAAACTTGATTATTTCGGTAATCATCTTATTCGTCTACCGTCTCCTTACCAAATTCTTCTCTTTCGTCTCGTTTCCCGCAGAGTCACGTGCTTACTCCTCTCCTCTCTTCTCACCCCCCTCCAACTACCCCTCTCTACCACCCCTCTATGTCTTCCTTCCCCCACCCCCTCTCCATACCTCCTCTCGACCCTCTACGCCTCTGTTGGTTTTTGTCATATTAGCTTCATTACGCATTTAACCACCCGTCTCGCTTGTATCGGTCAAAGGAGGCGTTGATAAGTCACCCAGCGCTCCTCCGCAAAGACCCGTTGAGGGATGGAGAGGGGGGTTAGGGAGAAGGGGAGGTGGGTTAAGGATGCCTAAAGTCCTCTCTAGTCCTTTCAACTGCTCCTTTTAACTTCTTCTTCCTCCCTTCCCCCCTAACCCTCCTACAGCCCCCACCCCCAATGTGTCCCTTCGTCCCTCGTGAGAGACAAGTGCATGTGTAAGGATGACAGAATCGGGAGATTTTCAGACGGGAAATAAATGATAAGAAAAACAGATGACAGGGCGGCGAAGCAAAGGATGACGGTGGGGGCGAAAGGAAGCGTTATGGCTGCTGTATTGGTGCCTGCACGCACGTTTTGCGTGAGTATCCAAAATAATTTACTGTCATATTCTCTAGATAATTTTTTTCTTGAAAATAAGGAAGTATAGATGCTCGCATATTAATTCGAAAAACATTTTACTCAAAGTGCATACATAATCTGTGGTATCTGTCGAGATAGAGTGGAAACGGAGGATAATTGCACTGTGAAACAATGAGCAACTACCACTGAAATAACATTTATTACCACCGATTTCGCTTTTTACAGCATCCTCAGGTGAAAATAAATTATAAGAAAAACGAACCTTCAAAATTCAGCACCTGAAGATGCTGTAAAGAGCGAAACCGGTCGTAAGAAATATTATCACATTAGAATTTGCTCATTTTTTACTCTGCAGTTAGTGACAAAGTGCATACGTTTACATACCTGTGTTTAGCTATAATTAGCTATAATTCGAACTATCCAAGTTAATTCTTACGCCAGACGATTTTTTAAAGTTAATTTATTCAAATACATCCTATACAAATGTTTATCCTGTTGTATCAGTGTATGCACGCATCTTTTTGCGTATTCACAATCATGTCCAATCATATTTTGAACGATTTTTTTCTATTTTTTGCTCTAAAAGGAGGCAAAGTAGCGCGTAAATATTTTTACGAAGGACTTGCTACCGTCTTACGCCAAAGTTTACACGTCTGTATAAAGTTATAAACCCATCATGATTAAAAAATTAGATTTAGTTTCATGTCTTGTGATGTTCATTGTTGTCCCATAATTCAGTTATAAGAATACAAATAATTAATTACTCACAGTGTTAGTAAAATATTGTGAGCAAAAATCAATGAACTTTTGGCACCCTCAAAAGTCATAGACCTGTAAGGAGACTGCCTTCATAAATGGAAATAATTGCTGGCACTAAACAAAAATTTGTATTAGCATATGCATTATACAAAATCATATATAATAATTATTATATGACCTCAGTGTAAACACGATATTCATGTGACGTTTTTTTTATACGTAATGAGGAATATGAAATTCAATTTTGCGATAGAGACTTAGCAAATTTTTGCCGGCAGATGAATGTTTCACAGCATGAAATGTACCTTAGTATGCGTGTATGTAGAAAATACATACATTCACCTCACTTTCCCTCTCAAATCTTCATCTCTTTCTTTCTCTATTTCTCGTCCTCTTTATCCGTCATCCCTCTTCGTCCTCCTTTCTTTTTCCCCCTCTCCACCCGCCGTTCCCCGACGCTATTATGTCAACATTATAACCGCATGGTAAAGACTACCCTCAGCCCGCGAACGACGCCGCCGCCATACATTCTTAAACATGGCGTCTATATTTTATGAGAGCGTTTGGCGCTGTTCTTGCGGCGGCGCGGGAAGGAACTCCACGTACGTGTAGGGGAGGGGGAGGGGAAGGTGGAGCGGGAGAGGGGAGGGGTGATTTTGAAGGGGACCAAAACGGGTGGAGGGGGAAGTTTGGAAGCGTCGCGCATGGAGACTGAAGTGGTCCGATACCTTTTCTGCCCACGTGACTGCTCCTCCCGTCTTCCTCAACGTCTTCCTCCCTATACCTGGATTCGGCCTTTTTAATTTAATTTTTTTATTTTCATTTCGACAGAACATTACATTTGGCATTTGCCTAGCGGTGTAAACTCTTCAATATTGAAAATCAAATGACAACGTGCGACTTTTTAAGCACAACAATATAAAAGAGTTGTACGGTTAAACCTCCCAATAGCGAACAACTTTGGGCCCGAAACCATCGTCCGCTATTGAGAGGTTACCGCTATTAAGAGGGCACGGAAATTACTACACGCCTCTCTGAGCAGTAATTACGCTGGTACATTAAAATAAGAAAGGCGTTAATATATTTCAATCAAATATTGAAAAATTACACATTTCAACAAAAAATATAGAACTAGATCATTATGCACTTTTTATCCATTGAGCAGCTAGTAGAGCATCACCATCAAAATTGCCAGGGATTGAAAAACTGTCCGTTTTTAGGTGATGTCCGCTTTTTGGAGGCGTCCGTAAAGGGAGGGTTGACTGTATAATAAAAAAACACGTACAAAATTCAGATTAAAGAAGAATTATCAAATAAAGAAGATCTAAAAGAAGCAGGGATAAGATAAGTCCAGGTTAGAAAATTTTTCGAAAAAAATTGGCAATTGGATGGTTGCCGAACCTGAAAATCGAAAGAAGACCGGAACCACCTGGTCGGACGAAAGAAAGAATGGCCTTTTGGAAAGAATGAAAGAGATATGGTCGCACAGAAAGGGCAAGCCAACAATACGCCTCTAATTTTACACTTTGCTTTGTCCAACAGGGCCCGAACCTGACTAATAATAGCAATATAATTCAGATATGCCTGTTGAGGCAACACTTTTGTCCTATGCAAATGTATCCCACCTCAATCTTTTCAAGCTTGGATTTAATATCCATTTCAATTCTTTGCAGGTTTTTTCGGAAAGGGTTTAAAATTACTTCAGTAAGTGATTTCCATTTCTCTCTATTATTTTTAAAGAGAATTTTGCTGCATCTTTGCGTCATTTTAAATATATAATTATGGAATATAAATATATAATTTTGGAATTGGGATCATTTTTCCCAATTTTCTTTCCTTTCTGATGACACGTTTATATGTCCTCCCACCTTTTGGCCTGGGTAAACGCCTTATAAAGATTTGTCAGCCTATTGCATTTACTTCTTTTCTCTAGGCCCTTTATTATTACTTACTATGTAGCCACCCGGCGTCCCACGGGTGGGAGTTAAAAAAATAAATAGTTAAATAAATAATAATAAATAGATAAAGTTTAATTGCTCCAATCAATGACCAAAAGAATCGGGCTAAAATTATAAGCCGTAAGATTCCCGGGCGAAAAAATATCACCATTATATTAAATATAACCAAAAGAAGGCCTAGGCAAATTATACCGTTTAAAGCCATTCGTCAGTTTGCGAAGTAAATAAGCTATTGTTAAAATCGGAGGAAAATGGAGTATTTTTACACTAAAAACGTTGTTTTTAAAGTAAATATGAGGCGTAGAACAAATCGAGTGTAAGAAATAAATGTACTATTGTTTTGGCCGTCGGGTTTTCAAACATTGAAACTTGTAGCTTTAATACAAGTCATTTAAAAAAGAAAAACAAGCACCGCAACACCAATTCGAAAGCTTTTCCTATAGGAGTATATAACATGGGTCAGTTTCAGGACCAGAAGGAGTTTTAACATAACCTATGGTCGTTCCAGTACAAAAGCTGACACTCATAGAAAAATTCAAGACAATCGGTCCTGGCGTTCTAGAGTGTATGAAGAATATATGTACACGCACATGCCGGCATCCATTTTTATATACATACAGATTCCTGCCCCTTCTCCTCCCAGTCCCTTCACTCGTGGAAGTGCCTTTCCCAATTTTCCTTCGTTTCTTCCCTCTAAACCCCTCCACTCTCCCTTCTCACAATTCAGTCGATGGTAGTTTGGCGTCATCACGGTGGGTTGGCTGCTTCTTTCCATTTCCTCCCCCCTCTCTCTCTTTCTCTCCCTCTCTCTCTCTCTCCCCCCTCATCCTCCACTCCTCTGACTGACTTATCGAGTGATAAGTTTTCGTGTTTAAGGCTCGTCCTCGTTGACATTTTTCCGCGCCAAACGTTTTCCTGCCGTCGATTTCCTCGGCGATAACCTTTTTCCTCGTAGCTGGAGGATTTTTTTTCCCGAGTCCACCGGCGTCTTTATCGACCGGTTAGAATGCCTGTTGACCAACCGATTTACAAACTTAATATTTTTTTTATTTTCTTAGTTGTCACCGAAAATACTTGAACGAATTAGCTTTGTTGTACCTTACGTGAAAGTATCGCTCCTGACGTTTTAGCTTTTTTCCTGGCAAAAATTTCAAAGTGTGTATTATGTCAGTATATAATTTTCTCTTCCTCCGTGCCTAGAAATCGTATTCTTGAATGAGTTATGAAACAAATGGAATGCCTCAATATTATGTTGTGACGCTATTATATGACTTGTGATGGCAAACAGCAATCACAGAGTTGATTGAATAACAATTTAATATCGTGAGTTTTCTTAAATTTTATTGAAAGTTATGTGACTTAATCCTACAGCAATAGTTATAATTGGGATTAGTTTTACTAATATCGATGAATTTATTCCATTGTACTCTATGATCCGGCAGACGTACTTTTTTGGGTTCTCATTCGCTGGTAGTATGGTGTTTTGGGTAAGTTGCTTCAATAATTTAGGCTATTTTTTTATAGAATTACGTGAATGTTATATCCAGTTTAAACTCAGAGAGAGTTTAATCTATTTGGACGGCGTGTCAGTATTTATATTGTAGTTTCCGTTCCTTATGATTCAATTTGAAATTTATCTTTGACAGCGAAATCTATTGTACTTGGATCTTTTGAACTTTTCCTTCACTTTACTCAGGTTCAGTACCTCCTAAGACGTAAACTTTGACCAAGGGGCTAAGAGTTGCATGTGGTAGCAAATCATGCCGCTCAAGGCAATGAGGTTGACTTTAGTAACTTTGTAATACCAGAGTTAGTTACAAACCACATGCAAAAATTATGGCATATTTTAATTTCGTTTTAATCGATGTTCTAAGATATGCAACAACTTCACGTAATATTTCTGATAAAGCCGCCAAATTCTAGCCACATCTCTCTCATTCGTGGAGAAGAAAGAAAAATTCGGAGAATAATTAACTGGATTCGATCAGAATTTCACTACTCTTTATTTGAACGATCAAAATTATTCCAGAAAGTTTTTGGGATTCTTCAATTCAGCTAGGCAAAAGTTTCCCAATAAGTGTTTCCACTAAAAGGAAGTGACCGTTTGAAACTCTGAGTTGATCTTTTTCATTCTATGGAGCGTCAGATATTTTAGAGGATAAAACAAATTGCAAATTATTTTTCCTACTAATTGACCAAAGGTTGTGCGTGCATGAGGCGTATTACGAAGGATCATATTTATTTTCACCAATCTTTCAGCGTATTTAAGTGATATCTTATAATGTGAGTTAAATGTCTTCCCCGAAATATTAAACCGGCGAAATCAATTTTCGAACTCTGTTTGCTGAATTATCATTTTTGCGCTTGAAGCTTTGAATTTTTGCGGAAGACAATCTTTCTGTGTAATGTGTAAAATACTGCCAGTATATCTCGTCAAATTCCTCAATTTGTTACCACATATATGAAAAATTGTATGATGGCTAATTTCAGGATTTGACCAGGGAAGAAAATGAAGGCCAAATTAATTGCAATAATGTTAGAGGACCTTTTAAACTATGGAGCGACGGAGATATGAGGCCGATTTGTGTTCTGTATTCCGAGAACAGGGAGTAAGGAAGCACTTTCTTGAATTTGCGGCCTCTTCCGAAGTATAAAAAAACCGTTGAGGGAAACATGTCCTGTATTTGAAATATAAAGCCACAGTAGATATCCAAATATAAGCACGTACACATCCCCTTTCAGAGCGGGCGCCATCAAAGAGCTTAGTTATTCCCGTTGGATGTAGAAAACTTCACTTGGAATTTCCAATTATAGAAGCTGCCATCGGCTGGGATATCTTCCGTTTTTGAGATGATACGAATATAATAGGATTGGACTGAGAACAGGTCTTTTTAAGGTGGAAGAGTAGAGAGAAACTCAGCGTCGACATTAGACTATTTTAACGAAAAGCGCAGAAGGATCATCAGTAAAACTTCCTACCTAACACATGCAACTCTCAAGAAGGAATGAATCGACGACTGAATGGAAAAATTCTATCCCTGTCAGAAATGAGATCTGACGCTGCAATTCTGCAGCTATTATCTTACAACAATTATAGATATCTAATATATTTATTGAGATGATATATCCTTGTAAGTCTTGTGTTATTAATATATCCATCCGTTTCCGCTATTTCAATTATTCACCGTTCTGTTCTGACTACTCTGCACAGTTACCATCTCTTCTGAGTTATTTGTCTCAATTTTTCCGGTCCACAATCCTCTCGTAAAGGTATAACAACGGCAAAAAAGTGGAAATACCACGACTAAACGTAAAAATGAATGACAAATCACATCCTATTTACTTCTTTAAAATTAGTGACTCATCCTGAAAGTATAGAATCTTAAAATTATTGATCTAGACCTCTTTTGCACGCATTACTAACGAGTGTGGTATTAAATTTTTTTTTTAGATATTACAGTTAATCTTTCCAGACATTTGGAAGTGAAAGATGGATTAAATTGCTTTCAGAACGGATATGTATTCGCTAGATTAGTATAATTGACTAATCAATCTCATCCTAAACTAAATATTTTAAAATTGATACGCCGGCGCAGATTTTTGTAGCGATGTTCACATCTGTTTTTGATTTGAAGGGACAGTGGCATAGGGTTGTATTATTTGCATCACTTTGTCTCAACTTCACCCACTCTGCCCTCTGTTCTTGGTTGGTTAGTTACTTGGGTAGGCTGCAGACTACTGAAGGTATTTGTGCCATCAATAAAATGTTCGTTGGTTCGTCAGAGAAGGAATATTGGGGAATGCGAGGAAGGGTGGAGAGAAACCCAGCGTAGGTGTTATTCTTCTCTGAACGTTTAACGACAAAGAAACCACGGATTAATGTCCCATCCGAGGGTCGGAGAAATCTACTAGAAGTGTAATCAGTGGAGTATTCTGCTTTTCCGAACCCGGGCCCTTTGGCATGGAAAGTCGGTACTCTAACCACCACTGCAATCCAATCCTCCTTTTCTCCACTTTAACACTCTCCCTTACGTACCCACATCGACTCGCTGACGCTACGTTTAAGCTACGTTTACACAATGCTTTCGCCATGCTTACAAAACGCATACAAACAGCTTGCACAATGCATACATGATACTAACAAAACGCTTACACCGCGCGAACTCCACGTATGTGCTGAAGACTTGTTGCTTGCGCTTGTGCTAAGAACTCCTGGCTTGCTGAAACCAAACCCTTCGGCATGGAAAGCTGGTTGGTACTCTAGATAATACACTCCAATGTAAACCCCATTTTCCTCTCTTCTCCGTCCCCTATATCGACTCTCTTACACTGCGCTCACATATTGCGATGATTTGTGATTGAATTCATTTTGTAATACTCCACGATGGTTTTTATTATTCCGACCTAGGTTTCGACTCAAGTTAAGTCATTATTAACTTGAGTCGAAACCTAGGTCGGAATAATAAAAACCATTGTAGAATAATAAAAAAAGAATTCATTTACAAATCATCGCAATGTTGTTCCACCAAGTGAAGCCTGAGAATTAAGTAATACGAAAAATATGCTCACATATTGCTTACACAACGCTTACAAAATGCTTACCAAACTCAAAAACAACGCTTACAAAACGCTTACACCACGCTTACACCACGCTTACTCAAGGCTTATGATTACGCCACGTTTACGTCACGCTCCGTCTCACCGCATCGCCCACCTTCTCCACTCCCCTCGTCGCATCGTCTTGAGAGAGAAAGACGGTGTGGGAGGCCGATGCATAAACTAAGCGGCGGCGGGGCCTCACTTCCCTTGCCCGGGATTTCGGGCCCGTCTTCCTCCCCTGCCTCCTCCCGCGGCTGTCACGGAAGTCTTGCATATTTCACGGCCAAAGTCACGGCTTTGGAAGATATCCTCATCCCATCCCTCCTCTCTATCCCTTATGGGCGCTCATGAGGTGCCGCCGCCACTTGGTCTCCCGAGCCGTCAAAAGATCTCCTCCCCCCCCCATCCCCACTCCCCCCCTGCCCTTTTCTCCGACACTCCCGCGCCTCACCAGTTCGTTTCCTTCTCCTCCTCCGCTCTTTATTCATCCTCCTCCTCAGCCTCATTTCTGCTCTCTGTACTCCCTCTCTATTCTGCGTTTCTCTTCCTTGAAGGAACTCGCCTCCCGTCTCTACCTAAAGCCGTAAGGCAGTTTGAGGGAAATGTCATTTCGCCCTGAAATCAATGACTTTGGTCTCATTTTAAATGAAATCATCTCACCATTCCAAATATATCAATATATCAAAACAATAGCCCCAAATCGAACTACTTTCTGAGGTTTTTGCGAAAAGTATACGAGCCATTTTGCATGGAAGTTTATTTGCAAAATGAGGAATCTATATCGCCTAGATCTCGTCTAAAAATTGACAGTGAGCAGTTGAAATGTTTAATCAACAATTTTTTTGGAAAAAGCAGATGGTCGAGGATTGACTATGTGGAATTTATCCATTTTGGATAACATAAAAATGATACTATTAACTCTACTTGAGATTAATTAGCACTACCCGGTATTCGACACTTTGTGTCATCTTGAACTTGCACCTGAAAATGACACGAAGTGTCGAATCCCGGGTCGTGTTAATAAACCTCAAGTAGAGTTAGTAGTATCATTTTTATTTGAACCTTATTTTTTTGGAATAAATGATGTGGTCACTGCAGAAATTTTTTCAGAATCGCCAAAAAACCATCCGTTCTGAAGGAGTTTTAAACGTACCGTGTTAAAAAATGAGTAAAGTTTAACACTTAAAGAGATATTTTTACTTTTTTGCTGGAAATTTCAGTCGTATAAATGTACATTAATATTACATAATTTACATAAGGCTTCATACAGCTGCTGAAATTCAAACTTTGAATCCGAATATGGTCTCCATTATGAAATCTAGGGAATTATCTCGCCCTTAAACCAACCATTAGTCGCGCTATGAGATTGTCTCTCACGCCAAATTTAAAGCTGTACTTACTTCGTAATCATGAGTTGGAATGGTTTTCCTTTCCTTATAGCTGAGGTTTTATATCATCTTAATGACCTGCTGTCCCTATAAATATAAAGGAGGCGTTCGGAGCCACTTAATAATTTTCCTGCAACCATTGGTCACAAAGTATGAGACTTTTTCTGAACGCTCAACCACTGAAGATAGTTTTTCTTATAAGATTCAGCCGGGTTTATCTCTCGCAGCGTGTGGTTAAAGATCTGTTCATTAAGTTGAGAATTGAGGCTGAAGTCAGGAATGAAATGACATTTAATCCCCCATCAGATGCCGAGAGAACAATCTGGTTGAACGAGCACTGTCAGAAAGTAGGTATGCTCGGTAAATTCAGGTGTGACTGCGTGGAAATTAATGTTGGTGTCTGAATTATTTTTACTATAGAATGTAAGGTACACTTTGTATTTTTCCAAATGATATTTTCAATCGTACAACTAGCACCTAAGGATGACACCTACGCGTCGAAACTAGTAAAATTGGAAATTTATTGTGGAAAAATACGAAGTGTTCTTTACATTCTATTGTAAACTAATTCAGACAGATGGTATGCTGTTATCATCACTTACTACCAAGGATAATCTACAGTAAATTCTTGTACTGATGTGTGTAATGAAAATTACTCATTTGTATTAGTAGATGTACACTGGGAACATCTTTCTTTTCAATGATTATCGAGGGAAATATAATGCAGATGATGACTAATATCGGAGTGCGAGAATAAGTCTCACACGCGACTCCTCGCATAAGAGTGGGCCTAAATCTCAAAGGTCGATGTTTCTTGTTTTGGTTTTCATTGGCCTGCTGTATACTTCTTCATCCAACTTTTATAAAAACGCCAATACCATAAAGGTCAGGGCAAGGAAGGAACATAGTACTGTAAAAATTCGGTTGGAAATACACTGTTTGCCATAGATTCCGGATTTTGAAGTCCTTATGTTGAATCACCATTTTGTTATTATGTATTAACATATTGTTGTCGGTGTGTACCATTTATTTGTTTCGTTTTCGAGGATAATAAATAAGCAGTTTAGTCGTCTAACTGTAAAGATGGTGTATGTCAGTTTTTATCCCTTGTGTCGCAGCATTTAAGAGATCCACTGCTAACTTCTGCCACCGGATAATATCGTCGCAAAAATAGCCGTAAATTAGGTTGCTATCTTTCCCAACAGACTTTGATGGAAAAATTATTTTCTTTCTCGTTCGAGCAAATTATATGGAATAATGTGTCGTTTTACACCATCCACGAAAGTCAAAAGGAAGTACACAAGCCCAGATTTAATCCGATTGCCCCCTGCCGGTAAATCATAAAAGCTCTACCTACATTACCTCCCCCCTCCACCCATTTGAAAATTTTTTTCTTCATCCCGAACGTCGCGTTTTTTTATGATCCCCAACCTAAATACGCAATTAATCGATAGCATTTGGACGGACAACAAACCGGACGATTTTTTTTTTTACCCGGGAGGACATGGAACGAGATGGCATTATACCACGCCACGAAAGAGCAGGTACTTTTGACTGACGCAAAGCCCGAGAGAGGCCCCCCCCCCCCGTTTCCCCCTCATTATCCAACGCTCCGTCATTGGTCGCTGGAAGCTCACTCCGCTCACTCGAATGATTCGATTACCTCGATCGGGAATAATTGATCCGGTTAAAGGCGCAATCATTTGCGCGACTCTCTGGGCGTCCGTTCCCTACTCCTCTGTCACCCTATCTCTCTCTCTCTCTCTCAAAACATTTGCATAACGGAAGCCGCGCGAGGTTTTGGAGGCATCGGGCTGGGGAGGGGGAATATGGAAATGTACGCGATGCGGCCAACCAGTGATAGATTTCAGGAGAATTATCTCGAGTATTAAGTGAGTTAAAACTCGGATGAGGAGGCGGGGTGGGAGGGGCGTCATTCTCGTACCAACCCCACCTCCAAAATAATCCCTCTCTTCCCCTCCTGTTCCCTCTCAAATTGTTCACCATCCTCCTCCTCACTCCCTCACTTTGCGTTTCCCTTCTACCCTCCTCCGAACCCATCCCGTTGCGTCCCGCAGGGTGGAAAATCCTAAATGAAATCCCTCCGTTCGCTGTCACCCTTATACCCCTCTCTGTCTGTCTCTCCGTGCGAAAAGTGGGCTCGCCATCAAATCGAGCGAGGGAGGAATAATGAACGGCTGAACCCGTGGCCGGAACGAGGGGGAGGCGGGGTCGTCGGAGTAGTCTGTGCCCTCACTCTTCCGCTCATTACGAGGAATTTAGACACTCCAATCCCCGGACCAAAGGTGGCAGTGTCATGTTCTGAAGTTGGAGCGGCTAGAGGGGCGGGGAGCGGTGGGTTTTCAAGCGATGGATGCGGATGGTATGAGGGAGGAGCGGAATATACGAAGGGTTTTTGCTAGAGTGTTTATTATTTTGAAGGATCTGTTTAATTGGAAGGGGGTGGTCCAGAGGGGGGCGTGGATGGAGCTTAGTAGTGGGGAGGCTGGAGGACAGCTGAGAGTGGGGTGGAGGACTCGTTTTCGGGGATTAAAGGGTGGGTACATGGGACGTCTGAAAAGGCGCTGGAGATTTCATCACCATGGCTACATGCTAGAGAATTGAAAAATCTGTTCATAAGCATTCGGTGCACAAAAATTAAACCAATGGGGTATATTGTAGTTTGCAAAGTTGAAACGAATCATGTTGTTAACAAAAATATACGTAATTGTCATGTACAATTGGATTGGTCTCAGTTGCATAAAGGAATTCAAACTCATCTTTCCGCCAACGTTTCGAAGATTTCTTTCTGCATCCTCAGGGCCATTTCACAACAAACATGATAATATTATTATTAACCTTAAAATAATATCAACGTTTTATTTGAAATTTAAGGCGAGTAACTCTTGAAAAATATATCGGCTGCTTATTGCTATCGATTCTACTCAATGTTACGATAGTTTTCATCGGGAATGCGGATTATAATTAGTTTAAATAAATAAATTAATATATATAAAGGGAATCCGCAATAACAGTTACTAATAATTAGTGGATATAAAGCAAAAATAGCAACCATTTGTTGGAAATTAAAGGCAAGTTTCTCTTGAAACATATAGTGGCTGCTTAGTGTTATGAATTCTATCCAATTGTACGATAATTTTTATGGGAATGCGGATAATTATTTATTTAAATAAATGCGTAAGGAGAATCCACGTTAAAGAAGTATATACGTGCTGATTTATAGTCAGTTATAGATAGAAAAAAAAGTGAAATTTCAAGAATTATTGTGTTAGCCCACAAGTGCTACAGGAAAATAGGGGTCAACGTAGTTGGCGGACTGGGTTCAGCTTCTAGGATTGGCCAGCATAGCAAGTGCCCTCTCTGTACACCTCAATGATTAGCCTTAATGCTCTCTTCGCAGGGGGAACCGTTTCAAGTGTCCTACATTTTATGGAAAAGTACCCATATGCCTACGAAAAAGATAAACCAATTTCGTAGGCATATGGGCATGTTTGCAGCACATGACAATTTTTTAATTGATCATCCCAAACGGACGATGAAAATATCGCCGTGTTCCCACGGTTATGGGGACTTTGAGAAGTTTCCGATCACGTCGAAAGGTCACACAGTGAGGTCGGAAAAATCACTCTGTGCTGGTGCTCCGGGACAAAAACGGAAGTAAGTCTGGCCCTTTCCTTCTGCGACGGTCGCGCCCTCCATCACGCCGGTCTTCCCCCACAGCCACGCCCCCTCAGACCGGAAATCCCCCGGATCTCCTTCTTCCTCTTTCCTACTCCTCCTCCCCACATTAAAATCCTCTCAAATCCTGTGTGACCGTGGGTGAGGGTGATGGGGGGGGGATCAGAGGAGGGCTCCCCCCTCTTCAAAACTCCCCCATTTGTGTCCTCCTACGGCAGTTCTAAGAACTCCTGAGCGCAAAATCCGTTCACACGCACGCTCGCAAACAAATACTTACTTCCTCTTCAAATCCCATCAAGTTACAACGCCCCCCCTACTTCTCTGCCTTCCTACCCCTCTCTTCCCTTCCTCATTCCCCCCACAGTCGAACAACCTGACGTCTTTCTGTACTCTCGCAAAACTATAGTATTCCCTTCCTTTTTCCTTCATTTATTTTCATCAACTTTCTTGGGAAAATTAAAATTATGTCTTTCATGACAGAGGAGTTAATCTATTTAAGATAAATTAATTGCCGCGTTAAACTTCATATCATCAGAATCAACTGGTATTCGGTCTACTGGCAGGTCCCAAGAACCAAAACTGTCTCCAGTTCGTCCTGTCCCGGGCCTCTCCCTTGGTTTCCTTGTAACTTCTCTTGATATTCACTTCGTCTGTCATTTTTAGCCTTCTCCTGTTCCCTAGACTGCTTTATTTAAAATCCCCTTCCCTCCTAAAATATGTACAATCCAGTTTCCCTTTCCCTTCTGTATTATAATAAAAATAAGATTATGGCAAATTTATACCAAAATAAAATTTATTTTACCTAGGTTTTGATGAACTACAACATCATCAGGCCTAATGATGATGTACTACATCGAAATCTAGGTCGAATAAAGTTAATTTAAGTAGAAAATTTCCTTACTCTCATTCTTTATGATGGATTCTTTCCACCACATCAAGCCTGATACTTCTCTTATTTTCTCTACTGTATTGTTTTCAGTAGCGTTCATTTCTCCCGAACTCTTCCCAGCACCTCCCCATTTCTGACTCTATCCTCCCATTTCACTCTCTCTAGCCTCCTCCTCCACACCCGTATCTCGAAAAAATTCTCATTTATCTGGAAAATATAAATACTCAGGTTCGATGTAGTAGATATTTAGTACACAGATGCAGCAGATATAACTGCATCGATCTTGGGGAAGGGTATGAGCGGTATATTTCACGGCAGAGACGATCTATTAAAGATAAATTATTTGTCGCGTGACCAGACAAGACAGAACAGCTGTCCAGAAATGACCAGAAGGCTACGGAGCGTGGTGCTTGAGGAAGATGCTGAACACAAAATGGACGGACAAAATTAGAAATGATGAAGTATTCAGAAGGGTAGAAGAGGAGAGGACCATATGGAACACCATACAGAAAATAAGAACGAGATTGATTGGGCACACCCTGAGACACAATGGGTTAGTGAAGAACATGATTGAAGGTAAAATATAGGGAAAAGTCCACAGAGGTAGACCCAGGAATAAGTTTATGGAGCAAATAAAGAGGAAAGTACACAGGAATGGATACCATAAGGGAGCAAGCATTAGATAGGGAAGGGTGGAGGGCTGCAGTCAACCAACGCTGGGATTCAACAACTAATGATGTTGATGGGTTCATCTTTATTGTTTGTTTGACTCTCTACAACCATAAAACGCTCTTGAGCAAAACACCCCAGCCTTCAGCATTGGCCATTGGAAAATTCCATCACAAATGGCTTACTTGAAGTGTATGAAGCGAAACAGAACCCCAAATACTATCCAACTTTAGCATATTTGGAAGAAGAGATTGCAGGTCTAGGCACTGAAGGATAATGTAATATTATCATTCAGACTAAAGAAGCGGTTACTTGGTTAAAAAGTATTTTAATATTCATGCATAATATCGATAGATGATAGACGCATCCTTGATGCATAGAAAAACTGCGAAATTTATAAATCGCTGCGAACGGCAGACTATCTACAAGTTCTTTAAAGATGTGTAAAACGAGATTATTCGTGATTCTAATAAAGAGGAAAGTACATAGGGAAAGACATCATAAGGTAATGGGACTGACATTGGATAGGGAAGGGTGGAGGGCTGCGGTCAACCAATCTTAGGATTAAGCAACTAATGATCATTTGTCTTGTCAACTGTCTTATATTTCTGGCAAACATGAATACTCAGGGTCGATGTAGCAAAGGTAAATATATTTATTTCCATGATTTCCGCTGCTATCAGTATTTACCCACAGATTTGAACGGCATATGATTAATTCATCGCCTTCAAATGTCTTACTATGTGTCAATACAGATATTCATATAAGATTTTTATAAATTCATGAAATTTAAGAGTATATTCGTCTGCCGTTGTAACAGGGTTAATCAAACACCAATGACTTTTTCCATATTCATTAATAGGCATTGTATGCCAGTGGATATTATTAATGGTTCCTTTAATTTATAATGAGTAGTTATATATCCGTCAGTATCTTCAGACAGTCATAGATGGGTCGATTGCAGCCGGAGTTTAGCAAAAGTCTGGATTGACTAGTTACATTTGGAGGTGACTGATGGGTGAGGTAATTTTTGCTATTACAGTTAGCCTAGATGGGGGGTAAATCAGGAATCTTTTGTGAAATTGAGCAAGAGTGGAGAGAAACCTAGTATCGGAATTACAATCCTTTCGAAAGGGGCCAGTAAAAGACATGAGGAAACAAAATCTTAGTATATTCCACACTTTAATATTTATCACCGACCCAGGATTCGACAACACAGCAATCATAATCAGGGTATAATTGATTACTATTACCTCGATTATGATTCCTGTGCAGTAGAAACCTGTTCGGTAATAAACATTTAAGTGTGGAAAATACTAAGATAATATTTCGTTACGTCCTTGACTGTGTTCCACAAAGTTTCACCCTCAGCCTTAAATACTATTCGGGTAAGTGAAACATGAGTGTGACGTACCACCGATCAGACGTTGGGAGTTGTTACTATTTTTCAATTTTATAGGTATCTTATTTATTAAGTGGTTTCTTATATAACTCAAGTAAAGTTCGTCTTTCACAAAAAAATATCCTCCTTTGCTAGAATTCCCACCTAGGTCTTCGAGATGGAAAGCCAGAGCTATAGCCAACACTCTAACCCGAGCCTCGAGGTTGTCTTTATTTACCGTGAAAATTTCCTCGCCCGCCTTCTGTCTTTTCACTCTACATATTCATGCTTCACTTCGTGGAAGATAATAGTCTCCATAATTTGAAGAATACGATTTTGTACTTTTTCACAGAATTTTATTTAGGATGGTACGACGCGTTTTACCGACTTGCGGAAACATCAGGTTCCTGATGATGCCGGTTATCAGTGAAACGCGTCGTACCATCCCAAATAAGATTCTGTGGAAAAGTTCAAAACTGTATTCGTTAAGTATGAATTCTGTCTTCTCCTCAGACTTCAAAAATGCGACCATCAAGCAACGTGACGCAGTTCTCTTCATCACTTTTCATCTTTTCCCTCATGTATCCGCTCAGTTCACTCCTTCTCTCTGCCTGCAGCTTTTTAAACTCTATGGTGACGGAAAAGAATAGAAATCTGTGATATTCTCTAAAGGGCTCAACTTGTCACATCACGCTAAAAAAAACTGCTTCGCTTATGGTACACTGGGAAAGCGAGTCCTGTATCTCCTTTCCCACACCCATCCGAGCGACGTAATAACAAGCGGATAACTTATTTTTTCATCCTCTTCGCGAATCTTTACGGAGAATGAGATTGTGATATGTATACATACGGGTGTACATATGTTTAGAGAGGAAAACAGAGGAATTGGAAGTCGTATATGAGCTCCGCGTCGCCCCCTTCCCGCGATCAACACGGTATCTTTTATTTTTTTGACGCCAAAGCACAGGAAATGGAAAGTGGATGCTGGAGCATATGGGACGACGCGAGGAGCAAGGGTGTGTGAGGGGCAAGGGGGGGGAGGAAGGGTTCGGTCGAGTGAGTGACTGAGCGTGTCGCTAATCCTGTGAACCCTGGAAGGACGGGGCTCGTGGAAAATAAAGGACGAACAGAGGGGCGACGCGCGTAGAAGAGGGAATGAAAAGAATTTAAAAGAAAAAAATGAAGGAAGGAAACAAACGTGTCCGAGTGTGTGTGTGTGTGTATGGAACGTCGAGAGTCGCGGATTAGGACACTCCCGGAGCCATCGGCACGGGATTTCAATTCCCTTCAATTTACTCCGGGTGGAGGGGAGTATGGCAGGGTTTTGAAAAGGCTACGGAGAGAGAGAAAGAGAGACACTCGTGTAAGAGGGCGCTGGGAAAGAGACCGATCCCTAATTTCAAATAAAAAAGGGTATACTTCATACAATCTGGACCCTTTGTGAGGGTCCAGATTGCATGATTGGTAGCACGTGGCCGTGATTTCCGGATGGATTCCGGATGGGCAGCGATCATGACGGGAGTTACGTTTCCCTTGTGTTTCAGTCAGTCGCGTTCGCATTGCAGTCATTAATGCCTCGCTTTCATTACCAGCATTTCAAATATTGTAACTTTCCACCCGAGTGATACTGGTAATGGAAACTCTAAAAAAACTCTTACATCTAAATCTACATATCACCCTACGAGCCATCGAATGGGTGTGTAGCAGGGGGTGTTAAGATACCACCCACCCACCACCAACAAAATTGAGGTCTTTTACTAAAATTTTCCCATTTCAGCCCACCGTTCGCCAGTGGCAAGAAGGTCAATTGTCTCTGTAAATTTCAAAGATATTGAAGACCCTTGAGTTTTTCCATATATGCATCTATATAATACCCTGTGAGCCGCGGCGTGGGCGTGTGGAAGGGGGTGTTTGGATACCAGCCGTTTTAAGATGTGAGGTACTAGGAGGTGAAATGGTGGCGTGTATTATGGGAGTGTATTTAGTGGAGCCTAGATTTTACCGTGGTCACTTATTGCGCGTGGAAAGAACGAGTTTTTGTACCTATCTGTTCGGCAGTGTATCTGTCTTATTTTGTCGCATCTGTCAGACCTCGAGAGGTAATTCTAATTGGAACTATGACTCTCTTACGTCATCTTTGTGCATAATGAGTCTAAACTCACTAAATTTTTTGTGAAGTAACGCGTCTCAGTAAATTTCAAAGATATTGAAAACCCTTGAGTTTTTCCATATCTGCATCTATATGCCTACTTTTCCTGCGAGCCACCGCATGGGCGTGTGGCAGGGGGCGTTAGGACACCATCCGTGTAAAGATATAAGAGATACGGTTTTGGGAGGAGAAATGGTGAAGTGTGTTATGGAAGTTTATTTAGAGGAGCCTAGTTTTTACTGTGGTTGCTCATTTTGCGTGGAAAGAACGATTTTTTGTAGCTATCAATTTGGAAGTGTATGTGTCTTATTATATCGATTCAGTCAGAACTAGAGATTTAGTGAGGCGTCATGTTAACATCCTCAGTGTCAGCTCTGAAACACACAGGTTCTGAATTTCAAGTAAAGCGCGAGAAATTCTTAAACTGCCTACAAGAAGGGTTAGAACAAGGACTGCTAAAGGGTGTCGTCGACAAGGGGGCGAAATCGAGGGTGCACAGGCGCAGGAGGGCGCTTTGGAGAGGAGGGAAGTGGGGGGGAGGGGGTTCGGTGGAGGAAGGGGAAAGTGTGTGTGTGATAGGGTCGGGATTCGGAAGGGGGAGGAGGATGGTGAAGTGGTGACTGGCGGGGGGTTTGTGTCGGAGAGCAGAGTGCGGCGGTGGTTTTGAAGAGGGCGCGCGCAGGGGCGGCGAGTGGAGAAGGGGTGGTTGGGTGATGGTGGGAGTGGCGGGGTGTTACACTGGGAGCCCAGCCGCCCAGGGGTCTCGGCGACGACATCTGTTCCATTCGCACGAACGGGGGCGCCGGTTACCCTGGGCACTCCCCTACCCCCACCCTTTCCTACTACTACTACTAAAAAGGGGTGCGCGCTCCTGACACAATGGTGAAGGTGAGAGTGTGGGGGGTAAAAGGGTCGGGACCGTACCCTATACACAGTCGGTGGGTCGAGACTGGTATCCCGTGAACGCGCGGACAGATATTGAGACACTGTACCCCCAAGTCGGTATCGAACATGTGGCATTCATGGCCAAAAAAATATATCCAGTCAATTCCCCCGCGTAAGCGCACCCCGTGCCTTACGCCCCTCCCCCCACAGATCAACCCTCTGTCTCAAAAACCCTCCCCCGTGTTCAAAAACTCTCGTCCTGCTTTCTCCGCGCTGCTTCAAACTCTCCAAGGGATACCACCCCTTCGTCCTTACGCCCACCCCCGTATTTTCCCACCCCATGCTCCACACCAAAGGGATTTTTAAATTCCTCACAGCCCCCCCCATCAAGTTCACCCTATTATGTCCTTCCCCCCCGTAACCCCCCCCCCGGGCCATTTCCCGATCTTTTCAATTGTTTACGGCCCCCTTTTTTCAATTAGTTCTCATATTTGTTTTCCTGGACTCATTATAAGGCTTCCTTTTTATTCCCTCAAGGGTTTGTTTTATCCTTTTTCATCGTGTGTCCGTTGTCGTCTTAAGTGTTCGGGCCGTATCTTGTTAGGGTCTTTTTTTATGTATTGCGTCCGTCTGCCGCCATTGTATATCACTTCCCTTTCGCCTCTCTGCTCTCTGACCCAGTTGACCTCTTGTCTCGGTGTGGGGTAGAGTGTTGTGCATTATTGCCCCGCGGGCCGTAACCGAGACCTGCGGACAATTATTGCGATGTCGGGGGTGGTTATGCCGAGTTGACCGTTTACCCGGGGTTCTCCTCAGTACGAAATGATACATGATCCTGTTCCTGTGTCCACGGAAGTACTTCTACCATATATGACAACCCTTTATGCTAATTATTAACACTGATTGTGTTAGCCACATTCTCGGCTTTCGAGAAGAATTTTGTCCATTCCATATGATCTACATTTCTCTCTAAAATGGGTTTTCCATGCGTAAAATGTAAGTACCTGGTTGTATTTTAATATTACGCAACTATTTATTTACGAATAAATGAAAATGAATTTTTTGATTCAGTACGTGACGTCCTCTAAGATCATGAAACACATTTCATAATGAGTAAAATATTAATGCTAGACTATGAAAACTTAATTATCGATGTTTTTCGGGTTCTTCCCGCTTTGAAACATTTTTATGGACGACAACGATTCAGCTTCATCAAGTTCTGGAATACTGGCGAAACGGTAGTCAATAAAAATGGTTCATTGCAGGGAGAACACGAAAAATACCGATAAACCAGAAAACTGCGGATGCCTTCGTAGCACACACCTAACTTTTGTAAGGGCTTAATCAAATGAACTCAAGAAAATCGAGTACCTTTAATTAAGTATCTTTCTCGGGCTTCGCACCGGGTAATGTTTTCATAATCCGCCGAAGTTTCGGAAAACGACTTGTTTTCCATTTTCAAGGCACGTGTTATAGTGGTCACGGCGGAAATAACACGTGCCTTGAAAATGGAAAACAAGTCGTTTTCCGAAACGTCGGCGGATTATGAAAACATTACCCGGTGCAATGCCCGACAAAGATATTTAAATATAATACACCGGGAAAATCTTAAACCTTTAATTACATTAATATTTATGTAATTAAATTAACAATACTACAGGCATTACATAAAAGAGCTTAATGGGAACTTTGTGGTTTCATAGTAATGGTGAGGCTTCATAGTAATACCGTGCTGAACAAGGATATCTCCACCACGTGCGTACTATTGAATTGATTCTTTGACCTATCTGTAGAATTTGGCAGTCATTTCATTCTGCCCACTTTGTATTTTAGCATTTAGTTTATGACAATCTTTAAGAAATATCATTTTCGGAAACCAGGGATACATATTCCAGGAAAACGCTTCAAATAAGCGGTACAACTTTTGCGACAATGCTGTTCAGTGTGGCATTCCCAATGCATTTGAATTCCAAAACTGAGCAATAGCATACGAATCAACCATAATGTGGTGGAATTTCAGCACAATCAAGACAAAAAACAGTTTTCTATTGGTGAAATTAATTTAAGGCCGTTTTAGTTTCGATTTAATATATCACCAGTGATGATTTAGAACTTCAAAACCCAGGTCACAAAAAATTAATTCATCGCCATGAAAAATAATAACTTCCCTCGGCTGATAATGGAGGCGATCAAAATCACTAAGAATCCGAATAAATTTAACGGATTTTGAATAACCGTAGAATGCCCGACTCCTCAGCCAATCAGAGTATTCCGATTCAGCCACTAACAGATATTAAATGGGCCAGAGCCCTGGATATAGCGGCCTATACGCCTCCTGAAAATTCTGACCTGATAATGCCGGCGAAAAGGTTGTCCACTAATATGTTGAAATGCGAGAAGAACCCGAAAAATGTTTAATCACATAAAAGTCATATTGATTGCAAAAAGTTGCTATTTCAGTCTTGGTAGACCAAAACCACTATAATACATAGGAAGAATTATTAAAACAGAAACAACAATTGCACTATTCCACAAGGTATTTTAATGCGTGCGAAGCGTTTCAATTCACAGAGGCATCATCAGGTACAAGAAATATTTGTACCTATACCTGTACATACCTGATGATGGCTCTGTGAGTTGAAACTCATCGTTCGCATTAAAGTAGTTTGTGGAATAGTGCAATTGTTGTTTCTGTTTTAATATGACGAACTTCCACGATATCACGGCTGAATCTGTTGTAATTACGTTGGAATAAAATTGAAATTATTCAAAAATGTATCAAAGTTTATCATATCACTCGTATCTACTCCATGTTCCCCAACTTAAGGATTAGAAGTTTATTAGTGTTAGGTCAGAGAAATACAGATGTCTAGGGTCGTCTGTAATTAGCGCCAACTTAATGATACTATCGAACATGCAAACTTTTCTTTTAGCTATTCAAAGACATCAACCTACACATAGTGCCTGCCTGTAAAAGACCGTGAATATTAAATCTGATGACACCCTGAATGGATTCATTTTTGAAAAAGACAACGTGGAAAATACTAATTTACTTCTTAAACAGAGTATTATTCTTTCAACCAATCCATAGCTAGACCATATGATTTCTTATTTAAATCGTTTTAACATTTCAGTTCCCTCGAGGAAGAAAAGTGAGATTATTATAGTCCAATCAAAATAATAGATATATTTAATTTTTAAAATTTTCATTTTTAATTACATTTGAGTATCATTTCTTTCATTGCGCCGCATATATTGTATCGATTCATTTTTAAATTTTCCACGCCATCCCAAAAGGTCCAAAAACTTCATTAACATATTCATTATAATTCTATTTGAGTGAACCGTGATTTAGATATGTTTTCAATATATGAGGTAATATTTTATTTCATGAATAAGATGTTACTCTCCGGCTAGTGTTAGTTTATTTATTATGAGTTTTTCACCCATTTAACAGTAAATAATACTTAATCCTTTGCGAAGATAATTTGGAAAGTAATACTCAAACCAAGAAAAATTTTGTTTTCGAGAAATGGACATGGACTGTTTTCCAATTCTCAAAAAAACAAAAATGGCTGTTGGCCAATATACCAAGCTTCACGCTATTTTGATTATTCTCGGAGTACAGCTTATACACGGAGGAATGTAGATAATTCCCGCAAACTGTTTGGACTATGCGTATAAAACGGGAAGGTATGTATAATTCCAAAAAACATCAACCCGTTTCGCCACCTTATTTGGAGAACGATCAACCTACCCCATAGACACGCATCAATAGCCGCTTATCAATACCCTTTCTTTTTTTTTGAAGGACCACGTCCCGGAAAGAAAAAAGAACTCCCAACCATACCGGCCCTTTAATGCGTAGATATACACACATGAGCCTGGGTATCCCCTGTATCCTTTAAGGAGAAGGAGAGAGAGAGAAAGGGAAGGAAAAAAGATGCATAAAAACGCCCGCCTTCACCTCTTCCTTCATATTTCATGCGACATGCGTGTTTACCCCAGTCCCACCCTCCTCCGCAGCAGCGACCCTTGGAGAGGACGAAAGGGGAAGGTATGGGGGGGATGTGGAGTGGAAGGTAAGGTATGGTGGAGGAAAATTTTGGGTGGAGGTTAGAGAAGGGTGCGTATCCGAATCGCAGGTTTGCGAGGGGCTGTGGGAGGTGGAGGGGGAGGACGATTCGCAGTGTCCCGGGGAGGACAAGTTTGCCATAACAATAAAAGGATCGGCCTCGATGATACCCCATATAACGAGCAATGTATCGACTGCCTTCCCGCTCCATCAAAAAATCCCCAAAGGCCTTCCCTTTGTGACTGAGATGAGGGGGAAAGGCAGCAGTGTGTATCATTTGCATGGAGTGGACTTTCGTAACGGGGGAGAGGGTGGGACATGGGGTGTAAAAATCCTTTTTTTTTTGGCGGGCGATTGAAAAAAGGGTTAGGGCGCATGTATACTCCTGATCTCTCCCTCTCTCTCTATCGTACCCTTGCTCTCCCATCCGACATTCAAAAGGGTTTTAAGCGTGTTCTCTCCAAACCCCTGCCCCCCTTCCCGGTCTCCTCGTCCCGTGCTTCATCTGTCGCTTCGGATGACACGAGTGATTGGGCCGTGAAAACGAGTCCCGGAGGGTTGATGGTGCTTGACTTGATTGCCGATAGGTGGAAGGATTTATAACCTACGTCATTTGAAGTGCCAAGGATATGTAGAAATTAGCTGTATAACCCATTGGCAGAATTATAATTGTAATAATTCCTAAGGATGATAGGTCCTAATGATTTTAATTTTCTTTTAAAGTATTTTATCCGCAATTTATATGGTTACTGGAACTAGCAACGTTTGACCTTTAAGGTGGTTGAAACGCTAATCGTATATCGTTGACTGCACGATTTAATAGCTTTTCAAGTAAGTCGAAAAATTATCTTGGAGCACATCTAACCAAAGTACATATGCTTATTCGATAGAAATAACCTTAAATTTAGTGGGTAAATGTTTGTGAGACAGGTCCATAGATAAAAATATTTTTACACCCGTAAATATTGATACTTTTTGACTAAAAATGCACACAAAATGCAAATTTATTTGGTAAAAATTTTAAAACCCATCTTAGATAATGACTGGTATAAGAGGATGTTACTATCCCAAAACGTAGTTTTCGGATGCGGCCACCATACATTTTCGAATATATTATATGAATGGACATGAGATGCCTCGGTGGTAGTTTAAATGTCAATTCTGAAGGTTACACTGATATAACACGGTTATACGATATTTTTTTTCATTTTCCCAAGATTGCGGGCGATGTGAAATTTAACATTATAAAAAAAACCTTCCGCCCCGACTAAGTTACCCGACTCACCCCTTCGGTTGTTATTTTTTAGCAAAATAACGAGTAAAAAATATATTAGAAGTGAAATTTTGAGGGAACGCTCTGGTGGATAGTGTTAAAACTCGGCAATATAGGTTCGAGGCGCAGTTGAAATATGTGAAAATATCGTGATTTTCAAACGGCTTGAAGCGCTATAATTATGGTAGTACGAAAAAGAAAGCGATATTTAAAGCAAATGCTAAGTTCTATATTTAAAACGTGGTAATAATGACATCTGTAGAACGTCTGGGAAGCGTGTTATGAAGGAAAATCGATGGACCTGTTTCACATACATTTACCAATTTGGTGATACCATTGATGCAAGAGTTGTATTTTAAAACTTTTATCTCATTTGAAGCATTTTTATGACTTGAGTTTGCGGCTCGGAATTCAAAATGTAAGCAATAACCGTAGGTAAATTTCTGTTTTTCACTCGGCATTGTAACTTGATAATTATTACCAAAAATAATAATAATAATATGAATACTATTTTATTCCGTGTAGAAGAAAATTTGTACATGTGGAATCAAATTATTTCGAAATATATGCAAGTGTCATAAAGTCATGTATTAAAATAGCATTGAATAACCACGAAACCAAATTGTTAACATATTTTTTTTCACTTTTACCTATACATATTTGTGGTATGGAATGTTTCACAAACAGGTGTGCGTTGACGATAATCTCTCTAACCACCTTAACACTAGAACGCCCAGGCGGGTCATTTTGACCCAAACGTGATTTTAAATTAATTTTTTAATTTTATTTTCCATTGGAGCAGGATTTCCTCCCGTGACTTTTATTCAATTTAACATGTGTTTATGTCCAAAGATTTTCATCTTCCTGGAGTGATCCATACATTAGTTTTTTTATAGATTACCTAGAACGCCCATACGGGTCATTTTGACCCAGTTATGTATTTTGCACTTTGTATCATCACCAAAACTTCTTTTTTATTAGTGTTTACTAGTTATTCTGCTGCACATTTTGTCCATCCCACTTTGTCCTATCTTCCTAATTCGGTTACCTTCCATGCCTGGATCTTCTTTCAAAAATATTCTCGTATTCCTTCCTTCCGCTTCGTATCCCCACCATTCTCATTTTTCGTCCGGTCGATTCGTGGCATATTTAGTAATTAATTTGTTGGCAGTACACATTGTACCTCATCACTATTTTAGAGTGCAGAGAATACAATATTGCTCCTCACTGACGTATGGACTATGCTCACTTTGTTGCCACCAGCTCTACTTTTTCTCTCCGAATGAAAAGTGGGTAATACAAATTCAGTCTTCCTCTTTGTTCCACAGAGTGAAGTTTGTAGCTAAAGTTTTGAGTTTTATGGTGATAGTGGTTTTGAAGTTCTCTGTATTCAAGCATGTCTCTGAGTCGCTCACTACGACCGAAAAATAATATGTTGAACTTATTTATTGCAACCAAACCTTGAAAAATAATAGATATGTATTAAATAATGAGAAATGTCTTCGTAGTATATTGAGCTACGACACAATAAGCAAGAAAAATGAAATAAAATTGAAAAAAAAAACGATAGATTGACACAAATGTCGTAAGTTTATATATCGATAAATCATCGATATTGTCAAAGTTATGAAAGTTATAAAGTGAAATAATCGATGAATGTGAAGAGAAAGAGTGGCAGTTTGTAGTAAAAACTGTAAAAAAGTAAACTTAATAGTGCAAAGTGAGGAATAATTTTATTAATTACAGTGGGTCAAAATGACCCGCTGTGGGCGTTGAATGATGTTGAAAAGTCCGGGCGTTCTAGTGTTAAGGAGTCCCCCGAAATCGCACTTAAGCGAGCGACCTTAAAAATTCGACAGAGGAAAAGTCAAAGAAAATGAAAATGACTGTTTCTCTCTTTGGAATTTTGCACTAATTTCATCACGTCAAATTTTCTCAAGGAAAGTTGAACTGTGGCAGACTCTGTCTCAGGTTCTACTTATTAGAATTGTGTCACTGTGAGACAGTTAAAATACCTCTTTGCAATTCCATACAGTTTAACTGATAACGACCGCTTTCGTGGCAGAATTCCTCACGTGAAGGTAACAGATTACAACTTCAGGTGAATGTGACATGAAACCGATGTATCAGAAGTTATAACTCTACTAAGAGGTCAGTCATTTCTAAATAAGTGTCTTCGGATTTTCGAATGAATAAGGTCACTGTTACTGGACGTATATTTTTTAGAGGAATTGTTTTATTTTATTGTAAGAAATTTTAACCGGAGGTATCAAAATTGATGAAAGAGGGTATTGATAAGGTAACATTTAAAATAATTCCACTGCCGAGGTAAAAATTAAACTGTTACGTTAGCACTGAAAATGTTAAAATCCTTGCAATTTTACATAGAATCCCGTATCATCATCTTTTTTATCCGGACACATATTTAGTAACGCATCCTCTTTTCTCGTAATAACTTTTTTTTAAACATAGAAAAAGCTTGAATTTGTAGTATTTAATTTATTTATAAATTGTTGCCTTTTGAAGTTACATTAAAATTCTGCAAGATAACAAAAATACAATTTTTACGCAAAAGATACTTCTTTTTTTCTTAATAGAATCTAAGATGAGTAATATAAATTATATTAAAATAGCTGTCCTAAAAAAGGAAAACACACTTCAGCAGCATTATCGAACCACCAATAATAAACTTGATCTCTGAACATTAAGCATTAGTAATACGACGGGATTTCTCAGTAAATAAATAAAAATATCTAAATGAGTCTTTAACTTGACAAATTTTTTTCGCGCGTTACGTTTAAACTCCTTCACAATGGAAGTTTTTTTATGATCCTGGACAAATGATTGCGGTGATTACGTAATTTATTTTAAATAATAGTTGAGAGCCCATGAAAACACCACAATGTTGATTTTGACAAGATTTAGGTGTCATAAAGTCCTCATTTTTCGAAAACGGTATCTCAGGAGTGTATACACGTATAATTTGGGGGTAGTAGTATTAGTTAAAATTAGAAGTAGAAGTTTGGGGGTGCACCGACGGCTAAGGTCATTTGCACCACATCCAAACCACGGTTAAAACTCTCCTTATTAAAATAATATAATGAGAAATACAGTTTCTTATTTACAGTTACATTGTTTAATAGCAGCTTGTATTGGTGCCGCACATTGTATTATAATAGGTTGAATATTTTTATTTTCTTAGGAACTCGATAAAGTGTCTAGAAACACGTACAATTTCCCGTGTTTAGAGACTGGTAGTTTTCATCCAAACAGATTAATAGATATTTTTATTGCTCAATTTTAGGTATACGAACATGAATTTAAAAAAAAACAGCGAGCATTAGGTAGCTTCAACGACTTTCTGCTGGAAGCTACCATCGTAACATTAATGCCCAATTTCAAGTCAACACACATTACAAAACAATTTATTTTAAAATTTAGATGAATATGTCAGATCCAGGAATTAAGCTGTGAATTACCTAAAATATTCAAAAATAAGATTCCTTTTTCAATATTCATTTTTACAAAATTGAAGACAGAAAAAAAGAAAAAAAAAATATTATTTTTTTGCCCAAAAACAAAGTTTAAACTTTCAAGAGCAAGCAGTCATTCCTTGAGGTTTTTTTTAAGAATGTACACTGATTTTTATGACCTTTTAGAGTAGGTGATTAGATATTGTATAGTTTAGGTCCAATGTGAACGTAATGTCTTTTGAATATGTAAAGGCAAACCTTTTGTAGAGGAAACAGCATATTTCTACGGCCACCTACAATATATAGTGTATCAAACCAAGTGGAAGTGTAGCCTCTTCTCAAGAACGTTTGTATTACCTTATGAAGGTATAAATATCTAAGGGGGAGCATTTTTAAGCTGCATAATAATCGTATGCTGATAAGCGTATGAATGATCGGAAATCTCAGAAAGTCGACCGATAAGGGGCTAATATTTTGGTATCTTTGGAAGGATGAGATATTTTTCTTTAAAATGAGACTAAATTTGTTGATTTTTAGTAGAACGATATTTCGCTCAAAGTACTTTATGGGAGTGGTGACAAGAACGGAGTGTGGTCGAAGGTGGCGCGAGCAGGCGATATGGGTGTCGAGAGGGGTACATTGGGCAGGCACTGGTGCGACCCTTTCAAGACACCATGGGAGAGGACGTTGCGGAGATCGGGAGGGGAGTCGTGTGTGGGAAAGGGGGTGGGGGATAGGTTTAAGGTATGGGGTGAGGAAGGGGGGGGGGATCACATGCTGTGTAGGCGTCATTTATCGCGTGCTGGGGGCACTCTTTCCCCGAGACCACCTGCGGTCGACCCACCGATGGCATCTTCTTCCTTCCCTTCCCGATAGGTACCCCTCCCCGTTTTTCTCTCCCCCAACCCCCACTACCTCACCCTCTTAATTCCCTCCTCCCACCACGCGCCATCCATCTACTCCCGAGATATTCGACACCTTGGCGAAAAAGGGGTTACAACTGTTGGATGGGGTTCATTAGGGTCTCATGCCACGCGAACAAGGGTGACGACGAAGACCCTCGTGATAAAGGACGAGTATATTTTGATCATTTTCCCATTAATGCTACCCGTGGGATTATGAGTCAAAGCAGTTCCGCCTCTAAGGAGGAACAACCCCCTGACTTTTGCTAAGGTCTCCGCGCTAGTTTGGTGGTTCGTTACATTAGATCTCTTGTTCCTGGTTATGTATACAATCTACATAACAATAAATTTAGAATACCTCTGTATGTACCAAGTGTGGCCTTCCCCATGGTATGTATACAGACGACCCTTCACGAGACACGGCATTCACTTCTGCTCCATTGGCCGAATTTTCGATACTCGTGTCGAGCATAGAAAAGTTGGCCAATATGGACCCACTCACCCGGAGGGAAGACCGCAAAAACTTTGAGGAGGAGGATGTTTTTTAGTGGAAATCTGATCCCTACTTGAGTGTCTTGCGGAGGGCACTTCAAGTACAGTACTCCGTTTGTCAGATGAGACGTTAAACCGTGGTCCCCTTGGCGCATTTCGTTAAGAGCAGGCTAATGCCGACGCCGGGTTTCTATCCACCCTTCTTCCCTTACCTATCCCCTATGGCGCAAATGACCTTAGCTATCGGTCGCCTCCCCAAAAATCCAATCCAATCCAAACTTTGAGGAACTCGTACGCTGGAAAAGCACCAGATCCTGCATAGTGTCATAGCATAATTACAGTCATTATTTGAGTTGATAGATGTGTTGTCACTGGTTTGGGGTCTATAAAAAAATTTCAGAGGTCTAAATCATCGCTATTTGGGTAAAATTTTAATGAGAAGATTCGTCCCAGACAAACAAATCAAACTCAATATAACCTTTGCAAAAATCTGGAAAACAACCGATTTCATGGACGGAATGAAGAAGGGTGAGACTTAAGCGGATAAGTATGTAGAAAAGTATACTTTCGGTATTTTAGGTAGATATAACACTAAACGCGTAAATATCTGGAGGATTTTCTTTGATCTTCAATAAAAATCTATCTTTGGCCGGTGAATTACGTTATAGTGATGTGCTGAAAGTAAACGAGATATGTTTCTATTGGGAAGGATAAATCCTGACCTATTTTCTCTCTCCCCCCCACTTCTTACTTGTCCATTCGCCCATACCCTCTCTATTCTTCCATCCCACGGAGTGTCAGTGAGGTCTATACTATAGTCTCTCCGCCCCGGGAAAACAATCCCCCACTATATCGGTTCCTCGGACACACGCTCGGCGTCCACCGCTGTTCGCGCCGCCATCTGCCGGAGACTGACCGAAGAAAGAGAAGGGCGAGAGAGTCTGCGGACGCGGGTGCATCGATGAATTGTTAAAAGCGAGAAGAAATGATCTCGCAAAGGGTTTCTCGTCGGTTGTATTGGTGGAATGGAGGATCCTGGCCTCTTTCCACACATGCTGCGGACGCCTGAGGCCGAAAAATCAGGAAGGCCAATACGAGATGGAGTGTTAAAGAGAGTACCAAAAAGTGCTAAAAAAAAAAGTAACCCGTGACCTTAAAAGTGATTTTTTTCGACACAGAAATTGGCCCAATTCGACCCCGGATTAATTCTACGCCAGCGTTAGTTTTTATTAGACTGTGTCACGCAAAATACAGGGCAAAGGTCGCCATAGGAATGTGTTCCATTATTACTGAGTCATAAAAGTGACGACAGACTCATGGATGAGATTTGATTCGGAAAAACAATTGACTTCCAAAATATAGTTTTGTTTTTAAGGATACTTCCCATTCCTGGGGTTCAAAGTTTTTACATTTCTTATTTTATTCCAATACTTTTACTCAAACATTCAGTAATAACCAAGCATTTATTTTTCACTTGTTAACATATCCTTTTTACAGTTTATACTATATATTTTGTTTATTTTATAACTGTTGTAGCCGGTATACGGTAAAACTAATTGAATCCATGCGACAGATATACCTAAAGGGCCATAAAATGCTTCATTTATTTCCATTATGCTCAAATTGGGACAGAATGTGGGACTTTAATTTATTTTAATCAACATTATTTAGGTATGATGATTTTGAGTTAAGGGAATTGAATGCATTGTTTTCTTATTAGTTAAATATAAAAGGCCAATTACTTTTCTGAGTTAATGATTACATAATTTTCCTGTATGAATAAATGTATTGTATCTTGACTAAATGTAATCCTTAGTTTTCCATTATCTCTATCGTCCCTTGCATAATCTCATTCGGGGCCTCAGGAGCAGGTTGTCCATACAGGTTCCGTGTATGTAATGCCAGAGGTTTTCATATGCGAGCGCTAAGCGCAACAGTCCACGGGATAAAGCTCAACTTTAAACAAAAAAGGTGTTTACTTTTGACATTTTCGAAGAACTACGGAACTTCCCGAGTATTAACGAGGACAAGTCGAGGGATCTGGATTCGATTCCCGGTCTAGACGAATTATTTTTCCACTGTGAATTTCACACAATTGTGTCTGATGACTGGCGGGTGACTCCGTTAAAGTTACTGCGCGGATAGTTCCGTAGTTCTTCGAAAACATGATTGTACTCTTTGATCTACCTACTCAGTACCTCTATCTTGTGTGTGCGCTGAGGGGCGAGTTCGAATGGAGCGTAGGAAGACAGAGAGGAGGAATAAGGAAGGGGGGGGGGAATGTGGGAATAGACGGGAGGTAACGTTACGACCGCAGCTTCCACACCCGCGAGAGGTATAAAGGAAAGATGGTCTCTCCTCCCTGCCTCATCCTCCTCCTCCGCGCCGCCTATCGGCCGTTGTCGTAAAGCGAAAGATTGGCTGCACACTTGGGGTCCAACGGCCGCCAACGCCGGTGCCGCCGCCTAGGCGATGAAAATAAAATAAAATGGAGGAGTCGAATGGGGAAGGGGGAGGAAACAGGCGAAGGTAGAGGAGCGTCGGGAATGTATGTCGAATGAATAAGGGCGCCCTGCGGCTCGTCCCGTTGCGTCGCTCGGGAAGCGTCGTCGCCGTCGTCTCTCTGTCCTGAGTGCACGCGAGGCTCTCGAATAAAGAGATTCTCTTCGGCGCGGGGTGAAGTACGTCGGAAGGATAGGTAGTGGTGAGAGGAAGAGGGATATATATTGGCGCATATCCGCTCGTTGGAGATATGGAGGAAGGCATTCTTACTTTAGTCCACATCTCACGGAACGAGTTTCTCTAAAACTTTTTTCTTCTCCGGCGACGACCTTAAACACTTTGTGAGTGCTGGCCATTTTATTTCTTTCTGCTGTAGAAGTGGTGGTCATTGATTTTATAAATTTGTGGTAATCTTTGTAAAATTAGGCCCGTAAAACTTAGGAATTTACAAATTACAATGTCTTCTAGTATTTTTGCTTCATAATGGAGAAATAATTCCTCAATTTGGAGTACAAAAGTTTTATTCGATGCGTATTTAATATTCCTATGCCAAATAGATATATGTCGAAATAAAATTTTTTATTGGAACAAGTTTCTCAAAAATATTTTCTCCGACGACGACCTTAAACACTTTTCGAGTGCTGGCCTTTTTATGTCCTTCAGCTGTGTAAGTGGTGACCATTTTTTAATAAATTTGTGGGGATATTTGTAAATTTTGGCCCGCAAAACATAGGAATATACAAAGTAAAATGTCTTCTAGTTTTTTTTGCACAGCAGTGGAATGATTTCTCGATTGGGAGCTAAACATTTTGATTCGATGCTAATATAGTGTACATATGCCAATATTATGTTTAAATAAAAAGGAACGTGATGTTATGTCACCAGTAGTCCTTGGAAGATAAACGGCAAAGTTATAGTACATATTGGCACTCAAATTGATTACAAGTAATGATGATGCGTCAAATAATTCGCAAAAGCTCTCATACGCAATTATCAGTAAGTCCGATTTTAAGATCGGCTCCAATTTTCTTCAGTTTTTATCCAACTTAAGGTCGGAAACGAGAAAGAACACCCAATGTCACTCACTGGAAGATGGAATTTAATATCGTTTCATCTTATGGGCGTCTTTTACAGAGTGACGTCGGAGACGATCTCGAAAAACAGTGATAGACCCAAGAATCAATTTATTAAGTAACAGTAACTTAAATAAAACTTTGTATACTCCACTATAGGCTTAATAACACGACCCGGGTTTCGACACTTCGTGTCATCTTCAGGTGCAAATATAACATCTGTCACTCTATATATACAGGTTCGTAGTAGGGGAGGGGAAGGAATCTGGTGACAGATCTTGTATTTGCACCTGAAGATGACACGAAGTGTCGAAACCCGGGTCGTGTTATTAAACCTATAGTGGAGTATACAAAGTTTTATTTAAGTTACTATGAATTACTTCCACAAAGTCAAGCCTGGAACCATTTCCTTTATTTAGTAACCTTGGAACATATGCGCTCCTTTTACGGGGCGCTGCGGCACAATGTCTGTCTTGTAGGACTAGAGCAAGCCCATTATCGTTATACCAGTGAGAAAGCGTATCTAATTAAGTGAATAATGGACGAGTTTACTTTGTGGAATTTTTTACCTATGCTGATTTTTTTTATTTGTACCTTTCTCTCATTTTATTTTACTACGACTGAATCCCACTGGCATTCAGGTAATTTTTAAGTAGAATTCAAGAAGTTTCTTAGTTATCAATGTTCCCAAACAATAAAAAAAGAAAATATCCCATTAAGTACTTAGTATTATTCCACTTGAAAATGACGTAAATTCGGTCAAATCCGGTTGTAATAAAGTAGTAAAAAATCCAAAAGTACTAAGCGCTTTCAAATCAACAACGATACGTATTATGCTGACGTTACGCAGTAAGAGAAAGAACAGAATCTTAGCATGTGACGATCAGGATTAAATTGTTTATGGGGATGGAGGAAAGCTGAACCAATATTCTACATCGAAGATGGAATACCTCTTACGGAAGGCGCGAAGGGGTTAATTCTATGATATTTTATTCTTGGCAAGGCAAAATACTCTATTCAAATGGTAAAGAATGTTATCATACGTAATGTACATTGTTTTCATTCACCTTAACTTCTAATGGGAAGGGAGAGGATATTTAGCTCCATACGACTGCTGAAAAGTGTAAACTCTCTGATATGTTATTCTTGGCAATGCAAAATATTAACAAATTTATAGTGTGTATGAGTGGAGTATGTTTATTCATAGTGTGTATCTCTGGCTATGCTCAACTAGTCAGGACCATAAGATCATTTGGGATGACACGACTGTTCTTTGGCGATCCGGCCAATTTTGGGATCGCTTAACCAAAGAGGCGATAGAGATAAGGTCGGAGAGGAAGAATTTCAACCGGGATACTGGTTACACGATCAGCGGCTCTTGGAATAGAATTCTGAGAAGAATTCAGAACGCCAGGGCTATGTCCCCGCTGGTCAACGGTCCTCCACCACAACAATCGGGGCTCGACCAATCCCGCCCCGCCAAGCGCCAAATTAAACGGTATTTTCAAGCTCGCATCAGTAGCCTTGAGAATGGGTAACGAGTCGGAACCCGAAACGTCGGCTGCCTACGAATTTCTTACCCGGTGGCGAGCCCGAGAAATTTACACAAGTGTGTATGAGCATTATTAATCTTCTTTCATTCACATTTTATCGCCTAATGGGAGGGGAAAGATGTTTCTGTCAATATATCCGCAGAAGATTGTTAACTCTATGATACGCTATTCTAAGAAAAGCAAAAGACTGATAAAATAGTAAAGAATATGAGCATCATTAATATTCACTTTTTTGATTCACCTACTCCTGCTGTGCTTAGCACATTATTCTATAGGATAGGGTATTGATTTTTCAACTTTAATCGATTTTTTTTCGAGGTATAACAGTACTCATGACGTTTATCGGATGACATTTCATAGCCAATTTATACTTGGCTGTTGACGAGAACGTTTTCAAGAGAACACTGATTCTTGAGCAACATATTGGACGACTCCGGTGGAATATCCTAAGCAAGTAGATTCATAGGACTATGAAAAGACAAATGACTCGTCTGAAGTAGCATTGACGTTAGATATTCACCCGGTTACTTATAACTGGATGCCAATCGTTGCATAGGGGGAAGGCCAGGCAACCAGGGAGTAGAAGCGCGATCATTTTACCAACTATCTCACGTCCTTTCCGGGTAAAATATTTTATTTTATTTTTAAACGTCGCGAATATTTTGAAAAAAAAAGAATCTCATCAATAATTCTAACCAGCTGGTTAGTCATGATTATGCCATGCTTTATTTTTATAGGACGTGGAAGAAGGTAAAACTGCCTATAAGGGGAGAGACGCCTGTTTAAAAAGTTTCCCTCTTTTCCCGAGGTGGGCGTATTAAAAAAGAAAAAGACAGCCATTTACGGGTTAAATGGGAATTCTTATTCGCCATGAACTTTCAACTTACATTAAATGCTTTCGCAAGACCTCTCGAGCTTTTTTCGATTAAGGCAAACGGCCGCAGTGGATGCCTTGAGTCGTGGGCAGGTAGGGAGAAGGCACCTGGGGGGGGG